>CM028350.1:10085567-10398015 GCA_016618105.1 Dendrobium huoshanense | reverse complement strand
CCTCATGTGATGAATGTGAGCCTATTTATTGGTTTTCGACAATGGAATGCTCCATAAATTAAGAGTGCTTCATTAGACAATCTATATCGATTCCATCAGTTATAAAACTTTCATCAAGCATTAAAGTACCTTAATTATTTTAAAATTTGGTAATAATGGGCTTGTTGGATTTGTCTCATCGAATTGCTCAATTCACTTAAAAGAATACCATTTTTTTAAGATTATTTCATTGTCCAATTAATGGTTTGAAACTTTCAAATATACTTAAATCCCTATATTTGGGTTCAATTAGGCTTGGATTGGACCAATTTGATATCATTGGATTTGTCTTGTCAAGAAACTTAGTTTGACTGAAAATTCACTGAGATCGGAGTTCAAATGGTCCCAAAATTAATTTTGAAAGTATTCAATTCAAATATTCCTTAAGATTAATGCTTAATTAAGGTGTTTTTGGTGACGTATCATTTGCCCCCCTAATTTTAGATATCTAACTCGTGAAGTCCAAAAATATATGCTTGATTCGAAAATATTATGACAAAAATTTATATTTTTTATAATTAAGTGGTACGACCGCACCTTGGACATTAACATGGAGCTCCCCTCAGAGCCATGAACCAAATAAAACTTTCTTAACTATAATTTAATCTTTCCATGAACTTGATGCATCGATCCAATAAAAAAATTTTGATGATTTTTTCTCAAAAATATTTTAAATTATTCAAAAATGGCTATTGAGGCTTTGTTGAACATTAAAGCATCATAATTGAGTCAATAACATCAAAAAATTGTCAGGGGCCCAAAAACTTTGGGCTAGGACATTTCAGGCCAGAAATAAGGCTCGGATTGGACTGAGCCAGCTTGGGAGGCCAACAGAAGTTATGTAGGTGGCCTACCCACGCATATATACAGGTAATGTGCATATTGGCATGCATTTTGGCATAGGTAGATCAGCGTCGCTCGATACATAATGGGGTGTCATTTGGTGATTTTCTTAAGAAATTTTTTATCTTTTTAAGATTCTTTTAAAGATCTCTATCTCTCTCTTGAAAGATATTCTTTTTTTAAATTTAAAGTAATGTAACCCCCCCTTCCCCCCAATCAATTAATTTATGTAACTACTTTTCTTAATATTTCATAATATTCTTATTCAAAGTTATGAAACTCTTCTTCTCCTCTTCAAGTATAAATACCCCCTTTATGTGAGGAGGGATGTGCTTCACTCCTCTCTAGTCTTCTCTTTCTCTTATTCTTTTTATATTAGAGGCAATTCACTATCTTGAATATGTTGCATCTCCTATCAACTCCATTGCCCCATTTTGTTTTGAAGAATTTTCTCTTGTGCCCAATCTTTCTCTTCTCTTCACATTCTTACAATGGAGTCATTCCATCATTACAAAAACTTTTGTAGCACTGAATGTAGAAATGATGTTGATGATAGTACTTCAGCACATTAAGTTTTATCTTTAATACTTGTACAAATCATATATATATATATATATATATATTATATATATATATATATATATATATATATATATATATATAGAATATATATATATATATATATATAATGAGCTTGTTGTTTTCTTTCAATTTATTTGATGTAATGAATACTCCATCTTTATGTAAGAATAATTATGATTTATAACAAGCCCCTAGAAGAAATTAAGTCATTAATGCATCTTTGAGAAATGCTTTGAGATATTACCCCCCCTCCCCCCCGTTAGAACAATATATTAGAGAAATTTGCTTGTTCTTTAACTTTTAGCCTTATGAGATTTTTGACTAATAAAAAAATATTAAATCTTTATAGTCATTTAGTTTTATAAGATTTTATGTACTTGTACCTTTTAAAGCTTTTAGCCTTCTAGGTTTTTAGTGTATCTATATCTTCCATGGAGTATGCCATCTAGGATATTTATATAACCTTATGCCTTATAAGGGTTATGACGCCTTTTGAGATTTTAGGTATACATTTACCTTTTGAAGCTTTTACCATTTGTGGTTTTTTGTACTAGTGGTCCTTTTGATTTATTATATTTTGAGGCTGATAATCTATAAGTTACTCTTATAAATAATTACCTAAATGTCCTTAATAAATTAGTGTTACAAATCTAGGATCCCTAACCTATGATTTTGATGACGATAAACCTTATTAATTGAATTATACATTCTCAAGAAATATGTTGAATATTATTTGTATTTTGAGCACTAACGATTGTATGTATAATGCTCAAGAAGACTAAAGACCCAAGATTGGGTAGGTTAGAATGCTTATATATGAGCTTGTATATATATATATATATATATATATATATATATATATATATATATATATCTTTCAATTTATTTGATGTAATGAATACTCCATCTTTATGTAAGAATAATTATGATTTATAAACATGCCCATAGAAGAAATTAAGTCTTTTTGTATCTTTGAGATACGCTTTGAGATATTACCCCCCTTCCCCCGTTAAAATAATAATATTAGAGAAATTTGCTTGCTCTTCAACTTTTAGCCTTTTGAATTTTTTAACTAATAAAAAAGCTTAAATCTTTAGAGTCATTTAGTCTTATAAGATTTTTTGTACTTGTACCTTTTAAAACTTTTAGCCTTCTAAGGTGTTTAGTGTATCTATATCTTCCATGGAGTATGCCTTCTAAGATTTATAGATAACCTTGTGCCTTATAAGGGTTATGGTGCCTTTTGAGATTTTAGGTATACATTTACTTTTTGAGGCTTTTACCATTTGTGGTTTTTTGTACAAGTGGTCCTTTTGATATATTATATTCTAAGGCTGATAATCTATAAGTTACTCTTATAAATAATTACCTAAAAGTCCTTAACAAATTAGTGTTACAAATCTAGGATCCCTAACCTATTATTTTGATGATGAAAAACCTTATTGATTGAATTATACATTCTCAAGAAATATGTTGGATATTATTTGTATTTTGTGCACTAACAATTGTATGTATAATGCTCAAGAAGACTAAAGACCAAAGATTGGGTAGGTTAGAATGTCAAGTTAAAAGTGTTTGTATTTTCTTGTCAAGACATATTAAAGTGTATGAAATAGGGTGACAAAGCACACACACAAGAGGAGAAGAAATTTTTTTCAAAAATTAAAATTTTTTGAACTAATCGTACTATACGGAAGTTGATCATACCAGACAATTGATTGAGCTAAAATATGGTCATCCCAAAGATCGTACCAAATGTAATCATAATTTTAGACTTAATCATATTATACGATGATGATCATACCAAATAACTAGTAGAAATGAATTTGGTTATCTAGAAACTTATATCAGATGAAGCAGTAATTTTTGAACTAATCATAATGTACGATAGTCATATCATACAAGATGATTTACCTAAAAATTATTCACAATACTTTACAATGCGAAAAGTAGATAACGAGTGATAGAGATGAATTTTTGTTATCCTAGTAATCATCCCGTATGGATAGAGAAAATAAAATTGATCGTACTGGACAATCTATGGATTATAATGTATGATTTGTTCATAAAAAATTGAATATTTTGCTTGAACGACTGTTTACATTGTATTGGATGAACTAGTTTTAAACTAATCATAATATATAAACTTGGACCATATTGTACAAACAGTAAAGGCCAACTTGAATTTTTAGAGTTTCTTGAAGCATATTATAATTTCTTTAACCTTTTCTAAAGATGTGAAGAGAGGAATGTGACTAAAAGAGGAGCTCTAAGAGGGAGCTTTTAAAAAAGTTAGGAATTGTGTGAGAAAGGAGAATGTTAGCTTGAGCGTGAGGGAGAGTTAGTGTTTGGGGATCACATAGTTGCTTCGGGATAACTGCACCCTTTCCTCCAATGGCCTTGGTGAGTCTTGTGGGGAGCTCTCTAGGGAGAGCTTCTTATTCCAATCCTCAAGGTTCTCTGCCTTCTCTAGAGAGAGAAAAAGGAGTCGAGATTCTCTGCCTTCTCTAGGAGGGAGAAAAAGTAGTCAAGGTTCTCTGCCTGTGAAAGGAGTTTTGGTCCATCTATCGCATCGGGTCGATGTAAGAGAGTTTGTAAAGGCTTCTATGAAATACTTAGGGAGCAAAAGGAGAGTCACTTTGTATTAGTGCAATACTCGGAGTGGAGGACTTTGAGGAGTGGTAGTAGGTCATGATTTGATCAACCCACTATAAAATCTAGTATGTTCTTTTTTTTTATTTTTTAATTTTACTTTTTGCACATTTTTTTGTTATAACTACTTGGTGAATTTTTGAGATTAATGTTTTGTTGGGAAATTTAGAATTTAATCATCATCACTAAAATTATTATTAAATTTGTTAACTTCCGTATTATAAATTATATTTCCTCTTTCAAAAGTTTAAAAAATTTATAAAAAATTAGTGCTCCTATTTAGAATTATTTTTAAAGGCATCAATTCACCCTCCCCCCCCCCCCCCCCCCCCCCCCCCCCCCCCCCCCCCCCCCCCCCCCCCCCCCCCCCCCCCCCCCCCCCCCCCCCCCCCTCTGGCATATCTCAAACTTTCAAATGGTATCAGAGTAGGGTCTCAAAAATAGTGTTTTAGAAAACTTAGGCCAACTCTGCCTCAAAATTATTAGAAGAAGAAGCAAAGGATGAGATAACAAACTTGTATCTAATGGCTAATAATAATCTTAATTAATTAGATCAAGATGAGGAATGCCAACTCTCTTAATACAAATTGCTTATTATTTCTAAAAAATATTCATGATTCGTATATGAAGTTTAAGAAAATACATGTTAGTCTTAATACTAAAAATTCTTCTTTACAAAATGAGCATGCTAGTTTAATTACCAAGCATTCTACTTTAGATAGTGATCACATGACTTTATTAAGGACCACCTATGTGATGCATGCCAACTTTATAGGATACTATGACATGCTAGCATAAAAACACTTAGGAATATCACTTAGAGAAATCTAGTTAAAGGCATACCAAAGTTAGACATCACTAAGGACCAACTATGTGATGTATGCCAATTAGGAAAATAAGTAAAATCTTCATTTCATTCAATTAAAGACATCAACACTTCTAGGCCACTAGAAATCCTTCATATAAACCTATTTTGAACTATTAATAAAGCCATTCTTAGAGGAAAGACTTATGGATTTGTGGTAGTAGATGACTTCTATATATTCAATTGGGCAAGATTTTTGGCATATAAGAATGAGTCATTTGAAAAATTTATAACCATCTTCACTTGGATTCAAAATAAATTAGGATGTAAAATTTTAATAATTCATAGTGATCATGGTGGAGAGTTTGAAAATGATAAGTTTAAATATTTTTATTAAGAGTTATGAATATAACATAATTTATTTGCCCCTAGGACCCCCCAATATAATTGAATAGTTGAAAGAAAAAATAGAACCTTGGTGGAACCTGCTAGGTCAATGCTAGCTAAGTATTCCCTCCCTATATATTTTTGGGCCAAAGTAGTGAACGCTTCTTGCTATGTTTTAAGTAGGTGAATATTAGATCCAAGTTGAATAAAATATTATATGAACTTCTCAAGGGTAGGACACCTAATCTCTCTCACTTATATTTTCTTGGATGTAAATGTTTTATCTTAATCAATGGAAAGTCACGCTTAAAAAAATATAATTCTAAATCTGATGAAGGATTCTTCTTAGGTTATTCATATATAGGTAAAGTCTATAGAATCTTCAATAAGAGGATCCTAGTAGTATAAGAGTCTACTCATATGGTATTTGATGAATCAAATAAGACCTCTGAATCTAAACCTATAGAAGATGAATAAGTGGATGTCATTCAAGGGGTAGAAACTATTGTCATAGAATATAGAGTATAACCTAAGGAGCACTTGCCTAGAGATTGAAGATATTCTTCTATTCATTTAAAGAGTTGATCTTAGAAGACTTGTCTGAAGGTGTAAGAACTAGATATGGACTTATGAAAGAGGCTAGTCATTATGCATTTATCTCTATTATAGAACACACAAATATAAATCAAGCCTTAGGAAATAAATTCTGGATCCTAACAATGCAAAAAGAGCTAAACTAATTTTTGATGAATGATGTGTGAGAATTAGTCAAGAGACCTAAGGAAGAAAAGTGTGGTTGGAACAAAGTTGGTCTTCAAAAATAAGATGAATGACTCTGGAATAGTAGTAAGAAATAATGCCAGATTAGTAGCTATGAGATATAACCAAATTGAGGGAATAGTTTTTGAGGAAACCTTAGCACTAGTAATTAGACTAGAAGCCATAAGGGTGTTCTTAGCATTTGCTTGCTTCAAGGGTTTCAAATTGTATCAAATGGATGTAAAGAGTGATTTCCTAAACAAGATAACTAAAGAGGATGTTTATGTTGGGGAACCCCTCAGATTTGAGAATTCACAATTTCAAACCATGTGTTTAAATTGAAAAATATATTATATATGTTAAAGCAAGCATTTGGTGCCTAGTATGAAAGGTTGAGTTCATTCCTTCTAGATAGAGGTTTTGTTAAGGGTAGTGTAGACTCCACGCTCTTTCTAAACAAATAAGGAGAAGAGTTTCCAATTTGTCAAATTTATGTTGATGACATTTGTTTGGATCATCAAATAAAAACATTTGTGATGAATTTTCAAAAACCATTAGCAAATAGTTTCAAATGAGCATGATGGGGGAACTAAAATTTTTTTTTTATTTAGTGTAAAATAGTTGGATGATGGAACCTTCCTTAGCCAAAACAAATAAATAAAGGAAATTCTTAGAAAACTTGAAATGGATAATGCTAAGACCATGAACACTCCCATGAGCTCTACTATTCAATTAGATAATGACCTAAATGGAAAATAAATGGATCAGAAAAATATAGGGAAATTATTGGATCAATTTTGTACTTAACTGCTAGCAGGCCTAATATAGTGTTCAATATTTTCCTTTATGCTAGATCTCAAGCAAATCCAAAAGAATCACACATTACTACTATTAAAAGAATCCTTAGATATTTATTAGGCACTCCAAAGCCTAAGAATCAGGTATCCTAGAAACAACATGTCTTTTGAAATTATAAGATATTCAAATTCGGATTTTGTAGTATGTAAGGTAGATAGAAAAAGAACTTTGGAACTTACCAATTCGTAGGGTAATGCTTAGTTTTCTGGTCTAGTAGAAAAAATATTCAGTAACCCACTCTACATTGAGGTATAATATATAATAGTTGAGAGTTTTGTTGCTCAAGACCTATGGCTAAAAAATAACACTTAAATTTTGGACAACCTGTAGGAACCATTTCAATTTTGTGTCACAACAACAGTGTAATTTAAATATCCAAAAATCTAATTCAGCACTCCCGCACAAAGCATATAGACATTAGGCGTCACTACATAAGAGGTCATGTAGTGAAGGGAAATATAGAATTACACCACATAGCTAAACTTGATCAGTTGGTAGACATATTCATAAACCTCTCACATGTGACACCTTTAGCACATTGAGGATAAAACTAGGTGTTATAGACATATGCTTAATTCAAGAGAAATTAAAAAAAAAAATCATTTGAAAGTAGTCATTCACATATGTCTATATTGTATGTGTTTATTTGTATATCTATTTATATTTTATTTGTCGTTTGTTAAATAAAAAAAATATTTTGGTCTAAGATATTTCCTGATCATCACACATAGACTTTACTAACCATAATAATATTTAAAATTATTTCCTAATTGCCTAGTACGATTCACATTCATACTGTATATGGACAGATCACAACCCATTATTACATTAATGGCCCAGATCAAATCACTATTATACACATCATACTGTATGAACCACTCTTCATAGTGTATGACCCACGTGTCATCAATCATTATGGAAGTCAATCCTTTTGGTACAAAATTATTTCCATTCGTATTATACGATACATCCCTTCATACTGTATGATACACATGTTAAAATAGATTGGGACAAATTTAATTCGGCCGTTATGATAATAATTAAAGTTTGTACTGTACGAATACCTATTTGTATTATACAATGATTTTTCATCAACATCGTACCAATGACCACTCTGGATGAATGAAATTTCTTAAGATCATTAGTATAATACTAATCATACTGTATGATTTAACCACTTTTTCTAATAGGTCATCCATATGAAATAACTTCCTAATTATACTGTACAATACCTCGATCGTACTATATATACAACCAAAAAAGTTTATAAATTTAAAGTTAACTAGTTCAATTCACTCGCACTGCTTCATACTTCTACTTTTTACTCCTTCCAACTCATCGTTGGTGGAGAAAATATGGAAGAATGACTCAGGGGAGCTCCTCCTCCTCTGATCATTTTAATAATTACTTCCTTTATTGCAAAGGAGGAAGATGCATATTAAAAATATAAATAGACAAAAATTACCCCCTCCCTAATGTTAAACCAACCTACCCTCAATTTTGATGTAAGGAAACTTTTCGCCTCCACCACCCTTCAATTCCTCCTTACCCTAGCTTTCCCTTTCAATTCAAAACTCCTGTACAAATTCTTAGAAAATCTTTAGATAAACCTAGAAGTCTCAACCGTGACCTCCTTTGTTTGGCATCAAAATGTTGAGATTACTAAAGCTAATATAGCAGAATACATAGTTATCTCTACTGAAGGACCTCGCCCTAAATATCTAATTTCCCATGAGTTTGATAGGACTATTATTAATTTAACTATTAGGAATGTACCTTCAAATCTACACCTACCCCTTATCTAGTGAATTTTGCAACTGGACTATGCCTCTTTTTTGAATTTTTTCATGTAAAAAATTCTTTGGTACTGCTACTTTTATCTTTTCATGTTAAATCTTTATACACTGCTAAGACCTGAAACACATCTACACCTACCCCTTATCTATAGACAATGGTATGTTGAGAAGTTAGAGAGAGAAGGTCTGAGGAAAAAAGTGGATTCAACGTGGTTTTTCAAATCTCAGCGTTCACGGGTTTTCCAGCAACGATAATGGCAACGGAAGGTCGCCGACCATCTCTTGTCGGTGGTCCATTAGACATTCGAAGATGAGTTGTGGGGAATGCTCAGATTCTGGTTCGGACATTTTCGTCGTCACCTACAGCATTTGGTGATGTAGTTCCTGGTGTATCTCAAGGGATCAAAACCTAAGGTGAGAATGGGTATGCCGCTGATTATCAATGAAGGAGGATTGCTTTCTTCTAAAGTATTCTTGAAATAGTCGGAAAGGGAAAGAATGTTGTAGCTAAAGAAATATTGAAGATTCAATTTAAAACTGGAAAATTGTCTGGAAGATTCCTGGATTCAAACTCAAATGATTAGGCTTCTCTGTCGTCAAAGCAATGTTCTAAAAGGCTTGATGATAACTTGAGGGTGGAGGAAGGTTGTCTTATACAAAAATCCATTGCTGATACAAATGATTTGCTCCCTGAAGGTGATTCTAAAACTGTGAAAGATTTGACAAGTTTGATAAAGGAGAATGTTGTGGATAATGAACACATTGATAAAATTAAAAAAAATCTGATTTGATAACGGTTCACGAATGCAATCCAGGGGACTTGGGAATGTGTTCAGGAACCCAGAATGCAATTCCAATAAGATCGATGAATTCAAACCAACAAAATCTATGGAGTAAGAAAGAAAATATTAAGGTTTCATACCTGGATTTGGGAGATTTATTATTAGAAGATAGTGCTTCAGTTAAATTACATGCTGAGAAGGAGTTGGAGAACACTAGAAAGCTTCAAAACTCTCTAGTAGTAAAAGTTTTTTGAGGTAATTTTTCTTTTCCTGTAGTAAGTACAGAATTAAGGAGGCAATGGTCTTCTTTTGGAAAATTTCATCTTACTATGCTCGATTTTGACTGGGTTCTATGTTCATTCTATGAAGTAAAAATATTGGAAGCTGTGTTATCTAATGGTCCTTGTTTGTCAATGGACAAATTATTGGTATGGACAAATAATCGCCAAATTTCTCTCCGAATTCTTTAAAAGGATTAACCGCTCCAATATGAGGTAGGATGCCTAATCTCCCACTTCAATGGTGGATGAAATTAACATTTGCAGAATTGCTTCGATGATTGGGAAACCTTACATGATTTATGGGAACATGTTTTAAAGGGGAAGAAGGGAGTTTGGGAGGAATTGTGTTTGAATCAAATTGGATGTTCAATTGCCTTTTCGAGTATGGGTTGAAGGGAGCATTGGAAAATTCTTCCAAAAATTAGAATATGAAAGGATTCTAAACTTTTATTTTCGTTGTGGTAAAATCTGGCACATGAAGAAAGACTACTTAGAAAATAAAATGGGAGGAGTCATTGCTTTAAAAGAAGCTGTCAATACACTTAAGCTAAGGGAGGAAGCCATTTAAACAGAAAACAAATCTCACGCAAGTTTAGACTTCAAATGTTACTAATGAAGGTTATGTCCCATGGTTGCTAGTGAACTATGGAAAAAGAAGAAATGAAAACTTTGGTTTTAGAAAAAATAACCCATGGATCAAGGATGAACAGATGGGTAAAAATGTTGATTTAGTCTCAGAAAAGCCGAAGCAAAGCCTGGTGAGAAGTACATATGGAAAGAGGTTGTCTCGGTTCATACAGGGAAATCAAGTTAACCTAAAAGCTCTGAGAAGGATGCAATGCTGGAAATAGTGGAGGTTGTAGCTTCATAAATTACTAAAACTAATGGCATGTCTTCCAATATGTCTTCTATTGCATTGAAGAATAAATTCATAATGCTAGACGGTTTGGTGGAGGAAGGAGAGATAGTAAGTACTGAAGATAATGTTGTGGCTGATAAACTGGAAGATTTTTGTGAAGTCAATAATGTAGAAGATATCAACCCCAAAGTTAGTATGGAGGAAAGGAAGATGGCTGAGATTAAGGAAGGTGATTCCTTAATGTTAAGAGGAAAGGTTCCAAATAGCTAAAAGGTCTAGGACCAATTAATTTGGCTCCTAGAAGTAGGAGAGCTGAAGGGGATGGTAAAGATAAGTTGGGGACTTTATCCCCTCTTATTCAATGACGTCTTCCATTGCTTTTTGGAATTATAGAGGGGCTAGGAAGAAAAGGTTTCTCTATACTTGAAGGAGGATGTGAAAGAGCATGGGGTTTTTTTTATTGGTTTACTTGAAACATAAATTTCTAACTTTGATAGAAGGGATGTGGATCAACTGATTGGTATAGAATGGGATTTCTTTCATGTTTCTTCAGAAGGATTGTCTTGTGGTATTCTTGTGTTATGGAAGGCTAGCTTTGTAAAATTTAGATTTTGGAATTTTCTTCCCAATTTATTATTGGTGATTTGGAAGTTCCTAGTAGAGGCAAATAGAGGATTGCTTCAATATATCGTAATAAGGATGTTTAGAAAAGAAGAAGGCTTTGGGAGAGATTGGAATTCTATTCCTCAAAGGAGTTACCAATGGTTTTGGGAGGAGACTTTAATTGTATTCTTTCCAAAGAAGACAAGAGGGGAGGGAAAAGATTATTATTTTCCCTTGGACCAAAGGAGATGAAATTTTTTCTAGATTATAATGACTTCCATGAAGTTGGATATGTGGGTCCAAAGTTTACTTGGTGTAACAATAAAACATGTGTGAATCGGATACTTAAAAGACTAAATAAATTCTGTTGAGACTCGCTCACTAAGAATTAGGTTATTAAACCTAAGCTTATGTCCGACGGCTAACCAAGAGGGCGGGGGGGGGGGGGGGGGGGGGGGGGTGAATTGGTATTAAAAAAAATTAGCCTCTTAAAATTAGGAAATGAAAACTAACTTTAGCGAGTTTTATAGAAACAGATTTTTTAACCACAAGTTGTAAACGTTAAAATAAAAACAACAAAAAAATAAAGAACGCCAAATTTATAGTGGTTCGATCAAAACCAGACATACATCTACTCCCCAGAGTCACCCTCCGAGTATTACACTAATACCACTAGTGACTCTCCTTTAGCACCCACAACAAGGCGGAGAAGCCTTTACAAAAACTCTTTCCACCACTACCCGGTGTGATAGAGAACCATCGTCCTATTACACTATCTCCAGTATTGGCAAAGAACCATCCTTCCTTTCACACTCTCCTAGTGTGGGAAGAGAACCCTTCGGCTGTTCACACTCTCCTAGTGTGGGCAGAGAACCCTTTAGCTGTTCACACTCTCCAAGTGTCGGCAGAGAACCGGATCTCCTTGACAGATCTTCTCACAAGAAATCTAGAAGGAAGAAAGAAAAGAGTGAAGTAATTCCAAATCAAAAGTATAGACTCTTACCTTTAACCACCAAGTGAAGCATTCTCGCTCCAGTAGTAAGAATCTTCTTTCAAATGCTCTCTTACACTCTCTCCTTGACTCATCTTTCAATAGGCACGAAGATCATTGGAAAAAAGATTTTATGGTAGTCAAAATTGGACTATATATAGAAGAGACAAGAAAAATCGTCCAAAAACTGCAAATTTTTAAGTCAACACGCAGTGGATCGTCCCGTACGATCATGGATCGTCCTGGACGAATTTACTTAAAAGCTTATGAACGAACCCAATGTAAATTGATATGAATTAACTTTGTACCCTATCATCGTCTCGTACAAACTAAGTTCGTCTGGTATGAACGGTTATTCCATAGGTCGGTTCCCAAAAACTGTAGGACGACGTCAAAACTTGAAGTGTTGATTCAATTTATTTTGAGACGAACGTATCTTCATCCTGGATGATTGTTGGACAGAGGATTTTGTCCATTGACAAATAGTAAATTTCATCTTGATGATTAGTGTAAACTCAAAGTCCAGAGGAGTTCGTCCAGGGACGAACTTGGACTTCGTCTGGACAAACATACCAAATTGGAAATCTAGAGGATTTCGTCCAGAGATGAATCATGCATATCGTCTGGACGAACATACCAAATTGGAAATCCAAAGGATTTCGTCCAGAGACGAATCATGCATTTCGTCTGGATGAACAGATGAAATTGGAAATCCAGAGGATTTCGTCTAGAGACGAATCATGCATTTTGTCTGGACGAACAGACCAAATTAGCAATCTAGAGGATTTCGTCCAGAGATGAATCATTCATTTCGTCTAGACGAATAGTGTAAAGTGAGAATCCAGAGGAGTTCGTCCTGGGATGAATATGGAATTTCGTCCGGACGATCAGGACTTAGAAAAAATTTTCTCACTTCCTGTTCGATCTATTGCACTACCGAGGGTTAATTGACTTTATCGTCCCGTACGAACTATGTTCATCCCGTACGATCAATATAAATTTATTGTTCCCCAAGTGTGTGTGTGATTTTTTACACAATTACAATCACTTCCTCTCAAATTCAATACAAAGATAACTACAAACTTCAATTTACAAACTATCTCATGCTGAATATGAATTGAAGTCTACATTAATCTGGAGTTTGATTTTCCTGAAATGTTAGTTCACACAAGAGCAAAAAACAAATCTTCCAAACAGTGTTAGGAGAAAACAAAAATTAAAACAATAATATTTGGAATCATAAAAACTATACAAGTTGCAAGAATATAAAACATGCAAATAGCAACTCTCTTAACAGATTCTTCTTAAACTTGGTTGCATTGAATTCAGCTCACAGGTTGGTATTTAAGCACTTGGCTCGGGTAGCTTCAGATCACTGCCCAATTATATTAAATCTCTTGGTTCAGCAGTCAGCTAGGAAGGTGCTCAGGTTTGAAGAGGTTTGGGCTTCCAATAAGGCATCGGTTGCTATAGTGAGAGGGATATGGAAGAAAAAATTGATTTGCAGCTTCTCTCATATCTTGAATTATAAAATGGAGAAAGCTCTAAAGCCTCTTTCTTATTGGCGCAAAGCTAAACACAAAAGTCTTATTTTATAAAAGGAGGAACTATTGAAGCAAATTGAAGATCTACATACAAAAGAAGCAAATAAAGGTGGTCTTTCAGAGGATGATAGTTGATCGATAAAAGTAAAAGTGTGTGAGCTTAATTCAACACTTAATCGGCTGGACACTTGGTGGAGGCAAAGAGCTAAGATGAAGTGGATGGTGGAGGGAGATCAAAATTCTAAATTCTTTCAAGCCTTTGCTTCGGCTAGAAGAAATTCTAATTTTATTGCTAACATTAAAAATGAAAATGGAGAGATTGTGGAGGAGAAACAATAAATAGAGGAAGTGATGGCTCAATTTTTCAAAAACAAATGGAAGAATAGAGTTTGCAAGCTGGAGTATTGACCAAGCCCGTGGAGAATGCTGGATGATGGAGACAGAGATATGTTAAACAAGGCTTTCACAATTGAAGAAATGGAAGCACTGATCAAGCTTAGTGGAAAAAACATCTCCCCAGGTAATGATGGCATTATATTTTCCTTCTTTAAAGAATATTGGGAGATAATTAAATATGACTTATGGAATGATATCAATTATTTCTTTCAAATGGCTATTATGGATTCAAAATGGAAGGAAACAATTATAGTGCTTATTTTAAAAGTAAGCAACCCTTTGACTCCATCTAATTTCAGACCGATTAGCTTATGCAACTTGGTTTATAAATTAGCTACAAAGATGCTAATGAATAGGATGTCTCCTATTATTCCTAAACTTATATCTGAAGATCAAGCTACTTTTGTGAAAGGAAGTTCCTTATCAGGCCATGTATTGGTAGCTCAAGAGATAATGCATAAATTAAGAAATTCTTATTCATCCAAAGGTTTTGTTTCCTTTAAAATTGATATGGAGCAGACATATGATTCTATGGGATGGAAAACATTTGAGAATGCAATGGATTATTTTGGCTTTCCGTATGGTTTTTCTAATATGATTTTGGAGTGTGTACAGGATTCAAAATTCTCCATTTTGATTAATGGTAATCTTTCTAATTGGATAAGTGGAAAGAGTGGATTTAGACAAGGTTGTCCCTTATCCCCATTTCTTTTTATTTTATTCTCCCAATTGTTGTTAAACAAAGAGAAGATTCTATTGGTGTTCGGTTGTGTGTAAACGGACCTAGAATTTCTCATTTGTTATATGCGGACGATGTGATTATCATCTAAGAAACTAATATGAAGGCAGTCAAAGAGATTAAAAAAAATTATGGAAAACTTTTGTGGATGCTTGTATAATTTTTGGTAAAATGGTTAATATAAGAGGAAGAAGATCTCTCGGTTTATTGGGTTCAAAATAGTGAAGGAGCTGTCTTACCTTGGAGTAAAGCTGGAATTGAGAAGATTATTAAGAGAAGACTTTCATTTTATCATTGAGAAGGCAATAAGAATGACTAATGTTTGGGGAGGGAAATTTATTTCCTTACCTGATAAGATTTTACTTACTAAATCTATTTTGCTTGCTTACACTATTTTCCATTGTACCAACTCTTTGGTTCCTAAGAGTATCCTTGAAGAGGTAGACAAGATTTGTAGAAGCTTCATTTAGAATAAAGCAAATGGGAGACATGGTATTCATTATGTTAATTGGGAAACATTGTGTTTACCGATGAAATGGTGAGGTAGAGCTCTTCACCCTTGCTCGAGCAAAGTGGGACCGTTGAAAGCTAAATTAGCTTGGAAGTATGTGAATGACAAAGACACTTTAATTCATAAAGTGTTATATCCAAAATATGGAAATTTGTGGGATAATAACACAAGGAGGACGGGTTCATCAGCTTGGAGAATCATCAAGGGCGGAGGTAAATCTCTTAGGCCTATAATTAGATGAAATATTGCTAATGGAGAGGATATTGATGTATTCAATGACACTTGGATATTGGATAAAAGTATTTGCAAATGGCCTACTTTTGTCATCCCTTATGAGAGCAGCAGTTTTTCTGTCTCAAATTTCATTTCTAATGGTAGCTGGAATGAGGAGTTAAGGAAGTATGTGGGAAGTAATCTGGTAATTTTGATCTCTCAAGTAAAATTTTTTTCTGATATGGAGGCAAATAAGATGGAATTGATGTACCAAAAAATAGGCAAATCCATTTCTTCTATGGTGTTTGAGATGTCGGTAATGCACAGAAATTTGCAACAATTCTAGAGTTGGATCAGAAAAAGCAATTTGAATCCAAAAGTGGGAACATTATGGTGGAGGATTTTTAACAAAGCACTTCTTACTACTCAATTCCTTGAATATAGAAGATTGCAAAGGGAGAAAACTTGCCCAAGGGGCTGTAATGAAACATAGAATGAAGAACATGTGGCTGTTAGATGTGAAAAGCTGAAGGATGTGTTAACTCAGCTAAACAGATACGGGTTTACTTATCCGAGATCTGATTCCTTAACAGATTGTTGTATTTGGCTGTTTAAAAAATTTTCTTTCATGGTTAATTTGTATTTTAGTGTGGTATTCTTTACATGGAAGTCAAGGATTAAGTTGGTTCATAATGGTGGTGAGGACAACTCTTTGATTATTGTATCAAATGCATTGAGCTTTGCTTCTACATCAGCTAAAGGAAATGGTAAATTCTCGGGCATATGGGATACTAACTAGTCTCCTAGACTATCCAATTTGCATTGGTATCCTCCACCACCCGATTAGTTAAAGGCAAATGTGGATGCAACTCTTCTTTCTTCTTATAAAGCCATAATAGGAGGGGTGTTTCGGGATCACAAAGGAAGACTTCTACTAGCTTTTGGAAATACGTTAATTCATTGGGATATTTCTTCTTTGGAGATTTTGGCTACTCAAGCAGTCAAGGAGATGATTAAGGATTGGATGTTTAAATATAAGGGAATTATAACTGAAGGTGACAATGTTAACATTATGGAGTTCTTGCAAAAAGCTAAGACAAGTGGAGAACCAAGGTATGATGATGTTCATTTACTCAATGGGTTCAATAATGTAATTTTTAATTGCATAGATGGAAGGGCCAATAAGTTAGCGGATTTATGTGCTAACTATGGTATTGTTAGTTCTTTTGTTTTGGATGAGTTTAGCATGAATAAGATTCCTCCTTCGTTTTGGTCTTTATTAAAGGAGGAATCTAATGTTCTCAATTCGTAGGTTGTATTTCTTTTTCTTATTTTAAAGCAATTTGTTGCATTTTCTTCAACAAAAAAAAAAATAACACATACTCTATAGACTCAAATCTAAAAAAAATTATGGCCAACTTACTCTTTTTTTTTTTTTTTTTGCTCTTAAAAATAAGTTTCTCAATCATAATTTTACTATACTTTTATTGTTTTCAGGATAGAAAACTATATTTTTTTCAGTTTGAAAATGTCCAAAAAAATGATAGAAAATCATCGTGTGTGTGTGTATATATATATATATATATATATATATATATATATATATATATATATATATATATATATATATATATATATATATATATATATATTTTTTGTATTATTTTATATCATAAAAAGATGAAAACTATCCTATATAAACAATAATTAATATTTTTTTATAAAGATGATTATAAAGCAATTGTTAATGACAAAGGAGTTGAAAAGTTGTTTTTTTTTTTTTGGAATTTTGAGCCAATTAAAGGCAAACTCATAGACACATCACACAAGTAAGCCATGAACCCAAGACCTCTTTGTTGTTAGCAAAAGCTCTAAACCAATTGATCAAGGTGATTTTTTATTTTTATTTACGCAAGCTCACCAAAAAAGTATTGTTTTGGAGTTTTGGCTATCAATATATAAGCCTTAAGTTCGATGCTTGTGTAGTTGATAATGTATGAAATTGTCCTAATTAGCTCAAAAGTCCCCAAAAAAATAATATTTTTTTTCGATATTAATTTTTCCATTATTCTAATCGCAGTCGCTTATAAGTTTCCTTAATTACAAAACGTTTGTTTAAGGAGATGAAACTTCTTCATTAATAGCCCAAAATAAATCTATTAAGCTTTTTTTGGTCGGCAGCGCTTGGTTAGGGAAGCTTCCTTTTCGCTGGCCTAGTAGTGCTTAAATGCTGAACTACTTTTTCCTCTTGCTGATAAAGAAAGCAAGAGCAAGGATTAAAAAAAAAAAAAAAAAAAAAAAAAAAAAAAAGAGCAAGGTTGTAATATGTTCATGTGAAAGGATTCATAGGAGAGTAATTTTAAGATCATGAATTCGGTCATATATTTTATGATTTATTAACAATTATTCTAAAAATATAATCTATTTAAATAATATAGAATGTGAAAATATACATTTATTATTATTTTTTTTAAATAATTCGTAATTTTTATGATTTTAGGTGTAGAAGCACATTACACGATAAGTGTGAAATATTATACAATTACATTGACTTTATATGAGTATGAATATTGTATAATATTTAAAGCCTCTTATCGAAAATTTAAGCTTCTAACAATAATAAGAACATAAAACCTCGCTAACTGAGGTCAGCTCTAGAGCTGTCAATATTTGATCCGATCCGAAAATCCTACCCGAATCCGACTCGAAAATTTCGAACCGTCAACCCGAACCGGGTCGGGTTCGGGTTAGAGATTTCGACCCATTTGTAAAATCGGGTCGGGTTCGGGTTGATCCGAAAACCCGAAATCGGCCCAGTTTGACCCGTTTATAATTAATTTAGGAGGATTTTTATGAAATAAGTAAATGATATTTCTAAAAATGATAAATATTGTCGCCTAAATTAAAGTAATCTTGATTTATTTTAAATTAATTGAAGTAAATCTTACCTTAATTTGATTTAGATTTACATAAATTGAATTAAATAAAATTTTTTTAATAAAATATACCCGAAACGGGTCGGGTTCGGGTTCGGAAAACCAACCCGTTTGCAAAAACGGATCTGGTTTGGGTAGGGTTGAGCAGTGTCGGGTCAATTTCGGGTTGGACCCGAACCCGACCCGTGACCCATTTTTTACAGCCCTAATCAGCTCCATAAAAAATTTGTATTGGGATATCATATATAAAATTAACGGAATGAGCTTTAAAATATTTGATTAATTAGTATAATTAAAAATTATCTTATATAATACAAATTTTAATATAAATAAAAAATTTAAATTTATTTATATGTATTATATCAAAATATTTGAAATTAAAATTTTTCAATGGTGCATAATAATGAATAACTTAATAAAATATCGTTATCGTTCTTAAAATAAATAAATAAATAAAAACTTATTGAAATGGGTATTCAACCAGTAAAACCCGCGGGTAAACCAATGAAAAGTCGAATGTACGAGTAAACACACGTGGCACAATTCTCGGCCCACCTACGCGTAGGTCGGTATTCTAGAGTTTTGAAAATGGGCCCACATGTGCGGCCCAAAACTCGCTCCTCTGGTGGGTCCAAGTCTCCGTGTGTTTTTCTCCGAGCCCAACTATAAAATCCCTAACCTTTCACCCTGCTCTACCACTAGTTCTCTCCACTGCTCTGTTCCATTTCTTATTTTCTGGTCTGCTTTTTTCATCTCAATCTCTTTAACTTCAAGATGACGACCGTTGTGTTGCCGGAAGAGGTGATGATACAGATGCCAATCCCGCCGCCGGCGATGGCTGCCGGATCTTATCCGCCTCCTCGAAGTTCAGTTTCCATCGCCCACTACAAGAAACTTATGTGCCATGTCGATCAACTTAGCAAAACATGCAGAGCATCATCTTGGTTGGAATCCATGAAAGAATCATCTCCAACTTATTTAAGCGCGGACAGAGATTGGAAAGTAAGTAGATTCCTGTCAATTTAAGGTCTACTTTTTAGCATGATTTAATTAGGACAAAAGGTTTCATCTCTGTTATTTGGAGCAGAGGAGGCACCCCTCGGCATTGAGCAAGTTCGAAGAGATAACGGCGGCGTCCATGGCGAAGAAGATTGTCGTGTTTCTTGACTACGATGGAACTCTTTCTCCTATCGTTGAGGATCCGGATTCCGCTTTCATGACTGAATCGGTGTGTTTCTTGCCATATTCTGCTGATCTCTTGCGCCTGGGATTTCGATTATTTCTATTGACTTAAGGTTTTTGGATTTTGTTGTATTTCAGATGAGAGCTGCGGTGAAAGGTGTGGCCAAATATTTTCCTACTGCTATTGTGACCGGGAGGTGCATAGATAAGGTACATTGCTGTATTCCCTTTTGCAAATATTATGGATGTAGGGATTTTTTTATATTTTTTGGGTTCTAGTTTGTGTAATTTTTATGTTGTATTTTAGTTGATTTTGTTTCTTTTTTACTGCTTAGGTGTTTAGCTTTGTGCAATTAGAAGAGTTGTTCTATGCGGGAAGCCACGGTATGGATATCAAAGGCCCTACCAAATGCCCCAAGCACATAAAAGCTCAGGTTATTAGGCATATGCCATAATATAATCTTTCCTTTTTAAATATCTAATCTCGCTGAATAGTTTTAATTATTTGAATATTTTAGTGACGTCGTCGTCTTCTTCTTCTTCTTGTGTTCTAGGCAAAATCAATACTTTTTCAACCAGCAAATGAGTTCTTACCAATGATTAGTGAGGTGTGTGAAGTTACTGCTTAATATATCTTTTCAATTTAGAAGATTACATTAGAATGTCTAAGACATTTTTCAACTACTGTTTGATTTATTTTATCTCATCTCTAATCAAAAGGTCTACAACTTACTTTTGGAGAAAACCAAATTAATCCCTGGTTGCAAAGTCGAGAACAACAGATTCTGCTTATCAGTTCATTTTCGATGCGTGGAGGAAAAGGTAAAAAAAGATATTTGAACATGATCTTGCTTCTTGTTGTACAGAAAATGCCTTTAAAATCAGATAAATGCGAACAATATCTTTAGATTTTTTAACAAAATTTCATTCCTCAACTTTTTATCAGAGATGGAGTGGACTTATTGAGGAAGTTAGATCTGTTCTTGCAAACTATCCAAATCTCAGATTAACTCAAGGAAGAAAGGTATGTATTTTAGATTTTTAGTTCGCTTATTTTCAGCAATTGAAATTTAAATATAACCTATACATCGCTTCTGTATATGTGATGGGACATGAGCAAAACTTTTTTCAAGAAAAAAAAAAAATTAAAGGACAACAACAACCACCTTAATTTAATATTAATTGGCTTAATTATTGACTTTTCAAATTTTATTATTGATCAATTGATACAAATATAAACAGACGCTTATCATTTTATGAAAAGAAATTTAGCAGAACTAAAAATGCTATAGATATCTTAAAATTATCGTATTAATATAATATACAGAGATTAAATATTATGTAAATATTTATTTTTTTTTATAAAGTACAAAACGCGTTTTCTTTGACCGGAAATTTTCTTTTCTTATTCCTTTTAATATTATAGACGACCATGATCTTGACTTGCACATAATTGTTGACCTCACAGGTATTAGAGATTCGCCCTACAATTGAATGGAACAAAGGCAAGGCGATTGAATTCTTATTAGAAAACCTTGGTAAGCTTTGACATATTTCCATCAAATGCTTTTCTTAATAACTTTTATAATTTTCTTATTGCATCTTTTAAGGCTTCGTTTGAAATATTTTTTTGTTGCTTTCTAAAACAGCTTTTAGTATACAAATTTTTAATTCATAAATTTTTTATACTTAAAAGCAGTTTTGAAAACCGGACCGGACCGGCCGGTTCGACCGGTTCAACCGTGAACCGGTCTTACAGCCGGTTCGGTCCTATCTAAGAACCGGGCTAACAACGAACCAGCCAAAACCGGCTTAAACCGCCGGTTGAACCGGCCGACCGTTGAACCGGTCCGTTTTTTATGAACCGGCCGGTTCAACTAATAATATATTTAAATATTTTTTTTATATAAAATGTTTAATTAATATTAAATTAATTTAAATATCATATATCTTATTTAATAATATGATTCAATAATTTTATTATATTATATAGATAATTAAATATAAACCAAGCTCACATGATGCCATAATACCATGAAAGCTCTTAGAGCATGAGTATAAGGAAAAGTATATAAACAACACAACTTAGAATTCCTAAGTGATGTGGGACTAAAGAGCTAGTTGTTTTTTATTTCAACATTCAACAATGTGCATTAGACTTGTTTGAATGAGAACTTATTAGAAAAATTTTTTGTAGAATATTCAAATAAAAAATCATCATAATAATTTTTAAACTTCTTAAATTTATTATTAATTATATTTTTATAATTATTTAAATAAAAATAATTATTTATTATTTTTAAATTTCTAAAACATTTTCTAAATGCGAAATTAAATGATAGAAAAATAAAAATCTTAAAAAATAATATTGTATGACTTTATAAATATAGTTTTATAATGTAAAATTTATATATAATTTATATATATAAATTATGCATAAATATATAACATAAAGCAATTTTTTATATCAAATATATATATTTATATATAAACTAAATTTTTATTAAATATAAATTAAAATAAAAAATTGAATATGTTTATATTTAAATTTAAAATTAGTAATTATTTATATTTAAATATATATCATAAATATAATAATTATTTATATTTAATTTTAAAATTATGTAATATATTATATATGTATGAATTTTATTTATTTTTTATTTTAAAATTTCTTAGAATTATAAAATTTTTATGAATAAATTGTCATTATTATTATGTTAATTTTATTACTTTTAATTATATTATTATTTATTACGTCATCCGGTTCAACCCCGGTTCGACCGGTCGAACCGGTCGAACCATGAACCTCTCATTCTTCCGGTTCGTTGTCCGATCCGATTTTCACAACCTTGCTTAAAAGCACTTTTAAAAAGCATTAAAAAAAAAGTTCTTCCAGAAGATGCCTAAGTCATTAGCCATCAAATGTGACCAAAAATGTAAAACTAGTACTGCTTTTTCCCAGGATTTGACAATTGTGAAGACATTTTACCGATCTATATAGGGGATGACCGCACCGATGAAGATGCATTTAAGGTACATAAATGAAGAAGACAAGTTACAATATTTAATATTCTCTCAATCAAAGTTGACTGTTAAAGTTCAAAGAACTATTTTTTTCTTAAATTAAATTTCGGTGTCAGGTTTTGTGTGACAGACAACAAGGATTCGGTATTTTAGTTTCTAAATTTCCAAAGGAAACTAATGCCACTTACTCCCTTAAAGAGCCTTCTGAGGCAAGTAACAGTCCACTGTTTATATATGAAAAATGGATTATGATTGATAGGTCAATTAACTTCAATTTTTTTTATGAATTAAACAGGTCAAAGATTTTCTGCTTCGATTAGCTGAGTGGAAAAGATTTTCAAAGTAAATACGACAATTAGTATGGACAAGGCTTCTTCTGTTAATAATCCTCTTTTTTGTGGGACTTCCATGGGGGCTTAGAGTTGAGCGTATATAATATTGTAACTCTTATGCATCCCATAAGAGAAGCTAGTAGAAGCTTTTGTCTTGTAATTATCTTATAGCCAAGAAAGGAGAAATGAAGTAATGTTTCCCTTGTTAAAATAACTATGTTCTTCGCCCTTAACATATGCTGATCGTAAAACCTTCTGTCCTGGCATACTTTATTTACCATGTGCTGCTGCCTTTTTTTGCTGAGATACTATGATGAGTTGTATTGTAAGGTATAATTACGTAGGATTGTTGGTGTTATTGTGTCAAGTTTTCTATATAGGAATTCAAAGCAATCATGCAACAAATGATGTTTACTTATCGGTGATCTTATCTTCCCAGATTTTTTTTTTCTTTTTGTTATTTGGAAATTTGAAAGCATTTAATCAAATTCTATTAAGTAAAAATTTTTACAAACTAATCAACCTTAATTTTAGTCCCGACTGTCTCCCACTAGGTGATAAAAGCATATTATATTCTTTTTGAAGTTGAGGCATCAGATGTGTTGCGGACTAGAATATACGCGGCGATAGAAGTTTAATTCTACGTTTTAGTGTTGCACAGATATCTAGATCACACACAGAGAACAAAAGAATTTTTTTATGTGAAAAATTCTGAAAAGGGAAAAAATCACGAGGCATAGCCCAGTTGAAAAAAATTTACTAGAATTTGAATTTGAGTTGAGTACAATGGGTTGACTTGTCCTTGAGGACGATCATATTACAATAGTCAACTGTATGGTTGAAGTTTAATGTCATATGTGGCATCACTTGGAAGTTAGGGAGTCAGTTAGAAGTCCGGTAGTGACTTGGCGGAACTCTGGCGTCAGTTGTTCTTGGGGAGTTCAGACCCTTAGGTCGTGTTCCGGTGGAATTCAGACCCTTAGGTGGTGGTCAGACGTAGCTCAGGCCCTCAAGTGGTGGTCCGGCGGTGTTCAGGCCCCCAGGTGGTGGTCTGACGGAGTTCAGGCCCTCAAGTGGTGGTCCGATGGAGTTCAAGCCCTCTGGTGGTGGTCTGGCAAAGTTCAAGCCCTCAAGTGGTGGTCCGACAGAGCAACGATGTCAGGTGGTGGTCCAGCAGAGCAACGATGTCAGGTGCTGGTCCAACAGAATTTAGGCCCTCAGGTGGTGGTCTGGTGAAGTTCAGGCCCTGAGGTGGTGGTCAGGCAGATTTCAGGCCCTCAAGTGGTGGTCCAGGGAGCAATGACATCAGGTGGTGGTCTGGCGGAACTCAGGCGATGGTTGAGGAGGAGCAAGGAGGCAAGAGTGATCTCTTATCTCTCTCTTGAATCTTTTGGCTTGGGGTCCCCTTTTCAAGAGAAAAGAGTGCTCTATTTTTAGATTTTTGGAGTGACAAAGTCCATAAATAGGTGGGAGGTCAAGGGCAAATGCGGAGTGGTTGGATGGACGGCCGATGTTGAATCCCTTGATCATGAACCATTTGATGGACATTTGAATGTCTTAGTGATGTCGGAATTCAGTGATATTTGGCTCGTTGGATTCGCTTCGTCGAACCGCTCGATTCGATTAGAAGCACGTTATGTTTGGAAATCATTTTGTAATGCAAATTGTGGCTCGAACCTTCCAACAACACTTCAAACCCTTGTTTTGGACCTGTTTGGGCTTAGATTGGGTTGTATTTGTGTCGTTGGGTTCGTATTCTTGAGACGCTCAATTTGACTGTAAGTTTGCTAAAATCGGAGTTCGGATGGTCCCAATATTAATTTTGGAAAATTCCAACTTGATTTTGCATCGAGATTCCTGCCCGATCAAGATACTTTTTTGATGACATATCAAGATATTTAATGAGCAATTATCTCCATTGGAATTTTTTTTTCATCTTAAAGAGTATTATTCCAAGCTTTTCTTCTAGAATACTAGACAAAGTTCAATAATTTTATACTAATCATCCAAGATAATTTGTAAGTCATCTTTCCTATTTTTCATGAACTATTCTTATAGGAAAATGCTAGTCATCCTGGCTAAAAGGGTTGTTTTATACTAATCGTTCAATCGTCCTAGACGATCAGTTGTGTTGAGTTAAAAATTAGGGCTTCTTTTGGAGGCTCCCTATTTAAGCTCTCTAAATTGTCTCTTTAGATAATCTTTTACCGTGGAGTTGATAAAAGAGGAAGCTTAGGAAAGGAAGTGGGAGAGCTTGAGAGAGAGAGAAAGAGATCCTTTTGAGGGGGAGTTGTGAGGGAATCACAAAGGTTGCTCCAAGCAAGGGGTTTGTCATATTCATCAAGTTATTTCTTCGATTCCTTAGTGGCTCTTGGGAGATCGTCTTCAACATTAGATCCAGGTTCTCTACCTACTCTAGGAGAGAGTAAAAGGAATCCCAAATTCTCTGCCTTGTCTAGGAGGGTGAAAAAAGATTTCTATGTTCTCTACCTACTCAAGGATGGAGTAAAAGGATTCAAGATTCTTTGCCTCACCATGTCGATGGGAAGATTTTTTAAGGGCTTCTCCATATTACTGAGAGAGTAAAAGGAGAATTACTTCAGTTTAGTGAAATACTTGAAGAGGGAGTCTCCAAGGAGTTGATGTAGATCAGATTTGATTGAACCACTATAAAATTCAATGTGTTCTTTCTTATTACTTTTATCGCATTTTATTTCTGTACTTTTCTGTGATTTTTTCTGTGATTAAAAAATTTGATTGTATTATTATCATCAAAATTATTTCTCTTCTGCATCAATGGTTATTATTTTGTTTTAAAATATTTAAAAAAGATCAAAAACATTTTTTTTTGTTTAAGATTTTTTAAAACTACCAATTCACCCCATCTTTATTATCATCGGCCTAGTTCTTTAGGGTTTAACACCCCTAACAAACTTTTAAGTGATATCAGAGCGGGATTCATAAGATTAAGTTTTAGAAACTTTTGAATTTTAATCCATAGCTGACATTGGAAATAAAAACACCACAGAAGAATATTCAATTACTAGATCACCTATTTTTTATAACACACCTTTTAATTTTTAGAATACTAGCATGTTCACCTTTTATGATCAATTTAATATCATATGTGCATGTTTGTTAGGGAAGGTTATTTTACACATTTAATATTAGTAAATGGTGCTAAAATTGAAATTCCTTTCACTTATTTGACTATTAATGATAGAGAACTAGCACAATTGAATGTTAAGTATTTGAACTATTTTTTTGTGCCTTAAAATTTGAAGACTATATGCGTATTTTCACTTGTTTCACTGGAAAAGAAATTTGGGATAGATTATGCATAACATATGAAGGTACAAATGAAGTTAAATAATCTAGAGTGAATATTCTTCTATACGATTATGAACTTTTTTGCATGAAACCTAAGGAATCTAAATATGAAATGTATACTAGGATTACACAAATTGTTACATCCTAGTATGCCTTAGGAAGAGAACGAAGAAACTATAAAAAAGTTAAAAAATATTTTGAGATGTTTACCTTCTTCCTATAATGAAAAAATTAATGCCATTATCAAATCTGAGGATTTGAATGTTTATTCAATTAACAAGTTATATGAATTGCTCATTGCTTATGAGTAAGGAGTGAACCAAAGGCTAGTTGATGTAGGTGAGAAGAAAAAGGAGAAAATTTTAGTCTTAAAGGCTAATGATTCTGACACTAATTCATTTGGTTCTGACTATAATGACATCACTTTAATAACTAAGCAATTCAAGAGCTTCTTAAGGAAAATGCAAAAGCATCATAAGAAATGGAGCAATGATAAGAATAATAAGAATTCTAAAGTTTTTGTTGATGTTATTTCTTTTGAATACATGAAGTTAGGGTATCTAAAGTCTGATTGCCTAACTCTTAAAGCTCACCCAAGCTAGCAGAAGGGTGAAGAAAAATCTAAGTTCAGGAAGGACAAGAAAAAAACTTAAAAGGCTTTTTAGGCAGACTCTACATCAAACTCCTTCAAAATGGAAGTAGAAGAGGAGGTAAAAAACCAGTGCTTAATGGTTGATGATCATCATGATCACTCTGATCAATAGGAGGTATGTGAGCTTACTTATGATCAGTTACTTGAAATTTCTAAAAAAAGTCATTCTTTATATAGGAAGCTTAAGAAATTATATGCTAGCCTTAAATTTGATTTTTTAACTCTAAAGAAAAAACATGAATGCTTGAGAAAAGATCATTCCACTTTAGAAAGCAATCATATGACTTTACTTTATGAATTTGATGAATTTTATAAAAAGCATATTGATTTAACTAATGAGCATGATTCCTTAAAAAGTTTATATATTGAACTAAAAAATGTATCTAAGGACTTAAATACTATTGTAAGTGATTTAGATAGTAGAAATAGAAAAGTCAATTCTCGAAAAAGCAAAAAGTTTTTAGAAGCTAAATTAATAGCTTTCAAAGAAAATAAAAAAATCACTTACGATGCAAGAGTTTCATAATCCATCAGATCAACATGCATCATTCAAACCTAAAAAGAGGCACCATAACTCGAATATATTAGTAAATCATTTTCCTGGAGTTAGATGTTTTTCTTATGGCATGTTAGGGCATATCTCTCACACTTACACCATTCACAGTAGAACACATTTGGTGCGGAGACAAAAATTTCAAAATAAACACCATAATATGCATTCATTTCATTCTTTTTTTCTATAAGATGGGACCCAAACCTGTTTGGGTTCCCAAAATTAAACATCTAATGATTTTATAGGTGTGCTCTCACATAAGGCTCTATTATATGGAGCATTAGAAATAACTGCCATATCCAAAATAGATTAATACAAAACTTAATATCTCTATCTAGAATGAAAATATCTAAATCTTATAGAAAAACATCCAAAACTTCTCAACTATTGGGATATCAAAAAGAGATCCATAATATACACTACTTGTTGTCCTCATTTTTGTGCAAAACATCTCTTTCATTTGATCGAGCTAATTTGAGTCTAATCATGCTAGATAGTGCTTGATAAACCCAATTGATCCCTATTGAATCTAATTCAAATCAAATTAATTCTAATTTAGGTTCTATTTAACCAAATTGGCCCAATCGAACAAAATTGAACCCAAATCCATTTAAATTGATTAAATTCTTGTTTGATTTGCACTCAATTTTAGCCCAATTGGCATAGGTTAAAATCATATTATCTTTCCAATAAATTCAAATCTTCCCCGAATTAGAAAATCAAATCCAATGGCTAAAAGTAAAATAAAAGCTATCTAGAGTTTTTGTTTTCAGTTTTTTAATTAATTTCTATGGCTGTAAAAGCAAGCTGTAAAATAAATATCGAACAACAGAACCCTGGTTTTAGAAAAATTATTACGTGTGGTGTTATACCACATTTAAAAACCTCACAGAATAATCTCTCTTGATTATATATATAGGGAGGATTCCATTTCGAGCATTTTTCTCCAGATCTCTCTCTAACAGGCAAAACGAGCTGCCCAACTTCACTCCTTTAGGTGACAAAAGATCATTCCCTCTTCCTTGGATTTTGATGACCATGTTGCAAATCTTGGCCTAAGTATTGTGATTTTGATGATAATAAAATTGTTAGATTTCTTACTATGCTATCTCTTGATAATTGAGTTAATTACATATCTGCTTTGCTCTGCTCACTAACATACATGTTCACTATTCAATTACAACTTCTATGAGCTCAAGGTTGGGTAGACTATGATTAAAATCTATGTTTTTAGTCTATATACTTTTTATCTTTCTTGAGTCAATCGTGTATCTTGGTGGATCCTAAATCTGAGTAACCCTATATAAACATGCTAAAGAGGGTGAGTTAGTGAGTTAGAAAGAAAATGAGTTTTCTAAACTAATCATACTGTACAATTTACATCATACTGAATGATTAATTAATAAAAAATTATTAGTTAGTGTACTTTTATTAATTGAGATTAATTAGCTAATCATACTGGATGATCCCTATTATATAGGATGATCAATTATAATCATGAAAATAATCACTAATTATAATTTATGTAATACTTTATAATTCAAAATTTATTCTAATCATACCGTACGATATGCATCGTACTATACAATATATTACAATCATGCCTAAATTGATCTAGTGATTAGGGGAATAACTATGGTTTATTTGTTCAATAAAATCATATAGGATGATTGTTAATGATCGTACTGCATGACTCAAGCAATGCTTGGGATAATAAATTATCATCGCATATCATATAAGATAAAATACCATAGTTTTTCTACTAATTGTACGACATGACCCCCCCCCCCCCCCCCCTCCCAATTTCATTCTGTATGAATCTAGTGCTACATGGGATGATAATGAATCATAGCTTATTATACTAGATGATTAATATAAACTCATGAACTGATTGTACAAGATAATGCATTTCATATAGTCTAAAAGGGCTATTTTGTACTAATTGTATAGGATGATCGTAGGATCAAACTAGACCATCTTAAATGATAAATTAAAATTTGGAGCTTCTTGATAGGCTTTCTATTTAAACTTTCATATTGTCTTGATCCAAGAACTTTTTGGCTACTAAGTTTCATGATAGGGAGCATAGAGAAGGAGATCTTTGAGAGAGAAGAGAGGGAGAGCTTTTTGTGCGAGAGAGTTACGAGGGATTCATAAGGTTACTCCAAACAAATCTTATCTATCTTCTTTAAGTCTTTGCGTTAATTATGTGTTGATTGTAGGGAGACATTCTATATCACTAAGCAGTGGTTCTTTTCCATCACATGTAGGGAAAAAAAGAATTCAAGGTACTCTTCCATCTACTAGAAGGAGAGAAAGCTTTGAGGTATACTACCGTCACCTTAATGGTGTGAAAATCTTCCAGTTCTCCATCACACTAGGTTGGTACAAGTTATTTTGAAAGGGGTTCTCTGCCTTATTGTGGGGGTAAAAGAAGAGATAATTTTAGTGCAATACCTTTAATGGAGGTTTCCAGGGAGTGGACATAGGTCAGGTTGGATCAAACCATTATAAATAATGATGTATTTGTTCTTATTATTTTTTGTAATTTATTTATTGTTTGATTAAGTGTGTGGTTGAAAATCCTGATCTTTTTATTATTGTGATATTAATTTGCTTCCACATCAAGTGATAAAATTATATATTTTAAGATATTGCAAAAGTTATAATTTTTTTTTTTCTTTTAAAGAAAATTTTAAATTACCAATCCCCCCTCCTCTTGGGTAGCCTCAGACTAGTTTTTTGAGGTTTATTAGCCTTCATAAACTTTCAAGTGGTATCAGAGTTGGATTCAAAAACTATGTATTAGAAAACTTTTGAAAAATAACTAATAGCTAAATTTGGAAATCATAATACTACGAAAGAATATTCAGCACAACATCATCATTATTTGTTAACATTTCTTTTAATTTTTGGAAATTTTTTATGTATACTTTCTTGCAATCAATAGATTATCGCATGTAGATGTTTGTTCAATAAGAATAGTCTACACCTTCTTACTTTATAAATGACATTAAAGCTGAACTATCTTTTTCTAGATGGAGTATTAAGGGTAAAGATTTAGCCCATTTAAATGTTAAATGTTTAAACTACTTTTTCTATGCTTTAAAATATGAAGATTAAATACATATATCTACTTGTACGAGCAGTCGAACCACATCCTCTAAACACGAGTAGCCCAAGCCCCTTTTTTTTCTCCCTCTCTCTTTTATCTTCTCTTCATATCCAAGTGAACTAGCCTAGCTCCCATTCCACTCTAGCTGCATCAGCCTAGCTCTTATATGACTCAATTTCCTAAGATAATAATTCAGACCTAACCCAGCCCTAGCTAATCAAAGATGTTTCTCTCTTGCACCAACTATGGACTAAGCGCCTCTCATGTATTGTGGAATCAGGGTAAATAGCAAGTCAAGAGAGATTTAAGGGTCACTTTTGTATCTTCTCTCAACTCTCATGGAGTGTAGGTGACAAGAGTAGTGCCAAATGATTTTGAACGCCAAACTTAACACCTCATTTGTTGCTATGGTTTATATTCCCTTTCTCATAGATTTGCTAGTGCATTCTAACTTACATACTGATAAATATAAATAATGTGCTATTAATTATTTCAGTAGGATAACTATGCATTTAAAATAAGCAGTGGTAGTTTTTTTTGTTGCAAGTAAGCAAAACACTTCCTCCAGAGCTTGTCACTCTACTTCAACACTTAATTACATAATTCAACACATTTATTTACATACATGTAAGTGGGCTTTTATTATTGACATATCAAAGGAAATCTAAGTATTACTCAACGTGAATAGAACAAGCACTTATTAGATAGTCTATAACAAAGCCTTGCTTGCCTACACGCATAAGTATACCCCATCATATACATATATGCATGTATCTGAAATCTCAATCTTGAATGTCTAAGGTAAGTTTTCACATGTACAGATTGAACCTCATCCCCATTATTATTGATTATTTAAGTTCATTCCTTTTTTCCAACTAAAATTAAAACATATGTTTGAGTTTTTTTTCACTAAGCATTTGGTAGAATCATTTTGTGTTGAATATACTAAAGGAACTAGATGTTTGATGATATTTTGCTCGTGATCTATTTCAATTTGACCAAAATAAAATATTCACCTTGCGTTGATGGTTTATAAATGATTGAGTCATAATTTTTGAGTTTTGTTTTTGGGTCTTTTGAGTATAAATATAAATACATTTGCTACAGTTTTCTTACTAACTTCATAAACTAGGCCCATTACATGTTATCCCACCATGGATGATAGTTTAGTTGATTGTACATGAAACCTACACCCTTATTTCATGTTGAGATTATTGATAAACTCTATCATGTCACTTATATTTTCTTCTATGTATCATTACACATGAATTTGACTCATGATATAATTAATTGGATGTTGGTTTGCATGCTATGCAATATCGATAAGGATCGTTATAGTTTCATTTTATTATTTTATTGACAAACTTTTGAACATATTGCATCACATGATGATCTCAATATGTTAGCTTATGTGTTGTATGATGTTGATATGAATTTCTTCATTGGACAATGTATATAGATGTCCTATATTATGATAATTTCACTATGTCGACTTCTGTGTCACATCATATTGATATAACTCTATACAATTTGTGTCTTAAGATTTCATGCATTTCAGATCCTTTGTATTACATGATGATTTGGTTGCAATAACTTATATATGTTGCTTTATGTGTCAATTTTTTGTGTATTCCTTTCATCATACAACATCTCTATATTAATAACTGCTTGTACGGTCTACTCTTGTTGCACCCTTACACATGCTCTCTTTATGTTACGTGTGAGATACTCATGTTTTATACAAATGTCGGTCAATGAGTTATGATTCCCTAGGCCTCAAGAGAGGATCCTTTATTATGCCAGGGTATATGTATAGGTCCCGGCTTGCTTTTGGTAAGGTATAATTTCTGCAACCCTTTTATGACTACCATTGTTGTTATGAATGATCTGGTAATACTAACACATACTATGGATTATTATTTTACATTCACCCACTGATATATGGTAGGATTGTATTAGATGTTGCCAATAGGTTAATGCACCAAGGAAGCCTTAGCCATATTGGCCAATGCTTTCCCTCTACGTGAACTTTGGAGACCTTCATATAGTCACCTAACCTATAGTGTAGGCCACCTATTTGTGTCATATGCATTATTATATTTTTACACAAAGCAGACATAGCTAGGATATTTTCTTTTGGTTTTAATATATATATATATATAATAACAATTAAAAAATTACCTCTTAATGATTTTTTTGCTTTTAAATATTATTACTATGAACATGTTGAGAACATGAAAATAAAATAAAATTTAAGCTTTAACATGTTAAAGTGATCTGTGTATGAGTTAGTGTAGTGTGCCATTCTATAGGAAATAGATTAAGCTTAGTTGTCTCAATCTAGTATGGAACCCATTTTTGACATTTATTTATTATAAGTTGTATATATAAATCTTTTATACCATCCATTCCATCAATAAGGTATTTAGGATGGATTATCTCGAGCTGCGGGTCTACGTGTTCTATAGAGGCCTTATCCCTATGCTCGTTGTGCTAATGCTACAAACTAATTAATGGAATAAAAGTAGTAAATTCATAATTAATCCTAAAATTAATAATGAACCTATTAATGAATAAGAATATTAAATTAAATAAATTAATTAAAAAATATAAAAACTTAATTAACAAGGTGATTCTTGTGTAATCCAGACTTACAATACAATGAAGTTAACCCCAAGGAGGAAAAAATAAACCTCATAGCCCTATTAAAAATAGTGACAATTTTCATCTAACTTAAATAATTAAATAACTTATTAAATTAATCTAAATTAGTAAACTAAATCAAACTTAAAAAATTAAAATGATTAAAAAAAATATAATGTATATGTATACCTTTTATACTACATACTCCATCATTAAACTTTAAAGGAAAAAGAAAAGAGAAGAATTTTATTTTAAAAAGTATTTTTAAATATAATTTGTGGTGTTGGATAAATTAATGAATTTTAAGTAAAAATCAAAGTGCTTTAGCCATTGTCTAATTTGCATTCAACTTTGCATCCCCTTCCTTAATTCATCTAAGTTATATAGGCTGGACTACCTCGTGGTGAAGGACTATGTGTTTGAAAGAGCCCCCATTCTCCTGCCTGTTGTAAAAATCTCATGTACCTCACAAGTTAAGAGGAAAAGGTCGAAGGATTTGCACAAATTATTCCTCTTTTGGAAATCTAGAGCGACCTTTAGGGGCTCAATCCAATTCCTTAGCCACCCAAGTGTCAAACTTTAGGTCAGGTGTGTTGAGTCCAGTAATTAGGTTGTTAAGCCTAAGTAAATGTCCCACGGCTACTAAGAGGGGGGTGAATTGGTAGTTTAAAAAATTTTAAACCCTCTTTGAAGATTAAGTTGAACCGAAATAAAAATTTCTTTTAAAGTTTGTAGAAAAATATTTTTCAACCACAGAGTTGTTAAAACTGAAATTTAAAGTGCGGAAACGTAAAAACAATAAAGTAAATGACACCAGATTTATAGTGGTTCGGTCTATAACCATACCTACATCCACTCCTCAGAGGCACCCTCTGAGTATTGCACTAAAACCAATAGTGACTCTCCTTTAGCACCCACAGTAAGGCGGAGAAGCCTTTACAACACACTCTTTTCACCACAACCCGGTGCGGCAGAGAACCGTCGTCCTTTTACACAATCCACAGTGCTGGCGGAGAACCGTCGTCCTTTTACACTCTTCTAGTGTGGGCAGAGAACCCTACGGCTGTTCACACTCTCCAAGTGTAGGCAGAGAACCTTTCCGCTGTTCACACTCTCCATGTGTAGGCAGAGAACCCTTCGGCGGTTCACACTCTCCAAGTGTCGGCAGAGAACCGGATCTCCTTGACTGATCTTCTCACAATAATCTAGAAGGAAGAAGGAAAAGAGTGAAGTAATCCAAATTCACAAGTAGAGACTCTTACCTTTGAAATCCAAGAGAAGCTTTCTTGCTCCAGTGGTAGGAATCCTCCTTTGAATGCTCTCTTTCACTCTCTCCTTGGCTATTCTCTCAAGAGGCACGAAAATCAAATGACAAAAAGATTGGGTGGCAGTCTAATTTGGACTATTTATATAAAAGACAAGAAAAACCGCCCAAAAAACGGCAAGTTTCCAATTCTGTACGCAGTGGATCGTCCTATACGATCATGGATCGTCCAGGACGATTTTACTTAAACGATCTGAAATGACCCTATTTGAATATGTGTACGAAATGTCTTCGTACAGATGATCGTCTGGTACGAACTAGGTTTGTCCAGTACGAACGGTTATTACTAGGTCGGTTCTAGAAACTGCTGAAAACTATTCTAAGTCGGTTAATCGTTTGGACGAGAATATGTTCGTCTGGATGAAAATTTTCCAGAGACCCGATCGTCCTGGACGATTATTTATTTTGTCTGGACGAAAATATTTCAGAGGACCAATCGCCACGGACGATAATTTATTTTCGTCTGGACAAATTTTCCAGAGACCTGATCGTCCGGTACGATATTTAATTTTGTCTAGATGAAAAATTTCCAGAGGACCGATCGCCTCGTACGATAATAAAATTCGTCTGGACACAAATTTTATAAAGAACAAATCATCCGGTACGACAATTAATTTCGTCCTGGACGAATAGGACTTAGAAAAAAATTTTTCGAGCAAGTTCCTATTCGTTCTATATGCTCTATAGGAGATAACTAACGGATCATCCAGTACGATACAATATCGTCCAGTACGATCAATATAAAATTTTATGATCTCCTTATGTGTGTGTGTATGTTTTTTTTTTATTCACTCAATTACAATCACTCCCTTTCAAAATTAATAAAAAAAAATGCAAATTTCAAATTAACAAAGTATCTCATGTTGAATTTGATTTGAAGTTATCGTAGTCTGGAGTCTGATTTTCCTGAAATGTTAGTACACACAAGAGCAAATGCAAATCTTCTAAAATTGTTAGGAGATAACTACACATTTGAACAATAATGTTTGGAATCATCAAAACTACATAAGTTGCAAAAATGTAAATCATTCAAATAGCAATTATTCTAACAATCTTCCCCTTTTTGATGATGGCAAAACAATTATTGTTTGTATGGTTTCAAGTTAAACATATCTCCTATCTTCTAAACTCCCCCTGAATTGATGAGTACATTAAAATAAGGAGGCATAAAAAACAATATTTTTGTTTTTCAAAAATTTTAACACAAAATAACCACAAAGTAAAAAACTTGCAAACAGAATAATCAAAATAGAAAACACAATAATTTCTCCCCCTTTTTGACAGCAACAAAAAGTGAAGAAGAAATAGACAAGAAATGTAAGTAATTATATGAAATTCATTTTAAAATTTAATCTAAATGGTGATTGACATAGGGTATGCAATTTTAAACCAAAAATATTAGGTCAATCATAGAAATTCATAAAATTTAAGAAGTGATATAACATTGTAAGTAAGAAGAATTTATCAAAGACATGATTCAATTTAGACATTTGATTATAAAAAATCATTACAAGAGAGATGTATAAAAATTCTATATTTCAAAGTTCAATAGAATATAAATGAACATAAGATCAATTTGAATTAGGAGATTGAAATAATTTGGAAAGAAGAGAATTACCACATGTGGCGCTTTGCGCATCTTTTTCAAAATTTTGGAGCACATTTTTGTGCATTTTTTCTTGGTTGGGCTTATTTTGTGCCTCTTTTTCACTTTGCAAATCTTTGCGAATTCCTTTTGATTTTTGTACATTTTGTACAATTTTCAAGAGTAATTGAGACCAATTCTTTCCAAAATCTATAATCTAAAATTTCAAATATTTCTAAGTACATAAGTATCACTTGAGCATAGAAATACAAAATAAGAAAATATCTAAATTGCAATAGTAATATTAACTTTTATGTAGTCTAAATGAATAGACATGAATTTTATAAGTTCTAATTACAACAACTTATAAACAACTTTTAAATTTAGAAAGACTAGATTTTCTAATATAGATAATCTCAAATTACAATCTAATTTAAGCACTATGAAGATTAAATAATACTAATGAAATTCATAAACATTAACCACATTCCAAAAAACAAATCAAATTTGAAAAATAGTACAACATCCATTGATATTAATGAACGGATTACATAATATCTAAAAATCAAGAAGAAAATACATTGAACTTAAAAAGAAAAACTAACATAAACACAAACACTTAACAATGAAACAGACACAATAAAAACATAAAATACGAATACAACAAACACACATAAAATCATCTCTACTGTTCTGGAGGAGGAGGAGGAGGAATGCCGCCAAAAAGGTTGAAGTAGGAGGCCATCAACATAACATTGGTATTAATTTCATGTACTTCATTTCTAATATTACCAATGTCTTGTTGCTGCTGCGTAAGTTGAGCATCAAATTGATCAAACCTTTGATCAATGTGAGTCTCTAATCTATCAAATCTTTCAATCAGATTCTGATAATCTGATTGAGGAGCAGAAGTTTGCTCTCCTTCTTCTTCTTCCTCTTCTGAAGCACTGGCATGTGCTTTTTCTTTTTCCTCCTTGAAGAGCAATCTGAATGAAGCATCATTATAGTAAACTGACTCTTCGTATTCTTCATCAGCACTAAGTTGTATTTCTTTTCCAAAATGTAAGTAATTAAGTGTCCTAATGAAATGTTCTTCTTCCTCTTCTGATCTGCATGTCCTATTTTTGAAAGCCTATAGATATGGTCTAAGATAAGTTGGGCTTCGTCAATAGGATGACCTTCCATAATTAAAAAAGTTAGAGAAGAAAGGAGAGGAGTAATATTAATCCTATCACCACCTTTAGGAATGATTGAGGATCGAAGGATATGCTGGATTATTCGGGCATTTTTGGTCATACCGGAGACTCTAGCAACATGGTTGTCAATACCATTTTCTTTAATTACCCTATTGACATGATACCGTTTGAAAGAGGTTTCTGACTTTAGGGTGTGAGCTCTATATCCCTCAGTTCTTAAGTTCAAAAATGCACCAAGGTCGTGCTTGGTGATCTGAACTTTTTGCTTAAAGACATAAGAACTAATGGAGGAGTGGTCAGAATTAAAACTCATGTTCGCTAGGAAATAGTGGTAGGTTTGCTTGTTGTAGAAGTGGACAAGAGAAAGTATGAAATGAAATTGGGTTGAGGCAAAGAGGTGCATTACCTGAAATTTTAACTCAGTTTGAATTAGAATGCGAGAGGGAGTGATTTTGGCGGATGCAAAACGAGGAAATGATTCCTCATTTGCCTTAGAAAGAAAGTTGTCTGAGGCATTCCTATTTGGTTTCTTCACCAACACCTTTTGTCTCTTGCTTGAGGAGGCCATTGTCGATTTGAAGTAGAAAGGGATTGAAAATGAAGTTTGGAAGTGTGATTGTTAAGTTAGAAAGCCTTCTTATTTAAAGAAAAACGATACGTTCATCCTGGACGAAAATATTCATCCTGGACGAAAATCATCGTTCGTCTGGACGAAATTATTTCGTATAGATGATCCAATTCGTCCAAAATGTAACGGCTTTTCGTAATCAACACAACTTACGATGCATCCCTTCGTACAGGCTTTTTGACTTGACCGATCGTACAGACAAAAAATTTTCGTACAGACGATCAAAAAGTAAATCATTTTAATGTCTCTTGAAAACCGTCCCCTACAATGAACCGACACTTGTTCGTCTGGACGAACAAAAAATTCGTACAGACGAAGTCCATATTAAAAACTGTCTTATCCACTCAACCGCTCCATTCAATCATCCGACGTTTGAGAAAAGAAAAAAATATTTTCGTCCTTGACGATCATACGATCGTACAGACGATCCAAATTAAAAACTGCTCTCAAAACGGTTAAAATTCGCGCAAACTGTTCTTACACATATCGTCCCGTACGAAACCATATTCGTCCCGGACAATTTCCTCCAAAAATTTTTTAATTTTGATTTTTTTTAAATTAAAAAAATCAAACTAAACATTCAAAAAACACAGAAAACATAAGACAAAACCATAGATCAAAAAAAAATTCATTCAAAACACACAAAATTTCACAAAATCAAAAACAAAACACAACAAATATCAATGTTGCAAAGACATTTTGTTTAGGCATTCAAATCAATAACATCAAGCCTTGTTCTTAATGTACTGAAGGTATCAAAGGCTAAAGGTTTTGTAAAAATGTCTGCAAGTTGATTTTCAGTTGAAACATGTATGAGTTTAATTTCTCCTTTGGATACATGATCCCTTATGAAATGATGCCTTATATTAATGTGTTTGGTTCTAGAATGTTGAATAGGATTTTTGGAAATGCAAATAGCACTTGTATTGTCACAATAAATTGGAATAGTGCCTATAGTTAATCCTAAATCAATCAACTGCTGTTTTAACCAAAGTACTTGTGCCACACAACTTCATAATGCAATATATTCTGCTTCTGCAGTAGATAGAGCCACTGAATTTTGTTTTCTACTAGACCATGAAACTAATGAATTTCCAATGAATTGACATGTTCCAGAAGTGCTTTTCCTATCCACTCTACAGCCTGCAAAGTCAGAATCTGAGTAACCAATAATTTCAAATGAAGAGCTAAACTTAGGATACCAAATTCTTAAGTTTTGAGTTCCTAGTAGATATCTTAAAATCCTTTGCACTGCTGTCAAATGTGATTCTTTTGGATCTGATTGAAATCTAGCACATAAGCAAACACTGAACATAATATCTGGTCGGCTAGCAGTCAAGTAAAGCAAAGATCCAATTATCCCTCTAAATTTCTTTTGATCAACAGATTTTCCCTTAAGGTCCTTATCCAACTGAACTGAAGAACTCATTGGTGTACTAACAGGTTTAGCATTGTCCATTTCATATTTTTTGAGGATGTCCTTAATATATTTAGTTTGACTAAGAAAAGTACCTTCCTCAAGTTGCTTAATACTAAATCCTAGAAAGTAATTTAAATCTCCCATTAGACTCATTTCAAATTCACTACTCATTATTTTAGAAAAATCATCACAAATATGTTTATTTGAAGATCCAAAGATGATGTCATCCACATAAATTTGAACAATAAGTATATCCTTTCCAATTTTCCTTAAAAAGAGAGTTGTATCCACACTTCCTTTTTTAAAAGATCTTTCAAGTAGGAAGATGCTCAGCCTCTCATACCAAGCCCTAGGTGCCTGTTTAAATCCATATAATGCCTTTTTTAATTTGAAAACATGATTTGGAAATTTAGAATTTTCAAAACCTGGAGGTTGTTCTACAAAAACATCTTCCTCAATTACCCCATTTAAAAAGGCACTTTTGACATCCATTTGAAACAATTTAAAACCTTTAAAACAGGCAAAGGCTAGTAAAACCCTAATTGCTTCAAGTCTAGCTACAGGGGCAAAAGTTTCCTCAAAATCAATACCTTTAATTTGATTATACCCCTTAGCTACTAATCTAGTCTTATTTCTAATGACTACTCCTGAGTCATTCATTTTATTTTTGAACACCCACTTGGTTCCAACAACACTTTGATCTTTTGGCCTTGTAGTTAGTTCCCAAACTTTATTTCTTACAAATTGATTTAACTCTTCTTGCATGACCAATATCCAAAATTCATCAGAAAGTGCTTGATCAATGTTAGTGGGTTCAAAAGTTGAAATAAAGGCTGAATGATTAACTTCCTTATTTAATCCACGCCTAGTTCTAACACCCTCACTTGGTTCACCTATAATCAATTCCTTTGGGTGGTTTTTAGAAAATCTTAAATCTCTAGGCAAAGGGTCTTCTCTTTCCAAATTTTCTTCCACATTTTCTTCCAAATTTAATCTATCAATCTTTTAGGAGTTTTCTTCAATTTCTTCTTCAGCAACATTTGGCTCTTCCATGTTTCCACTTTCATCAAATACAACATTGTTGGTGGAATTTTGGAAAACAGGTTTTGAAAAATATTAGTTTTCTTTGGGGATTTTAATATTAAGGTTAAGTTCTAATTCTAAGGTCGAATCAACTCGTTAGAAAGAGTATATCACCCCGGAGGACGAAAATAAACTTTCATAACGGTGTTCAGACTTAGAATTATGAAATCCATCTTGAATATTGCGAACGGATTCTAAAGAGAAATTCATATGACCCCGAAGGGTCAAAATGAGGTTCAACTAAATATCCAATACAATATTCAAGAAGTGTGATCGTTAGGTTCACATCCAAAGCCTTATCAAAGAAAGATGTATCTCCCCGAAGGGAGAAAATATCACTCGATGATAATTCTTTGAATATGATAATAATGATCACTAATATTTTAAATTTTCCCAAAGAAATCCAATTGAATTTTGAAAAGTCAATTTTTTTTTAAATCAGGTGCGTGTGTGGTTCTAAATCTCCTACGAGCGCAAGCCCTCGTAGTTAATTACATCGTAAGAAAACGAGGTCTCCTACGAAAACTCTCGATTAAAATAACGGCAAAATTTTGTTAGAATTTCTAGGAGTGATATCAAAAAGAGAAGTGAATTTTTGGAAATTCAACAGGGAATGGATCAAAATTGAGCAGTTATTAACGGAGTTAAAGGAGGAGAGGTAGGGGACACTTTAAGATTCCAGAACCATCCGGAAGTGTCCCAACTTAATCTAAGTGTTGGGCTTTATTTTTTGGATTGAAATGATATTTAATTAGAGTTGAGCATTTTATTAGAAATTTGGGATTAGATTCCCGGAGTTTGGGGTCTTATAATCAAAGATCTGCCCCGGAACCTAAATCTATTTTGGACACTGGACCATAGTCGTCCGATCCTAACTAATGCAGTGCAAGATCTGGACTTACCCCGGCCTGGATTGGGGAGCCAGCTAACCACCTAATCGATTTAAAATACATGAATCCAGTCTTTTATGAAAGAGTGGTAGGGACGTTATAATTAAAGTTTTGGGGAGGCGGGGCCGACATCTAGAGATTTTACTAATTGGCCCATTTGACTTATGTTGGGTGCTAAAATGCTAAGGACTATGAAATTAAAATTTTGACTCTTTAATTTGTATCTAATGCAATGCATGCTGGTTAACAACCTCAAATCAAATATGCTTGAAATTTTTAAAAACAGGCTTATAAAATAATTTTTTAGAAGACTGGACTTCCCCAGGTCCGGCACCTCGTCCTCATAGGTCAGACTATCCGGACTCTACCCGCAGGCAGGGAAGGGTCTAAAGCAAGGAAAGAGTAATGCAGAAATATGCATGCGACCCCGGGGTCGATCCCCGGCTAATTCCCTAGATTCGTTATCTTTCTATGTTATTTAGACTCACTAAAATTTTAGACTTTTAAGATTATGAGTATAAAAATTTCACACCCTCACGAGCCTCACGTATCCAGGCGAAAACAAAGAGCGGCATGCAATCGCCAAAAAACTAGGAAAAACAAGTAATCCTAAAGGCAATCAAATCATCAAATCAAATACAAATTAATTAGTAAATGTCCATAGGCAGAGTTGCCTTGCTTATTACAAACCAGAATTTTGCAGAAAGTAAAGTGGCCGGGCACCACTGACAACAACCCGGATTTCAAGACTAATAATGACGCAAGCTATTTTGAGTGGGATACTCTCAATCTTCAAATCCTCAAATCTTCAATCTCATTCTTCTTTGGACTCCTTTTCTTCAATCTTCTTGGAATCTTCGTAGTGGATTATCCAAATGGACAAGAGGGCACTTCCTTCTAAGGGGAAGGCCACTCTTTCCTCTTTGGGTAAGGAAGAGGTATGATCCAAATTTGGATTTCCAAATGGAAAAGGAGTGTTCCCCAAAGGGGTATCCTTTCCTCTTTGGAATCCAAACTTTGGATCTATGTATCCCAACTCAAAATTAACTTTCACAACACTTGACACTTGCACAAATTACATTAATATCAAAATAAAAATCTAGACTCACCTGCAGGGTTATCCTAAGCAATTAATATATATAAAAAAAAGTTATTCCCAAGCAGTTGTATATGAGCAGAAAAGAAAGTAAACACACTGGCCACGCTCTTTTTATTTGGGGGCTTTAGCAGCTGAAGCACCTGTGCAAAGAGTTTATAATATTTATGCATTTTTTTTAATTTGCCCCCCTTTTATATTGCCCTGCATGAGCGTGGCCACCTGCAGAAAACTGTGTCAACATCCAGATCGTGCCTAACCTAAGGGTAATCTAGTCGCCAAACACATCAATCCATCCACAGAGTACAGAAAAAGTAAGCAGACACAACAAAGCAATTTCATCCACAACATGCAGTGAAAACTACGAAAAATTCGGCACACGGCAGTAAAGTAAACACCGGCCTATCCTAGATCTAAAGTTGGTTGTCCTAGCACATCATCTAAAGTGTGTGAGAAAGGTCGTGTGGCTGAGATAGATCCTAAAGTAGGTTATTAATTGAAGTTGTCTAAAAGTCTGGGTTTGTTAAGGCTTAAAAGGGGATTTAGATTAAAATTTAAGTATTAATGAATTAAGAATTTTAATTAAACATATTTTTAAAAATTAATTGATTACTACCTTTGTTTCACACCGAGGCCGTGAAGTTTATTTCACCTTCCTTGGGGCTAAGCTAATAGCCTCGTAGGCCTGGGTTACCCAGTAGCAATCAGGGTTGATTAAGTTATTTAAATTGGTTAGAATTAAAAGAGTGGATTAATATTAAAAAAAAAAGTTAGTTACTGATTTTTAAAGTTGATTAATTTAAGTTTGCCATTAATTGATTCGTGGCGTTGTGCCACCAGGCTCGAGGAACCAGCCTCCTTAGGACACTTAGCCCCGCAGCCCGGAGTAGTCCAGCCGATAAACCAAATTAATATAATTGAATTAGGGATTTTTAAAATTTTAAATAATTAAAAATTAATCTATTTTAAGATTTAACACCCCTTAGAATTCATTCGTGGCGTTGTGCCACCAGGCTCGAGGAACCAGCCTCCTTAGGACACTTAGCCCCGCAGCCCGGAGTAGTCCAGCCAATAAACTTCATCTTTAGGGTGGTTGTTGTGTTTTAAAGGATTTGTTAAATGTTTTAAGCATTAAACCAATATTTTATGGAGTTTTAGAGTGATTTGAGCTCTTATGAATTTTTTTAGAATATTTTAATGAATTGATTAAAGGGTTGAAAATTGACTTTTTGATTAAGTTCAAATTATGGAATGTTTGTATTTTATTAAAATACTAGACCTTACTACGATCAGTTAGAAGGTAAGTACGTTGAAATCGGATTTTTCTACATTTTATTACGAAGGTTTGAATTTTTGAACTAGTTTTAACTACGGTTTGACCAATTTGTTGACTTTTTAAAATATTGCAAATTTCTGGAATTTAATATTTTTAATAAATATTAGACCTTATTAGGAATTGAATGCAAGTGAGTTTGGGTGATTTGGATTTTTCTGGAATTAGTTATGGATTATCGAAGTTTGGATATTTATTGAAATTATTAAATTGTTTCAATTAAGGGTCATTTTAGTGATTTGATCCCAAATCAGTCCCAAACTTCTTGAAATCAACTCCAAAGATCAGAAATGATCTAAGGAGAGATCAGCAAGTGTTTAAAGATTTTTTGGGATTTTTAATAATTTTTAATTAATTAAAATTGATTACATATTGATTTTGATTAAAATTAAATTAAAGTCTATTTTAATGTCAAATTAAAGGATATTAAATTTTCAATGATTAAGAGTTGAAATATGGTTAATTAGAGGTATTATGGGTATTTTTTGGAGTTAATATAAATTTATAATGATTTATTGAATTTTTTAAGTCCTTAAAGGGGCTGAAATTTGACATGCTCAATTTTCTAACCTAATGACCTCCAAATTGAGTACAATTTAAACCTAAGGTATCTGATGTCACTAAGTTTACTATGTTCAAGTTTCACCCCTATTGGGTGTGTTTACAATCCCCTATGAATTTTCTAAGTTTTCTAGACATTTCCTTAATTATTTTTCCTAGGTGTCTCTAATATTTATATAGGCATGAAACTTGGTGTGTCTAACCCTGACATACATTTAAGCATACCACAGAAATATCACAGCAAAATACTAAAATCCTAAGGAGTTATGAATTTTCAAAGTTTAGGGTCTAAAATAGACCATTTACCTTAAAAATTCATATCACAGAAATCTATTGAGCATATAAACCTAGAAAAATTATTAAACATGCCTAAGATACTCAATAATCATCCACCAAAATTTGGGCTTCATTTGATCACTGGATTGTGAGAAAATAGCAATAAATGAAATTCACATAAACTCAAATATCTCACAATACAGAAATCAAATCAATATAATTTTAATTTTAATAAATACTACATTAGATTATCTTTCCAGCGAGCCCAAGAACGCCCCATTTGGTGGAGAACTCGATTTTCTATGAATTTTTGAAGATTTGGAACATTTAAAGCATTTTTTATTCAAATTTGGGTCAAATCAGCTGACGGTGACGTGGCGGCGTGGCGTGACGCCACGTCACCCTCCCATACCACGGGATGACCCACGTTCAAACATGGAGGAAGCCGCATGGTATACCCAGATCTGAGCCGTCTGATCTTCGATCGGACGGTCCAGATCTGCTCTAGTTCATTTTGAATAGAAATCTTTAAACGCTCATATCTTTCAAAATACTCAACGAAATTGTATGAAATTTGAACTGTAGCTAGAGGGCAATATGATCTTACAATGCCTGGAGTTTGGAGGCTCCATTCATTGTAAAATTGCTACAGTTTCAAATTGAAATGTAAACTTAAAATGAGCATAACTTACGATCCAACCGTCGGATTTTTGAGATCTTTAGCTTGTTGAAAAGCTGCAGCAATCCTCTACAACTTTACTGAAGACTCCAAAAGCTGGATCTCGCTGGATCGAAAGGTATATTGGAAAGTCCTCTTTCTCTCTCTAGAATGCTCTCTCTTCACTAAAATAGTGATTTGAGGCTTGGAAATGGTTGGGAAAAGCTTGGGAAGGCCTTGAAAAGTGTTGGAGTGTATGAGAGGAGCTCTTGGAAGGTTGAGGGCTGCTGGAGTTTGGAGCTTTTGTTCATATCAAAGGGAATGATGAAGAAGTCACCTTTTGGTCAAGTTTTCCCTCACTTTACCTTTGGCTTTTGGATTGGATGGTTGAGATTTGATTTGGGGAGGTTTTGGATGAGTGCCAAGTGTCCCCTATGCTACCCAAAGCTATGGAATAGGGTTGGTGGTTGAGAGTGACATCTCTTGGTCCATGTGAAGAGGGACCACACCTTTTCCCCCATTTGGATGAACCAATGCTTGTCTTGGTTAATAGAGCTTGTTTAATGATCAATTAGGGAGGGAAAAAGCATATTCCCATTAGCCAAAAGGAGATTTTGGCTTGGAGAAATGGTTTGCTTTATGGGATGATGAGGTGGCCAAGCTATGGTCTCATTTCAAGGGTTGTTTTTGACCCATTGACTTGTTGACTAGTCAATGGTGACTAGGATGTGCATGAGGGAGGTCAAGAGTGCTACAAGACATCATGCCAAGGAATTTGAAGTCAAGAGTGTATAATTAACCAATCTTGATGAGTTGAATTGATTCAAAATCACTTGAATGATTAAAATTAACAAGTGTTGGGTTAAAGGGTTGATTTGGTCAATCATGGTTTACTTGGTCAACCTAGTCAAACCATGAGTCAAGTTTGGATTCCATGTGTTCTTAAAGTTATTTAGGATACATTGGAATGATATTTGAAGAAGATTTCAAAGGTTGATAAGTCAAATCAAGTTGAGTTTAGGCCAAAAGTCCAAAAATCCTCCTTTAAGGGCATTTTGGTCATTTTGGTCTCAAGTCAATTATGGGTCAAATTGAATCTAAAAAGATGTAGATCATTGCTTAATAAGTTAATATCAAGGTATTAAGAAGGATCAAATGATTTGGAGGGGGATCCAAAGTCAAATTCCACTAGGTGAAAGGCCTAGTGGTATGGATTGTAAATATTCAAAGATTTTGCAATATTTGGAGTTAGATTAAGTTTCAAGGGTTAGAATCCTCCAAATGAGCTCAAATTTGGAGGGTTACCTCTAGAGTCATGTCACATCAATATGAAATTGATAGACCCTGAATCAGAGGTCAAAAGACTGGGTTTCGAAATGTTTGAAAATTCTTTGAAAAGGGTCTTTAGGACAAGACCTTAAGACTTTGAATTTGAGTTTAGACTTCTGGATTTGGAATGGATTTTAAGTTTGAATGATTAGTATTGAAGTATCCAAATCATTTACAATCATGTGGTGATTGTTAATGAATGGATGAGGTCAAAGCTAGATTGAAGCTTGGATCAAAGTCTAAGTTGAAAGTGGGATTGTCAAATTGATTGGATCAAGGCTTGGACATGTTTGAAACTTGAATTAATTTGAATTTGAGTTGAATGAAATTTGAGATTTAAATTAATCAAAGGTAGGAATCAAATTGAAGTTGGAATTGATCAAATGTAGGAATTGGTTTGAGGTTGAGGTTGATCAAGGATGGGGATTGATTTGAAGTTGGAGTGGTCCTAAGATCTAGAAGAGTTCTAAGATCTAGGATCTAAGAGAATCCTAGGCTCTAGAGTAAGCCCTAAGGTCTGGCTCTAGGAAAGAATCCTAAGTTCTAGAGTGGATCCTAGGATCTAGAATTAATTTGAAGTTTGGAAGGGCCTTAGTGACCTCATACAAAAATGAGGTCAACAAATGGACCCCCAATGTGTGTGGTAGAAGGAACTTCTGCTGCACACATTGGCGTTGACCGAATAGGAGTAGGATCTTAAAGAGTTTAAAGGAAGGGCATCACCCAACCTTAAGTCCATTGGAAGCTAAAGAAAAGCTTACACCTATTTTGAAAAGAGGACTGGAGAAACCAAGGTAGGGAATACCTAGCCTTGGGTCTAAGGAAGGGCATCACCCAACCTTAGGTCTACAGGATGCTGATAGAAGACTTACTCCTAGTAGACGGATCAACTGGAAACCAAGGTAGGGAATACCTAACCTTGGGTCTAAGGAAGGGCATCACCCAACCTTAGGCCTATAGGATGCTGATAGAAGACTTACTCCTAATAGGCAGATTAACTGGAAACCAAAGTAGGGAATACCTAACTTTGGGTCTAAGGAAGGGCATCACCCAACCTTAGGTCTACAGGATGCTGATAGAAGACTTACTCCTAGTAGACCGATCAACTGAAAACCAAGGTAGGGAATACCTAACCTTGGGTCTAAGGAAGGGCATCACCCAACCTTAGGCCTATAGGATGCTGATAAAAGACTTACTCCTAATAGGCAGATTAACTGGAAACCAAAGTAGGGAATACCTAACTTTGGGTCTAAGGAAGGGCATCACCCAACCTTAGGTCTACAAGATGCTGATAGAAGACTTATTCCTAGTAGACGGATCAACTGGAAACCAAGGTAGGGAATACCTAACCTTGGGTCTAAGGAAGGGCATCACCCAACCTTAGGCCTATAGGATGCTGATAGAAGACTTACTCCTAATAGGCAGATTAACTGGAAACCAAAGTAGGGAATACCTAACTTTGGGTCTAAGGAAGGGCATCACCCAACCTTAGGTCTACAGGATGCTGATAGAAGACTTACTCCTAGTAGACGGATCAACTGGAAACCAAGGTAGGGAATACCTAGCCTTGGGTCTAAGGAAGGGCATCACCCAACCTTAGACCTATAGGATGCTGATAGAAGACTTACTCCAAATAGGCAGATCAACTGGCAAACTAGGATGGTGCCACGAAGGGCGTACTCCACCACTAGCGAATGGTCATGTGGGGAGGAAACTTGCTCCACACAGAGGACCTCAACTGGCAAACTAGGATGGTGCCACGAAGGGCGTACTCCACCACTAGCGAATGGGAATCAGGATGGTGCCACGAAGGGCGTACTCCACCACTAATCCCCGGGTCAAATGCTAGGGTGGTGCCACGGAGGGCGTACTCCACCACTAGCGGGCCTAATCCTAAGGGAAGGAAGGACCTAACCTTGAGGAAAAGAGAATTGAAAATAATGATTGATGATTTTTAACTTGATTTGATTTCTATGAATTTTAAGGAGTGAATTTGATGTTTAATTTGATCCTCATTAGGCATGATACTTCTTAAAGAACCACCCAAATGAAATGAATCATCTGGTGGCATCTTCAAAATTAATCAATTGTCATGAACCTCTCTTATAGATTATCTCTAAAGTGGACGATCCAGTCAACATTGATTCAAAGCTTACATTGATCTTATGGTGGACTAAAATTGGTCTCCAAAGGACTACAACCAAGTCTCCTACTTGGAAAGTCCTGAGGTAACACAATTTTATCACGAGCTTGAATCATACGCGACTTATGTAATTTCAAATTTTATTGAGTTCAAAACAACTTTCTTCAAGGCATTCGAGATCCTCCAATTGGAGTCAGGCACTCTACTTAGTTGTGACTCAATTTTGAAAGTCAATTTTGTGCGATGTAAAACACACCTCTATTTGAGAACAACCTTGGACCCAGCATAGAGTGTTATTTTACATAGTGGATCTTAAAAGAAATGATGCCTATGTTTAAAGATTCACATATATCTCTTGAGAATGGGATTTGAATTCTTATCGAGAATAGAAGATTCATTCTTTTTATTGAAAAATTCCTCTTAATCATTTGGACCCTGTCAAAATGACAAGTGGGAACAAATTCAAAAGTATAGTGAGAAGTTGAGTGACTCCAATTGACCCGAAAAGAGCTAAGGTTTTGGATTTTGTTGACCCAGATCAAGTTTCATAGAAACTGAACTTGATTCTCCCTTGTAGAAAGTTTGAATTAAAATTAATTTCAAAAGGATTTAAATTGGATCGAGAAATTTAATCTTTTCAATTCTCTTGCATAGAATTTTCCTATCTAATAAACTGTCTATGCACGACAATAAATCTAGATTCAAAATTTTACAAAGTCAAGCTATTAAGGGTGATCAGGACCTTTGAAATTTAAGGATTTAAAAAGAAGGAAGCCTCTTTCACTTTTTTTGTGACGTGCTTTGCACATCTTTTTATTTCTTTGGCGCACTTTGCGCTTCTTTTGATTTTGAAATTTTTTAATGCACTTTGTGCATCCTTTGAATTTTTTTTAACAAGAGGCTTCACTTTCTTTAAAACCTTAAAATAATTGCTCTTTTTTTTTTTTTTTTAATCCAGGATTATATCACAAGTATAAGAGAAGGAAATTCATTCTCTTATCCAAGGAAGAATAATCCCCAAATTGGACCCAATCTTTTGATAAGAAAATATTAACTTGACTTAGAAAATCATTGAATAGATTTAGAACATGCAAGAGAAGCCTATAAGATACAAAACCGCGAGAAGACTAAGAAGATTTTCATTTCAAAAACCAACTTAAGTTTGATACAAATTTTAATTCAAAAATCAAATCAAACCGCAGAAGCGGTGGGAGGGAGGGGCCTTTAAAGATCCAGTGGGGTCAATCACTACTCTCTCCTATTTTTGATTTAAAGTAGAGGTCAATTTTCATTAAAAAAATGGATCAACTATCTTGAAAATTCTGATCTAGTACACTTGAGAAATAATGTAATTTTCTTCAAAATAGCAAGTCTAGGTGGCAAGACCCTATCAATATAAATTATATTTCCACAATCTCTTAAAAGAAAGAGATTGTTGTGGGGTCTGCACTACCCCTAACTAGTGCTGCATCATCTCAATCTAAGGATCTATCGCGATAGGACCCCTTTTAAAAGTTGAATTCAAATGGTATCACTATCTGATAAGATCTCAGATCCATCATTATTCCCCTTACTAATTACTAGTGACCTAGCAATTATGAGAGTGGCACCCCGGGTGGTTTCTGCACCTCCTCCTCTACAGATGATATAGTAGGGCACATGTAGTATCGTGACCAAACTTCATCTAGTAGAGTGGATGGGTCATAACCTTCAACTAGGGGCCTATGATTTATTACAGGTGATTGCTTAGCTCTTTCTTGATTGATTCTCTCTGTATAGTAGTCAAGAAGGTGTATCGGAGATCGTGCTCTCATTTTCACAACCTCTCTCCTTTGAGTAACAGGAGTAGGGTGGAAAACATTTCCACCATGGAGGGGGTAGGTGTAAGGAGCAACGAATTCTCGATTGGCCTCAAATTTAACTTGTTTCAAGGCTTCTACCTTAGCAGTCTTTTTGGCCTTAACAACCTTCTTCTTAACCCTTTTAAGGTATTTCTTCCACTTACTTTTGCTGGCAATAGGGGTGTTAGAACTTGACCCAATCTCAGGTTGAGATGGTAATTCTTCCATTTTTAATGGTTCTCGATTCTAATCCTCCTGAGTAGAGGGCACAGTGGTCGAAGGGGCGACAACGACCTCCATCATAGAGATGGGGGAGTCAACTCCTGACCCTAAAGTAATCTCGACTAGGGGGACATCCCTTTGTATTCCAGCAGAGAGATCAATCACTTCTTCTCCGTTGACTGATAACTTAAAGTTTTGAAATTCTATCCCAAACTGGATCAAGTTGCCAGAGGTAATTCCTTCTATTTTCAAGTTTCTATCCAGGGAGAAGATAAGTTTCCCAGCCATTTGAGTATTTAAGTATCCTGGAATTAAGGAAAAGTGGTTTGAGTTAGTCAATTTTGGATTAAAATTTGAATTTTAAGCATGATTAATTTTCTCTAAATCTTGAACCTCAATATGTTGAGTTTTCACCCAATAAGAGAGTTTACAAAATTGATTGAGAATATTCAAGGAACCTGGCTTAACTCCTTTGCTCTACCAATTAACTTGGAGGCAAAATGTCAAAGCCCGGCTTAGACAAAGGTTTCATCACTCGCCTCTCTATTTGAAAGGTATTTTCTTTTAGATGTTGGCCACACTCACCCAAGAAAGAAATGGGTAGAGGGACCAACGGAAGAAAGGTAGTTAAGACTACCGATGAAAAAAAATTTTGCCATTATTAAAGATGGAGAGAGAGATTTGTCCCACCGGGCGTGCCATTCTTTTGTTGGTGGAATTTTGGAAAACAGGTTTTGAAAAATATTAGTTTTCTTTGGGGATTTTAATATTAAGGTTAAGTTCTAATTCTAAGGTCGAATCAACTCGTTAGAAAGAGTATATCACCCCGGAGGACGAAAATAAACTTTCATAACGGTGTTCAGACTTAGAATTATGAAATCCATCTTGAATATTGCGAACGGATTCTAAAGAGAAATTCATATGACCCCGAAGGGTCAAAATGAGGTTCAACTAAATATCCAATACAATATTCAAGAAGTGTGATCGTTAGGTTCACATCCAAAGCCTTATCAAAGAAAGATGTATCTCCCCGAAGGGAGAAAATATCACTCGATGATAATTCTTTGAATATGATAATAATGATCACTAATATTTTAAATTTTCCCAAAGAAATCCAATTGAATTTTGAAAAGTCAATTTTTTTTTAAATCAGGTGCGTGTGTGGTTCTAAATCTCCTACGAGCGCAAGCCCTCGTAGTTAATTACATCGTAAGAAAACGAGGTCTCCTACGAAAACTCTCGATTAAAATAACGGCAAAATTTTGTTAGAATTTCTAGGAGTGATATCAAAAAGAGAAGTGAATTTTTGGAAATTCAACAGGGAATGGATCAAAATTGAGCAGTTATTAACGGAGTTAAAGGAGGAGAGGTAGGGGACACTTTAAGATTCCAGAACCATCCGGAAGTGTCCCAACTTAATCTAAGTGTTGGGCTTTATTTTTTGGATTGAAATGATATTTAATTAGAGTTGAGCATTTTATTAGAAATTTGGGATTAGATTCCCGAGTTTGGGGTCTTATAATCAAAGATCTGCCCCGGAACCTAAATCTATTTTGGACACTGGACCACAGTCGTCCGATCCTAACTAATGCAGTGCAAGATCTGGACTTACCCCAGCCTGGATTGGGGAGCCAGCTAACCACCTAATCGATTTAAAATACATGAATCCAGTCTTTTATGAAAGAGTGGTAGGGACGTTATAATTAAAGTTTTGGGGAGGCGGGGCCGACATCTAGAGATTTTACTAATTGGCCCATTTGACTTATGTTGGGTGCTAAAATGCTAAGGACTATGAAATTAAAATTTTGACTCTTTAATTTGTATCTAATGCAATGCATGCTGGTTAACAACCTCAAATCAAATATGCTTGAAATTTTTAAAAACAGGCTTATAAAATAATTTTTTAGAAGACTGGACTTCCCCAGGTCCGGCACCTCGTCCTCATAGGTCAGACTATCCGGACTCTACCCGCAGGCAGGGAAGGGTCTAAAGCAAGGAAAGAGTAATGCAGAAATATGCATGCGACCCCGGGGTCGATCCCCGGCTAATTCCCTAGATTCGTTATCTTTCTATGTTATTTAGACTCACTAAAATTTTAGACTTTTAAGATTATGAGTATAAAAATTTCACACCCTCACGAGCCTCACGTATCCAGGCGAAAACAAAGAGCGGCATGCAATCGCCAAAAAACTAGGAAAAACAAGTAATCCTAAAGGCAATCAAATCATCAAATCAAATACAAATTAATTAGTAAATGTCCATAGGCAGAGTTGCCTTGCTTATTACAAACCAGAATTTTGCAGAAAGTAAAGTGGCCGGGCACCACTGACAACAACCCGGATTTCAAGACTAATAATGACGCAAGCTATTTTGAGTGGGATACTCTCAATCTTCAAATCCTCAAATCTTCAATCTCATTCTTCTTTGGACTCCTTTTCTTCAATCTTCTTGGAATCTTCGTAGTGGATTATCCAAATGGACAAGAGGGCACTTCCTTCTAAGGGGAAGGCCACTCTTTCCTCTTTGGGTAAGGAAGAGGTATGATCCAAATTTGGATTTCCAAATGGAAAAGGAGTGTTCCCCAAAGGGGTATCCTTTCCTCTTTGGAATCCAAACTTTGGATCTATGTATCCCAACTCAAAATTAACTTTCACAACACTTGACACTTGCACAAATTACATTAATATCAAAATAAAAATCTAGACTCACCTGCAGGGTTATCCTAAGCAATTAATATATATAAAAAAAAGTTATTCCCAAGCAGTTGTATATGAGCAGAAAAGAAAGTAAACACACTGGCCACGCTCTTTTTATTTGGGGGCTTTAGCAGCTGAAGCACCTGTGCAAAGAGTTTATAATATTTATGCATTTTTTTTAATTTGCCCCCCTTTTATATTGCCCTGCATGAGCGTGGCCACCTGCAGAAAACTGTGTCAACATCCAGATCGTGCCTAACCTAAGGGTAATCTAGTCGCCAAACACATCAATCCATCCACAGAGTACAGAAAAAGTAAGCAGACACAACAAAGCAATTTCATCCACAACATGCAGTGAAAACTACGAAAAATTCGGCACACGGCAGTAAAGTAAACACCGGCCTATCCTAGATCTAAAGTTGGTTGTCCTAGCACATCATCTAAAGTGTGTGAGAAAGGTCGTGTGGCTGAGATAGATCCTAAAGTAGGTTATTAATTGAAGTTGTCTAAAAGTCTGGGTTTGTTAAGGCTTAAAAGGGGATTTAGATTAAAATTTAAGTATTAATGAATTAAGAATTTTAATTAAACATATTTTTAAAATTAATTGATTACTACCTTTGTTTCACACCGAGGCCGTGAAGTTTATTTCACCTTCCTTGGGGCTAAGCTAATAGCCTCGTAGGCCTGGGTTACCCAGTAGCAATCAGGGTTGATTAAGTTATTTAAATTGGTTAGAATTAAAAGAGTGGATTAATATTAAAAAAAAAGTTAGTTACTGATTTTTAAAGTTGATTAATTTAAGTTTGCCATTAATTGATTCGTGGCGTTGTGCCACCAGGCTCGAGGAACCAGCCTCCTTAGGACACTTAGCCCCGCAGCCCGGAGTAGTCCAGCCGATAAACCAAATTAATATAATTGAATTAGGGATTTTTAAAATGTTAAATAATTAAAAATTAATCTATTTTAAGATTTAACACCCCTTAGAATTCATTCGTGGCGTTGTGCCACCAGGCTCGAGGAACCAGCCTCCTTAGGACACTTAGCCCCGCAGCCCGGAGTAGTCCAGCCAATAAACTTCATCTTTAGGGTGGTTGTTGTGTTTTAAAGGATTTGTTAAATGTTTTAAGCATTAAACCAATATTTTATGGAGTTTTAGAGTGATTTGAGCTCTTATGAATTTTTTTAGAATATTTTAATGAATTGATTAAAGGGTTGAAAATTGACTTTTTGATTAAGTTCAAATTATGGAATGTTTGTATTTTATTAAAATACTAGACCTTACTACGATCAGTTAGAAGGTAAGTACGTTGAAATCGGATTTTTCTACATTTTATTACGAAGGTTTGAATTTTTGAACTAGTTTTAACTACGGTTTGACCAATTTGTTGACTTTTTAAAATATTGCAAATTTCTGGAATTTAATATTTTTAATAAATATTAGACCTTATTAGGAATTGAATGCAAGTGAGTTTGGGTGATTTGGATTTTTCTGGAATTAGTTATGGATTATCGAAGTTTGGATATTTATTGAAATTATTAAATTGTTTCAATTAAGGGTCATTTTAGTGATTTGATCCCAAATCAGTCCCAAACTTCTTGAAATCAACTCCAAAGATCAGAAATGATCTAAGGAGAGATCAGCAAGTGTTTAAAGATTTTTTGGGATTTTTAATAATTTTTAATTAATTAAAATTGATTACATATTGATTTTGATTAAAATTAAATTAAAGTCTGGATTTTAATGTCAAATTAAAGGATATTAAATTTTCAATGATTAAGAGTTGAAATATGGTTAATTAGAGGTATTATGGGTATTTTTTGGAAGTTAATATAAATTTATAATGATTTATTGAATTTTTTAAGTCCTTAAAGGGGCTGAAATTTGACATGCTCAATTTTCTAACCTAATGACCTCCAAATTGAGTACAATTTAAACCTAAGGTATCTGATGTCACTAAGTTTACTATGTTCAAGTTTCACCCCTATTGGGTGTGTTTACAATCCCCTATGAATTTTCTAAGTTTTCTAGACATTTCCTTAATTATTTTTCCTAGGTGTCTCTAATATTTATATAGGCATGAAACTTGGTGTGTCTAACCCTGACATACATTTAAGCATACCACAGAAATATCACAGCAAAATACTAAAATCCTAAGGAGTTATGAATTTTCAAAGTTTAGGGTCCAAAATAGACCATTTACCTTAAAAATTCATATCACAGAAATCTATTGAGCATATAAACCTAGAAAAATTATTAAACATGCCTAAGATACTCAATAATCATCCACCAAAATTTGGGCTTCATTTGATCACTGGATTGTGAGAAAATAGCAATAAATGAAATTCACATAAACTCAAATATCTCACAATACAGAAATCAAATCAATATAATTTTAATTTTAATAAATACTACATTAGATTATCTTTCCAACGAGCCCAAGAACGCCCCATTTGGTGGAGAACTCGATTTTCTGTGAATTTTTGAAGATTTGGAGCATTTAAAGCATTTTTTATTCAAATTTGGGTCAAATCAGCTGACGGTGACGTGGCGGCGTGGCGTGACGCCACGTCACCCTCCCATACCACGGGATGACCCACGTTCAAACATGGAGGAAGCCGCATGGTATACCCAGATCTGAGCCGTCTGATCTTCGATCGGACGGTCCAGATCTGCTCTAGTTCATTTTGAATAGAAATCTTTAAACGCTCATATCTTTCAAAATACTCAACGAAATTGCATGAAATTTGAACTGTAGCTAGAGGGCAATATGATCTTACAATGCCTGGAGTTTGGAGGCTCCATTCATTGTAAAATTGCTACAGTTTCAAATTGAAATGTAAACTTAAAATGAGCATAACTTACGATCCAACCGTCGGATTTTTGAGATCTTTAGCTTGTTGAAAAGCTGCAGCAATCCTCTACAACTTTACTGAAGACTCCAAAAGCTGGATCTCGCTGGATCAAAAGGTATATTGGAAAGTCCTCTTTCTCTCTCTAGAATGCTCTCTCTTCACTAAAATAGTGATTTGAGGCTTGGAAATGGTTGGGAAAAGCTTGGGAAGGCCTTGAAAAGTGTTGGAGTGTATGAGAGGAGCTCTTGGAAGGTTGAGGGCTGCTGGAGTTTGGAGCTTTTGTTCATATCAAAGGGAATGATGAAGAAGTCACCTTTTGGTCAAGTTTTCCCTCACTTTACCTTTGGCTTTTGGATTGGATGGTTGAGATTTGATTTGGGGAGGTTTTGGATGAGTGCCAAGTGTCCCCTATGCTACCCAAAGCTATGGAATAGGGTTGGTGGTTGAGAGTGACATCTCTTGGTCCATGTGAAGAGGGACCACACCTTTTCCCCCATTTGGATGAACCAATGCTTGTCTTGGTTAATAGAGCTTGTTTAATGATCAATTAGGGAGGGAAAAAGCATATTCCCATTAGCCAAAAGGAGATTTTGGCTTGGAGAAATGGTTTGCTTTATGGGATGATGAGGTGGCCAAGCTATGGTCTCATTTCAAGGGTTGTTTTTGACCCATTGACTTGTTGACTAGTCAATGGTGACTAGGATGTGCATGAGGGAGGTCAAGAGTGCTACAAGACATCATGCCAAGGAATTTGAAGTCAAGAGTGTATAATTAACCAATCTTGATGAGTTGAATTGATTCAAAATCACTTGAATGATTAAAATTAACAAGTGTTGGGTTAAAGGGTTGATTTGGTCAATCATGGTTTACTTGGTCAACCTAGTCAAACCATGAGTCAAGTTTGGATTCCATGTGTTCTTAAAGTTATTTAGGATACATTGGAATGATATTTGAAGAAGATTTCAAAGGTTGATAAGTCAAATCAAGTTGAGTTTAGGCCAAAAGTCCAAAAATCCTCCTTTAAGGGCATTTTGGTCATTTTGGTCTCAAGTCAATTATGGGTCAAATTGAATCTAAAAAGATGTAGATCATTGCTTAATAAGTTAATATCAAGGTATTAAGAAGGATCAAATGATTTGGAGGGGGATCCAAAGTCAAATTCCACTAGGTGAAAGGCCTAGTGGTATGGATTGTAAATATTCAAAGATTTTGCAATATTTGGAGTTAGATTAAGTTTCAAGGGTTAGAATCCTCCAAATGAGCTCAAATTTGGAGGGTTACCTCTAGAGTCATGTCACATCAATATGAAATTGATAGACCCTGAATCAGAGGTCAAAAGACTGGGTTTCGAAATGTTTGAAAATTCTTTGAAAAGGGTCTTTAGGACAAGACCTTAAGACTTTGAATTTGAGTTTAGACTTCTGGATTTGGAATGGATTTTAAGTTTGAATGATTAGTATTGAAGTATCCAAATCATTTACAATCATGTGGTGATTGTTAATGAATGGATGAGGTCAAAGCTAGATTGAAGCTTGGATCAAAGTCTAAGTTGAAAGTGGGATTGTCAAATTGATTGGATCAAGGCTTGGACATGTTTGAAACTTGAATTAATTTGAATTTGAGTTGAATGAAATTTGAGATTTAAATTAATCAAAGGTAGGAATCAAATTGAAGTTGGAATTGATCAAATGTAGGAATTGGTTTGAGGTTGAGGTTGATCAAGGATGGGGATTGATTTGAAGTTGGAGTGGTCCTAAGATCTAGAAGAGTTCTAAGATCTAGGATCTAAGGGAATCCTAGGCTCTAGAGTAAGCCCTAAGGTCTGGCTCTAGGAAAGAATCCTAAGTTCTAGAGTGGATCCTAGGATCTAGAATTAATTTGAAGTTTGGAAGGGCCTTAGTGACCTCATACAAAAATGAGGTCAACAAACATGTGTGATTTCTTCAATGACTAAAGTTCTTTTGTTGAATACTCTATAAGATTTTCCTACACTTGAATATCCAACAAAAATTCCTTCATCTGATTTTGGATCAAATTTTCCTAAAGCAGATTTTCCATTATTATGTATGAACACCTTGCAACCAAATACATGCAAATGAGACAAATTTGGTGTTCTACCTTTTAGCAACTCATAGGGTATTTTATTCAAATTTGATCTCACATTCACCCTATTCAGAACATAGCATGCATTGCTAACCGCCTCAGCCCAAAAATATCTAGGAAGCGAGTATTCTGCTAACATTGCTCGGGCGGCTTCTATTAATGTTCTGTTTTTCCTTTCAACTACTCAATTTTGTTGAGAAGTTCTAGGTGCAGAAAAATTGTGATCAATCCCCTTTTCTTTACAGAAATTTTCAAATCTTTCATTTTCAAATTCTCCCCCATGATCACTTTGTATAGAAATTATTTCACATCCTAGTTTTCTTTGTATCCAAGTTGAAAAATTTCTGAATTCCTCAAATGATTAACTCTTATGAAAAAGAAATTTAGCCCAGGTGAATCTTGAAAAATCATCTACTATAACAAATCCATATACCTTTCCTCCTAGATTTACAGTGCCTACAGGTCCAAAAAGATCCATGTGTAGAATTTCTAAAGGTTTACTGGTCCTAAGATCTTTATTGGACTTAAAAGAGGACTTCACTTGTTTTCCTAATTGACATGCATCACAAAAATGGTCCTTGGTAAAGTCTAGTTTAGGTATACCTCTCACCAAATTCTTTTGGGTAATTCTTCTAAGATTTTTCATACTAGAATGACAAAGTCTCCTATGCTAAAGCTATGATTCATCAGAAACAGTTTTCAAACAAAAAGCAGTAGGAGATTGAATACAATTTAAATCTAGCATGTAGACATTGTTTACCCTTTTTCCATTTAAAACAATTTTCCCATTTAGGCTAATTATGCAGCTAGTAGGTAAAAATTTTATATTATAGCCCTTATCACATAGCTGACTTATGCTAAGCAAATTATGTTTTAAGCCTTCAACTACTAACACATTGTCTATGAAAAAGTTTTTCAAATTTCCAATCATACCTGATCAAACCACTTTCTTTGTGGTATTATCTCTAAGTGTAACCTTGCCTCCACTCCTGGCTTCCAACGTTATGAATTGAGCAGTATCTCCAGTCATGTGCTTTGAACATCCACTATCCAGGTACCATATACTCTCACGAGGTCTTGTGTGAGAGTATACCTGCAAAATTCTTAAATGTTTGACCTGGGAACCCAAACTAGTTTGGGTTCTCCTTTATGAAATTTATAATCAGATGCATGTATGATATGTCTAGGTTTATGCATCTTAGTTCTCCACACCAAATTAGTTTTCATCTTGAAAGTGCAGGTGTGAGATATATGTCCCAAAAATCCACAATTATTACATTTAATATTAGGAAAAATATTCCTATGTTTTCTTTCATATGATTGTCTTCTAAGAGATTTCATGAATTTAGGATAATATTTAGGATTTGTAAAATCTTCAAGTTTAGGGGGGTTCCTATTATCCTCGAGATCTCTTATAGTGAGTTTATAAAATGAATTCATATCTTCCAAGATTCGATTGGTATAATTGATTCTATATGTCTTACTCTTAGATTCATCCTTAAAATTCTTAAATTCTTTTTCAAGTTCAGCATAGGATGATTTTAAATTCTCAAAATTTTTATTTAAGTCGTCATATTCATCAAGTAGTTTCATGTGGTTGTTATCAATTAAAGCATGATCTTTCCTAAGGATTTTGTATTCCTTATTATGCTCTTCCAATTCTAAAACTAAACTAGCATGCATCTTTTTCATTTTCCTATATGCATCATGCATGTGTTCAGAAACTTCAAACAATTCATTATAGGTTAAATCACATACCTCTTCTTGATCTGATTGTTCAGCATTATCTGCCATCAAGCAAAGGTTGGTGACTTCTTCTTTTTTTTCAGTCTCAGATGAGTCTGAAGCTGAGTCCGCCAAAAAAGCCCTTTGAAACTTCTTCTTTCCCTTCTTTACCATTGGTTTCTCCTTTACCTTCTCCTTACTAGGAGTGGCTTTTAGTTTTGGACAATCAGTCTTTATATGACCTGGTTTCCTGCATTCATAACAAATCACTTCATTAGAAATCTTGCCATTTCTGTTATACTTACCTCTATTCCATTGCTGGCGTCTCTTATGCTTCCTCTTTAAAAAGCTTCTGAATTGTCTAGTCATCAATGCAATATCGTCTTCATCCTCAGGTTGTGAGTGTTCACTTTCTGACTCTTCCACATTTAGTGCAATATTCTTGTCCTTTCTTGGTTCACCTGCATCAATCTTTCTTTGACTTACTCCTTCCTCATAAGCAATGAGTGAACCAAGAAGACTGTCAATGGAATAAATGTTCAGATCTTTAGACTCTGTAATTGCAGTAATTTTAGCATCGTATGCAGTAGGTAAACAACGAAGAATCTTATTGACCATTTCAGCATTAGTTAATTCCCTACCAAGTGCATGCAAAGAGGTGACAATTTGAGTGAATCTTGTGTACATGTCTGAAATAGATTCATTAGGTTTCATGCGAAATAATTTGTAGTCATGTAACAAGATATTGAGTCTTGATTGGTTAACCTCATTTGTCCCTTCATAAGTTATACAAAGTCTATCCCATATGTCCTTTCCGCTTTTACAAGTGGAAACTCGCATGTAGTCTTCAAATTTTAAAGCACAAAAGAAACTATTTAAATATTTTGCATTTAATTGTGCTAAGTCACGTTCTTCAATAGTCCAATCTGCATAGGATGTTTCTACCCTATTTCCATCAACTAATCTAGTTGGTTTTGAGTAACCTTCCTGGACTAGCATCCACATGCGATAATCAAGTGACTGTAAGAAAGTAGACATGCGTGTTTTCCAAAAATCAAAAGGAATATTGTCAAACAGTGGAGGTCTAGTGATAGAGTAACCCTCAGGTGTGTTTCGGTTTCCAAATGTAGCCATCTACGTTAATCAAAAAGTAGTTCAAACTTATGATTTTGAAACTATGCTCTGATACCACTTGTTGAGTCCAGTAATTAAGTTGTTAAGCCTAAGTAAATGTCCCACGGCTACCAAGAGGGGGGTGAATTGGTAGTTTAAAAAATTTTAAACCCTCTTTGAAGATTAAGTTGAACCGAAATAAAAATTTATTTTAAAGTTTGTAGAAAAATATTTTTCAACCACAGAGTTGTTAAAACTGAAATTTAAAGTGCGGAAACGTAAAAACAATAAAGTAAATGACACCAGATTTATAGTGGTTCGGTCTATAACCAGACCTACATCCACTCCTCAGAGGCACCCTCTGAGTATTGCACTAAAACCAATAGTGACTCTCCTTTAGCACCCACAGTAAGGCGGAGAAGCCTTTACAACACACTCTTTTCACCACTACCCGGTGCGACAGAGAACCGTCGTCCTTTTTCACAATCCACAGTGCTGGCAGAGAACCGTCGTCCTTTTACACTCTCCTAGTGTGGGTAGAGAACCCTATGGCTGTTCACACTCTCCAAGTATAGGCAGAGAACCTTTTCGCTGTTCACACTCTCCAAGTGTAGGCAGAGAACCCTTCGGTTGTTCACACTCTCCAAGTGTCTGCAGAGAACCGGATCTCCTTGACTGATCTTCTCACAAGAATCTAGAAGGAAGAAGGAAAAGAGTGAAGTAATCCAAATTCACAAGTAGAGACTCTTACCTTTGAAATCCAAGTGAAGCTTTCTCGCTCCAGTGGTAGGAATCCTCCTTTGAATGCTCTCTTCCACTCTCTCCTTGGCTATTCTCTCAAGAGGCACGAAGATCAAATGACAAAAAGATTGGGTGGCAGTCTAATTTGGACTATTTATATAAAAGACAAGAAAAACCGCCCAAAAACTACAAGTTTCCAATTCTGTACGCAGTTGATCGTCCTGTACGATCATGGATCGTCCGGGACGATTTTACTTAAACGATCTGAAACGACCCTATTTGAATATGTGTACGAAATGTCTTCGTACAGATGATCGTCTGGTACGAACTAGGTTCGTCCAGTACGAACGGTTATTACTAGGTCGGTTCTAGAAACTGCTGAAAACTGTTCTAAGTCGGTTAATCGTTTGGACGAGAATATGTTCGTCTGGACGAAAATTTTCCAGAGACCCGATCGTCCTGGACGATTATTTATTTCGTCTGGACGAAAATATTTCAGAGGACCCATCGCCACGGACGATAATTTATTTTTGTCTAGACGAAAATTTTCCAGAGACCTGATCGTCCGGTACGATATTTAATTTCGTCTGGACGAAAAATTTCTAGAGGACCGATCGCCTCGTAATATAATAAAATTTTTCTGGACGCAAATTTTACAGAGAACCAATCGTCCGGTACGACAATTAATTTCGTCCTGGATGAATAGGACTTAGAAAAAAATTTTCCGAGCAAGTTCCTATTCGTTTTATGTGCTCTATAGGAGATAACTGACGGATCGTCCAGTACGATCAGTATAAAATTTTATGATCTCCTTATGTGTGTGTGTATGTTTTTTTTTTTATTCACTCAATTACAATCACTCCCTTTCAAAATTAATAAAAAAAAAATGCAAACTTCAAATTAACAAAGTATCTCATGTTGAATTTGATTTGAAGTTATCGTAGTCTGGAGTCTGATTTTCCTGAAATGTTAGTACACACAAGAGCAAATGCAAATCTTCTAAAATTGTTAGGAGATAACTACACATTTGAACAATAATGTTTGGAATCATCAAAACTACATAAGTTGCAAAAATGTAAAGCATTCAAATAGCAATTATTCTAACAAGGTGCACCCCCATATATCTTTATGTTGTTTGTTCCTATGTCTCCCTTTCAAAATTGATCAACCTTAGACATAGGAAGCTTAAGATTTTGGTGGTGGGCAATAGGCCCACTTTAGAGTGTCTCTTATTGGCCTTACCTCGAGTCTTAGAAAATTGTAGAGGGCTTAGCCACCCTTGCAGCCCCATAATTATTCTAGGCTTAAATAGGTGTAAGGTCAAGGATATGATAAAAACTATAACTCAAAAATAAAGTTACATTTAATTCACCCTAATGGTTAATCACTTAAAAAAAATTTTGGGTTACTAAATTGAATAATATGATTCTGACCATATAACTTAAACCCTTCACCTATATTGGGTGTAGCTAGCTAGCACTAATTTTGAACACACTTATGTGTTGGATATGGCATATTTTGGTAGGTATTCTAAGGAAGGGTGTAGCTGTGATAATATTTTTGATTTTTTTTTATTTTTTACAATTGTGATGATGTGATGTTATATTTTTGGCTTCGAATATTTATAATTATTTTCTTTCTTATTTTATGGATTGATTAGTAGGCACTTATTCTTAAGTGGTTAAACTTTTTATAGAGATATTTTCTATAGGTGGCCATGTTCTCAAGGGGCTTATAAAAATACTAAAATAATTATTATAAATGCACTCTCTAACAAGTGCCAAAAGGATTGTTAGGCCCTTGAGAACGTACTCTTGAGAATTAGGTTTAGATGTAAATATAACTTTTCTGTCATAACTATGATAATCTCTATTTTGTAGGGAGCCTATTTAATTTTCTTTTTCATATGTAATTTTCTTTATAAAAGCTATAAAGGTATGTTGGGATTTTTGAAGGTAGCGATCAAATTTGTGAAGAACTATCAAGACCCCATAGTCCATTTCATTGACATAAATTTTTAGGTTGTGTTGTAATTATGGTGGAGCTCAACTACACTTTTTCTCTTTTTTTGGGGTGTATTGCATAACCCAGCTGCACTTCAGGCCTTTCATTTATTATTTAATCTTTAATAATTAGTGTGTTTACCTTGATTATGCATTAGAACTGCATGATTTCCTTAGTTGTTTTTATTATTTTGCTTAAGGGTGGCTTAGATAGAGTATGTTAGGCTCCTAGGATGTTAAGATTTTATCAAAACTTAACTATTGAAAACCTTATGATTAGATAGAGTATGTTAGGCTCCTAGGATAAATAGTCACAAACCTTTATACTTTATACAAACATGCCAATGAAAGAGCAAATTTAATTATACATATGAATATCAATAATAAATAGCAGCTTTAGACTACAGATCTCGATGGATAATGATTTATATAATTTAATAACAACTAAATTCCCCATTTCAATACATCAACTCAAGTGAGATTTATATATTATGGGTGTTAATTTCCTATGAGTGCAAGCCCCATGATTAATTGCATCTTAGGCCTTGGCCTGAGAGTACTCTTGATTGTGGATGCTATTATATTCTCCTATTGGTTTGGTGCTTAGTGAGATTCCTAGGTTCTTCTAATGTAAAGGTGATAGTCTCAATAGGCCATTCAACACACTCAAAGATCATGTAATAATCAAGTTGGTTAAAAGGGGAGAAATTCAAAGAAGAAAAATAATTAGTGTGACATGGATAAGTGAGATATATAACCTCCCAAGAATGGAGAGCTTATCCAACAATAAGGTATTCAATAATATACTTATACAACAAGCCTTTGATCCTAGGTCTACAAAAGATTTATTGTACCCTCAATACTAAAGCCCCTAACCTAGATAACGTAAAATAATGAGGGATTTATAACTTAAATCCTACCAAGGACCTAAATAACCCTAACTTGGATTTATTACCCTGTTCAGAAAAGGGTACCTACAACAACTCCACCTAGCATTTTAAATCCATATACTCTTGTCTTATATGAATACATGAGTGGTGGTGTGGTACAAGATAGGAATAGACTTTAGGTTTAACCATGAATTATATTATGCTAATGCAATGGTGAACTATTTAGCTATGTAATAAAATAAAATCTACATGCATGACACAGGTTATGCATGAAGAGAAAATCAAAAAGAGCCGATAACCACTATGAAGTAAATTCGGTTTAAAATATTAATTATATTTTAAAAGATTAACCTAAGAGTGGTTATGCATTAATTTTAAAATGTTGGTTAATTTTAATCCTTAATTTTATCAAGATTAGGCAAACTTTACTTTTGATAAAATATTAACATCTTATGAGCCTAACATACTCTGTCTAAGCCAACCCTAAGCAAAATAATGAAAGAAAATTAAGAAAATAATGCAGTTCTAATGCATAATCAAGGTAAACACACTAATTATTAAAGAGTAAATAATAGATAAAAGTCCAGAAGTGGAATTGGGTTATGTAATACACCCAAAAAAAGTGAAAAAGGGTAGCTGAGCTCTACCATAATTATAACTCAAAATAAAACGTAACGTTAATGAAATGGTATGTGGGGTCTTGATAGTTCTTTTCCAGGTGGAGGTTGTTTATGGATTTTCATTTCCTTATGTTTTCTTTGGTTTCCTTGTGTTTTCTTGTATTTCATGTACTTTATTTTTTATGTTTATTTATAAAACAAAATTTAAAAAAAATGGGATAACATTTTTATAATCCTCATATATTTATTTTTTAACTTCATTAATAGGGAGTTCAAGAGAAAAGAATCTTATTTGTAATTCAAATAATAATTATTTTTTCCAAAAAAGGGGGAGATTATTGCAACTTAAGAATCCAGCTTGAGAATGTGTTTTTGATGATAGAGAAAATATTATTGTTATTTTATTCAATCATTTCCCCTAGTATGTACTAGACTTTTTGTATTTGTTATTTGTGTTTACTAACATTTAAGAAAAAATTGTGCTCCAGACTGTTGAAGACTTCAAGACAAAATAAATTATAGTTTCTTGGAATGAAGTAAGTAAAATTTTAATTTTATTTTAATTTTTCTTGAGTCTGAAAGAAAGTGATTATAATTGGGTAACCATGCACACACACATAAGAGGAGAGAGTCAAAACTTAAAATTTGTAGACTAATCATATTGTACAATTTATAATCGTACTAAAAAAATTGTCGTGTTCTTTCCTCCAAAATGAAGTTAATCAAATAATGTCTTAAAACTTTTTTTTAACTATTTGTAATATACAAAGTTTGTTCATACATACGACTTGTAGGGTGTGAATTTGTGCGGACTAATTCATCCCAAATAAACTCATTTGTTTTTGTACTGTTCGTACCCATCATCAAGGATGAAAACCATGATTTTCCTCTAATCATCCTGGTCGATCATCCATGACATATCAAAACTATTATGAGAAAATTTGTCGATTGCCACCCATATTGAACTAATCATCCCGGATGATCGCATAATTATCCAGGATGATCTGTGCAAATTCTTAAATAGATCATATAGGGCAAAGCTGATTGTATTGGGTGATTGGGGGTGTTTTGAACTACTTGTACAAAGAAGCAATAAGATTGTTTTAGCCGCTAGAGAGAGAAACAGCCGAATTTTAAATTTTTAAAATTCACAGTTTTTCTGCAACCTTCATTGCTGGCTCTTGGCGATGACGGTGGAAGGTCGTCGACCACCGGTCGGTGCACTTAACAAAATTGGAGGTTCAAATGGACAAATTGGAGAAGAAGGTGATTGACATTAGACGTTTCTGCTATCAAATGCAGATAACGTGCATACTAGAATGGTTGCAAAACTTCTAGTTATCAAAGAGGTTAGTGATTCACCGGTGAAAAAGATTGTTGAAGCTGTGGAAGGTAAAGGTAAAAGTATTTTGATTAATCCTGATTGCATTACTCCACGGCTTGAGAAGTCTCGTGCAAATTTGAAGCAGAAATCTAATGATTTGGAAGCTTCTTCATCAGAAATGAAGATTTATGTTAATAATTTGGATGTTCAAATGCAATCTCTAACCTTTGGCCAGCGATAAATGCGAATAACATGAATGACGTTAAAAATAAATCTCATACTGTGGATAAACAACCTTATGTTCCTTGCACATACTTATCTGATATGCCTTTCATATAATCTAAAAATGTTGAGAAGCTTTCCTCTGACACTACGGCAAAGAGTGTAGATAATGGTTCTAAAGAAAGTTTTGTTAATGCTTTGAAGAAGACTCAGCACATCAAGCTTAACTATGATATGGACTCAACCCCCATTACTGATGACGGGATTGCTGTAATTATGAATTCTGAACTTGAAAATGTTAATTCACACACTTTGAGGAATTCACTAGTAATTAAAGTCTTGTGTAGCAATATCCCTTTCCCAGTTTGCAGTAGAGAGCTTCAGAAATAGTGGTCAAGATTTGGGAACTTTCACCTTACAACCTTGGGTCTTGATTGAATACTATGTTATTTTACAAAGCCTGAAGCTATTGAAGAAATCTTAGAAGGAGGTCCGTGGTTTATATGAGGTAATATTATTGGTTTGGACAGATGGTCCCCTACATTTTCACTCAAATCTCTCAAAGATCTTACAACACCTATTTGGATTCGTATGCCTTGCTTACCTTTACACTGTTGGGATGAATAGAATATTTGTAGAATTACATCTATGATAGGAGTTCCTGTATATCTAGATGGAAATTATTTTAAATGGGGAAAGAGGGAGTATGCCCGGGTTTGTGTTCGCATGGATCTAGATAAAAAAAAGTACCTAAAGGAGTTTGGATAGAAGGAATGCATGGTAGATCCTTCCAAAAGGTAGAATATAAGAAGATTTCATCTCTATGCCATCACTAAGGTAAAATGGGCCATTTGAAGAACAAATTTCCTCTAATCGATAAATCTTCTTCAAAAACATTTGCTCCAATTTCAAATGTTAATGGAAAAAGGGTGAATCATGAAGAAGGAAATTTTAATGATCAAGATGAATTAGGATCTTGGATACAGGTCAAATTTAGGAAGAATAAAGCAGTCGGGAAAATAGCTCCTAATCAGAAAACAAAAATTCATAATGATCCTCCAGTTCAAACAAATTTCATCATAGAAGAAGGAGAGATTATTAAACCACTGAATAATGCTGTAATTCAAGTCTCAGAATCTACAGCTAATAGTAACTCCCTTGGGTTTATGAAGAATAAAAGCCCTGAATTATGGTTGAAGGACAAATTCAGCTTTCAGGAAGAGAATTTGCAGGATACATGTTTTGAAGATACTATGGAAAATGGCCGTATTACAGAGCCGGTTAAAACAACTCCTAATTGTGATGCGAAGGAGGCTATAAAGTCTACTTTTTAAATGACAAGAGAAGAAATTGAAGTTGTTAAATACTTCAATTATAAAGAAGAAATGGCTCTTAATAGCTCTCAGGTTGATAACTTTCAGAAGGCTGATTCTCCTTCAAATGACAATAATGGGAAGGGTTGCTTGCGAACTCTTGTAAGTCCTCATGGATTACTAGCGAACTCAAGTATTCCCTATCATAATTTTGATATCAAACTTCAAAAAGAGCTAAAATCCATGGACATTTGATATAAAGAAGTTTGGTCAATTTTAATCAATTTGCTGACTCCAGCTACTCGGAAAAACAAGACAATTAGATATAAAGAAGTTTGGTCATCTTATCCTGCTTCTACCAGAATTGTTTTTAACTCATGGAAGAAGAGTATGAAAGGTGATCCGGTTAACTCTTTGAATAAGAAATTTAAAAGAGTTTTAATTTCTCTGTATTACTAGAGTAAATCCAAACATCAGAATCTGATGATATTGAAGGAAAGATTGAAGCGAGAAATTTTGGAATTGCAATTTGAAGAAGTAGAAGCAGGCGGGTTGTTCGAGGATAAGCTACAGATGCTAAAATCTAAAGTTCATGAAATCAATATTACTCCAGCCTAGCTTAACACATGGTGGAAGCAAAGAGCGAGGAGAAATGGTTAGTAGATAGTGATTCAAACACTAAGTTTTTCCACATATATGCATTTGGTAGACGTAATTCTAACTGGATCCATCAAATCAAAGATGAAGATGGAAATTTTACTGAAGATAAAAAAAAAATTGAAAGCATTTTTTTCAATTACTTCAAGAACAAATGGGAAGAGAGGAATTGCTATTTATCGAGTTGGCCTAAGCCTTTCAATGTGCTGAATGATTTGGACAAACAAATCCTTTCTAATGAATTCAGGGAAGAGGAGCTGGACGATGTGGTTAAACAACTTGAATATAACATTTCTCTAGGTATTGATGGGATCTCTTACTCTTTCATTAAAACATTTTGGTTTATCATTAAAAATGATGTATGGAAGGCTATTCGTTCATTTTTTGAACTGGGAGTTATGAGTCCAAGTTGGAAGGAGACATTGGTAGTTCTTATACCAAAAACAGAGAATCCGATATTGCCTAATAACTTTAAACCGATAAGTCTATGTTTATCTATCTATAAGTTGGAAGCCAAAATGTTGTTAAGAAAGTTGCTATTAGCATATTTTATATTCTTGCAACCTATATTGTTTTTTATGATTCCAAATATTATTTTATGTGTAGATATCTCCTAACACATTTTAGAAGAATTGTTTTTGCTCTTGTGTGTACTAACATTTCAGGAAAATCAAACTTCAAGCCATGAAGACTTCAAATCAAAATTCAACAAACAATCTTTTGTAAATTGAAGTTTTAAATTGTTCTTTAAATTGAGTGGGAGTGATTGTAATTGAGTGAATAAAAATACACACACACACATAAGGATATTTTACATAAGTTATACTGATCGTACGGGACAAACCTACTTCGTACAGAACGATCAGGTCAGTTGTTTCCTCTTAAGAACAATGGAACGATCAGAAATTGAGAAATTTTTTCTAAGTACTGATCGTCCAGGACAAAATTATTTTAGTCCCAGGACAATTTAGGCTATGTAAGAATTTTGTTCAGATGAAATCTATAATCATTCCAGGACGACATGGCCTCTATAAGAATTTCGTCCAGACGAACTCAAAAATCATCCCAGGATGATTTCTTCTATGTAAAAATTTCATCCAGACAAAATCCTGATCGTCCCAGGACGAATTGAATCAACACTTCAGTATTTGGCGGCGTTATGCACTTTTTGGAACCGACCTACGGAATAACTGATCGTCCAGACGAACCTAGTTCGTACGGAAAGATAATCGTGTACGAACACAATCCGTACCAATAATCATAAGGATCGTTTCCGACACTTTAAGTAAAACCGTCCTGCACAATCCACGATCGTACGGGACGATCCGTAGGTGTTAACTTGAAAGTTCTGTAGTTTTGGACGGTTTTTCTTGTCACTCCTATATAAGGTCCAATTTTTACTGCCACCAAATATTTTTGCTCATTGATCTTCATGCTTATTGGAAGAAGAGTCAAGGAGAGAGTGTGAGAGAGCATTCAAAGGAGGATTCCTACTACTGGAGTGTGAAGGCTTCGCTTGATGTCCAAAGGTAATATTTCCTACTTGTGATTTGAGATTACTTCACTCTTTTCTTTTTTCCTTCTAGATTTCTTGTGAGGAGATATGTCAAGGAGATAGGATTCTCTGCCCACACTAGGAGAGTGCAAAAGGATGAAGGGTTCTCTACCCATACTAGGAGAGAGTGAAAGGATGAAGGGTTCTTTGCCCACACTAGGAGAGTGTGAAAGGATGAAGGGTTCTCTGCCCACACTAGGAGAGTGTGAAAGGATGAAGGGTTCTCTGCCCACACTAGGAGAGTGTGAAAGGATGGATGGTTCTCTGCCAGCACTGGGTATAGTGTAAAAGGATGACAGTTCTCTGTCGCACCGGGTAGTGGTGGAAAGAGTGTTTGTAAAGGCTTCTCCGCCTTGCTGTGGGTGCAAAAAAAGAGACACTATTGGTATTAGTGCAATACTCAGAGGGTGCCTCTGGGAGTGGATGTAGGTCTGGTTTAGACCATACCACTATAAATCTTGTGTCATTTATTTTTACTGTTTTTTATTTTCTGAATTTTTTTTTTGTTTAAAAAGTTGTGGTTGAAAAACCTTTTATAAAAAATTCATTAAAGTTTACTTTTGGTTCAAAAGATCAAAAAGAGGGATAATTTTTAAATTACCAATTCACCCCCCCTCTTGGTAACCTTGGGATATTAACTTAGGTTTAACAACCTATTCACTAGACTCAACAAGTGGTATCAGAGTTTTATTTCAAAATCATAAGTTTAAATTACTTTTTGATTAACGTAGATGGCTACATTTAGAAACCAAAATACACCTGAGAGTTACTCTATTACTAGACCTCCACTGTTTGAGAAATACCTTTTGATTTTTGGAAAACATGCATGTCTACTTTCTTACAATCACTTGATTATCGTATGTGGATCTTAGTCCAGGAAGGTTATACAAAACTAACTAGATTAGTTGATGGAGTTAGGGTTGAAACACCTTTTGCAGACTGGACTATAGAAGAACGTGACTTAGCACAACTAAATGCTAAATGTTTAAATAGTTTCTTTTGTGCTTTAAAATTTGAAGACTACATAAGGGTTTCCACTTGCAAAAGTGGAAATGATATATGAGATAGACTTTGTATAACTTATGAGGGGAGTAATGAGGTTAAGCAATCAAAACTTAATATCTTGTTACATGATTATGAATTGTTTCACATGAAACCAAATGAATCTATTTCTGATATGTACACAAGATTCACACAAATCATCACCTCTTTGCATGCACTTGGTAGGGAACTAACGAATGCTGAAATGGTTAATAAGATTTTTCATTATTTACCTACTGCTTATGATGCAAAAATTACTGTAATTATAGAGTCTAAAGATCTAAACATTTATTCTATTGACAGTCTTCTTGGTTCACTTATTTCTTACGAGCAAGGAGTTAGTAAAAGAAAGATTGATGCAGGTGAACCATGAAAGGAGAAGAACATAACACTGAAAGTGGAAAAGTCTGAGAGTGAACACTCACAACCTAACGATGAAGATGATATTGCTTTGATGACTAGACAAATCAGAAGCTTTATGAAGAGGAAGCAGAAGAGACGCCAACAATGGAATAAATGTAAATTTAACATAAATGACAAGGTTTCTAATGACGTGATTTGTTATGAATGTAGGAAACCTGGTCATATCAAGACTGATTGGCCAAAATGCAAAGCCACTCCTAGCAAGGAGAAGGTAGAGGAGAAACCAACTGTAAAGAAGGGCAAGAAGAAGTTTCAAAGAGCTTTTTGGGCGGACTCTACTTCAGATTCATCAGAAATTGAAAAAGAAGAAGAAGTCACCAATCTTTGCTTGATGGCAGATAGTCTTGATCAGTTAGATCAAGAAGAAGTAAGTGAATTAACTTATGATAAATTGTTTGAAGTTTCTGAACACATGCATGATGCATATAGGAAAATCAAAAAGATATGCATGCTAGTGTAAGTTTAGAATTGGAAGAACTTAAAAAAGAACATGAAATCCTTAAGAAAGATCATGTTTTAATAGATGACAACCACATGAAACTACTTGACGAATACGATGACTTGAATAAAAATCATGAGATTTTAAAATCATCCTATGCTGATCTTGAAAAAGAATTTAAAAAATTGAAGGATGAATCATAGAGCAAAATATATCGAATAAATTATACAAATCGAATCTTGGAAGATATGAATTCATTTTATAAGTTGAAAATAAAAGCTCTCGAGGATAATAGGATACCCCTCAAACTTGAAGATTTTACAAATCCTGAATTTTATCGTAAATATATGGAATCCCTTAAAGGACAAACAAATGGTAGAAGACTTAGGAATCCTTTTTCTAATGTTAAATGTAATAATTATGGATTGCTTGGATATATAGCTTACACCTGTACCTTGAAGATGAAAACTATTTTGGTGTGGAGACCTAATATGCATAAACCTAGATATATCATACATACATCTGATTATAAATTCCTAAAAGGAGAACCCAAACTTGTTTGGGTTCCCAGGTCTAACATTTGATATTTTTGCAGGGTCGCTCTCACACAAGACCTCGTGAGAGCATATGGTACCTGGACAGTGGATGTTTAAAGCATATGACTGGAGATACTGCTCAATTCATAACGATGGAAGCCAGAAGTGGAGGCAAGGTTACACTTGGAGATAATACCACAAAGAAGGTGGTTGGATCAGGTATGATTGGAAATCTTAAAAACTTTTTTATAGACAATGTGTTTTTGGTTGAAGGCTTAAAGCATAATTTGTTAAGTATAAGTCAGTTATGTGATAAGGATTATAGTGTAAAATTTTTTTTATTAGCTGCATATTAAGCCTAAATGATAAAGATGTTTTAAATGAAAAAAGGGTAAATAATGTTTATATGCTATATTTAAATTGCATTCAAACTCATACTGTTTTTTGTTTGAAAACTATTTCTGATGAGTCATGGCTTTGGCATAGGAGACTTTGTCATTCTAGCATGAAAAACCTTAGAAGGATTACCCAAAAAATTTAGTAAGAGGTATACCAAAACTAGACTTTACTAAGGACCACCTTTGTGATGCATGTCAATTAGGAAAGAAGATGAAGTCATCTTTTCAGTTCAATATTGATCTTAGGACTCGTAAACCTTTGGAAATTCTACACATGGATCTTTTTGGACCAGTTGGAATTGTGAGTCTAAGTGGAAAGATATACGGATTTATTATTGTGGATGATTACTCAAGATTCACTTGGGTTAGATTTCTATTTCATAAGATTGAATCATTTGAGGAATTTATAAAAATTTTAACTTGGATTCAAAGGAAACTAGAGTGTGAAATCATTTCTATACAAAGTGATCATGGAAGAGAATTTAAAAATGAAAGATTTTAAAATTTTTATAAGGAGAAAGGAATTGATCACAACTTTTCTGCACTTAGAACCCCTTAACAAAATGGGATAGTCGAAAGAAAAAATAGAACATTAATAGAAGCCACCCGAGCAATGTTGGTAGAGTACTCACTTCTTAAATATTTTTGGGCTGAGGCGGTTAGCACTGCATGTTATGTTTTGAATAGGGTGAATGTAAGATCTAAATTAAATAAAATACCCTATGAGTTGGTCAAAGCTATTTGTCTCATTTGCATGTTTTTGGTTGCAAGGGGTTCATTCATAATAATGGGAAATCTGCCTTAGGAAAATTTGATCCAAAATCAGATGAAGGAATTTTTATTGGATATTCAAGTGTTGGAAAATCTTATAAAGTATTCAACAAAAGAACTTTGATAATTGAAGAGACCACACATGTTGTATTTGATTAATCTAGAAATTTAGAAGAGCCAAATGTTATTGAAGATGAGATTGAGGATAACTCCCAAAAGATTGATAGAATAAATTCGGAAGAAAATATGGAAGAGAATTTGGAGAGAGAAAATCCTTTGCTTAGAGATTTGAGATTTTCTAAAAACCACCCAAGGGAATTGAATATAGGTGAACCAAGTGAGGGTGTTAGAGCTAGGCATGGATTAAACTAGGAAGTCAATCATTCTGCCTTTATTTCAATTATAGAACCCACTAATATTGATCAAGCACTTTCTGATGAATTTTGGATATTGGCCATGCAAGAAGAGTTGAATCAATTTGTAAGAAATAAAGTTTGGCAATTAACTTCAAGGCCAAAAGATCAAAGTATTATTGGAACTAAGTGGGTATTCAAAATTAAAATCAATGACTCAGGAGTAGTCATTAGAAATAATGCTATATTAGTTGCTAAGGGGTATAATAAGATTGAAGGGATTGATTTTGAAGAGACTTTTGCCTCTGTAGCTAGACTTGAAGCAATTAGGGTTTTGCTAGCCTTTGCTTGTTTTAAAAGATTCAAATTATACCAAATGGTTGTGAAAAGTGCCTTCTTAAATGGAGTAATTGAAGAAGATATTTTTGTAAAACAACCACAAGGTTTTGAAAATTCAAAATACCCAAATCATGTTTTTAAATTGAAAAAGGCATTATATGGATTAAAACAGGCACCTAGTGCTTGGTATGAGAGGTTGAGCACCTTTCTACTTAAAAAAATCTTTTGAAAAAGGAAGTGTGGATACAACTCTATTTTTGAAGAAATTTGGAAAGGATATACTCATTGTTCAAATTTATATGGATGATATCATTTTTGGATCTTTAAATAAAAATCTTTGTGATGATTTTTTTAAAATAATGAGTAGTGAATTTGAAATGAGTCTAATGGTAGACTTAAATTACATTCTAGGCTTTAGCATTAAGCAACTTGAGGAAGGTACATTTCTTAGCCAATCTAAATATGTTAAGGACATCCTCAAAAAATATGAAATGGACAATGCCAAACCTGTTAGTACACCAATGAGTTCCTCAGTTCAGTTGGATAAGAATCTTAAGAGAAAATTTGTTAATCAAAAGAAATTTAGAGGGATTATTGGATCTTTACTTTACTTGACTGCTAGCCGACCCGATATCATGTTTAGTGTTTGCTTGTGAGCTAAATTTCAATAAGATCCAAAAGAATCACATTTGACATCAGTGAAAAGGATTTTAAGATATTTGCTAGGAACTCAGAACTTAAAAATTTGGTATCCTAAGTTTAGCTCTTCATTTGAAATTATTGGTTATTTAGATTCTGACTTTGTAGGCTATAGGGTGGACAGGAAAAGCACCTCTAGAACATGTCAATTCATTAGTTTAATGGTCTAGTAGAAAACAAAATTCAGTAGCCCTATCTACTATAGAAGCTGAATATATTGCATTAGGAAGTTATGTGACACAAGTACTTTGGTTAAAACAACAGTTGATTGACTTAAGATTAACTATAGGCACTATACCAATTTATTGTGATAATACTAGTGCTATCTGAATTTCTAAAAATCATATTCAACATTCAAGGACCAAACATATTGACATAAGGCATCATTTCATAAGGAATCATGTATCCAAGGGAGAAATTGAACTTACCCATGTTTCAAATGAAAATCAACTTGCAGACATTTTTACAAAATCTTTAGCCTTTGATACTTTCAGTACATTAAGAATAAGGCTTATAGTGATTGATTTAAATGCTTAAATAAAAATATTTTTCTGCAACATTGATATTTGTTTTTCTAGTTAATGTTTTCGTGTTTGTTATTTTGTTGTTGTTGTGTTTCTTAGTTTTGATTTATGTGAAGGATTTCATTTTGTTTTGTCTTTTAAATTATTTTTTTTTCATCATCGTACGGAACGAAATAGTTTTGTACGGGATGATTTGTGTAGTATGACAAAATGTGGGATTTTGAACCGTTTTAAGAGCAGTTTTAAAATAATTCATCTGTACGATCGTCACGATCGTCCGGGACAAAATAATTTTCAAACGACGGGACGAGTGAATGCTGTAGTTGAATGGATAAAACAATTTTTAATATGAACTTCGTCCGTACGAACCTTTAGTTCGTCCAGACGAACACATGTCGGTTCATAGTAGGGGACGATTTTCAACTTCTATTTAAACAAATTAAATTTCTGATCATCCAGACGAACACATGTTCATCTGTACGATCATTTTGGTCAAAAGCTTGTACGAAATGACGCTTCATAAGTTGTGTGATTACGAAAAGCCGTTTCATTTTGGACGGATTGGATCGTCTGTACGAAATTTGTTTTCATACAGGACAAATAATTTTCGTCCGGGATGAAAATTTTTTCGTCTAGTATGAACAAGTCATTTTCAATAAATAAGCGGGCTTTTTAACTCAATATTCACACGCTAAAAATCACTTTCAAACCCTTTCTTAGTCTAAGATCATTCTCAAATGGCCTCCTCTAGCAAGCGTCAAAAGGTATTGGCAAAGAAACCACATAGGAACTCCTCTGAAATTTTTTTGTCAAAAGCAAATCCTTTCCTCAACTTGCCTCTACCAAAATCACACCCTCTAGGATCCTACTACAAGAAAATCTTACTTTCTAGGTAATGAACTTGTTCGCCTCGATCCAATTTGGTTTCATTCTTACTATGATCTACCTATACAACAAAGAGACTTTTCACTATTTCCTTACAAATATGTCCTTTGGCCCTTTTCAGTCTATAGTACACTCTTTTGTCTTTAAAGAAAAAGTAGAAATTACTAAGCATGACTTAGGAGCATTTCTAAACTTAAGAACTTAAGGGGAAAGAGCAAATTATCTGATCAGTACCAATGAATACTCGTGGTCTGAAATCAATCAAGTGATTAGAGGGAATAATGTAAATGAACATGTGGCTAGAGTATCCGATCTTGTGAAAATTGCACGAATCATCTAACATGTATTTAGAACTTCCATTATCCCTAAGGCTGGTGATAGAGTGAATATTACTCCACTTCTTTCTATGCTCACTTTTATGATCATGACTAAAAAACCTATAGATGAAGCCTAGTTAATTCTCGACTATCTTTTTGGGCTTTCAGAAATTAGCCATGCTGAACAAAAACGGAAGAGAAATATTGCTTTAGGTCATTTAGTTACCTATGTCTTGGAGAATAAATACAAATTAGTACATCCTGATCAAGAGTATGAAGAGCCTCTCTACTACAACGATGCATCTTTTAGAGCGATCTTCAAGGAAGATAAAGAAAAATCACATGCTAGTGTTTCAGAACAAGAGGCTGAAGATGTACCTGCTCCTTCTAATAAACAAAATTTTCAGAATTTGTTTGAAAGGTTTGACCGTCTAGAGACTTATTTTGATCAACGCTTTGATCATATTGAAGCTCAATTTCAGCAGCAGCAAAATGACATTGGTTTCATGAAAGAGTAGATGAATGAAATTAACACCAATGTGATGTTATTAAGTTCATATTATAACTTCTTTGGTAGTGTTCCTCCTCCTCCTCCTTCTGATCAGGGTCCTCAGTAATTGTTGTAGTTGTCTTTTATGTTTTTATGTAGTTTATTTGTGTTGATTGTTTCTTTCTCTTAGATGTTTTTGTATTGATATCTTGATATGATTTGTAAAATCCTTAATTGATATCAATATATTTTGCTTTATCTTTGAAATTTTTCTTTGAATGTTTGTAAGTAATTATGAATATAATTAGATTTTTTAATCTTAATAGTGCTTTAACCTAAATTGTAAATTAAAATTAATTTCATTAGAAAATCAAATTATTTTAAATTTAAGTGATGCTTATAACTTGATATTATTAGAATTTTCAATTTTCATGTCTCTTATTTAGACTACACTATCTTTAATATTATTATTGCAATTTAGATGTTTTCTTATTTTATATTTCTCTTTTCAAATAGTATTTATTCACTTAGAAAAATTTGAAATTTTAGATTTTTGATTTCAGAAAGAATTCAATTACTCTTGAAAATGGTATACAAAAATCAAAAGAAGTTTGCAATAAGAAAAAGAGGCACAAAATAAGCCCAAAGTAAAAAGATGCACAAAAAATGTGCCATAAAATTGAAAAGGATGCACAAAAATGTGCCATAAAATTGAAAAATATGCGCAAAGCGCCACATGTGGTAGTTACTTCTTTCCGAACTCTTTTAATCTCTTAATTCAAATTGATCTTATGTTCATTTATAATTGACATTGAAATTTGAAATATAAAATTTTTTATTCATCCTTAGTGCAATGATTTTCTTTATCTTAATGTCTAAATTGACTAATGTCTTTGATAAATTTCTTTTAATTATATATGTTATATCACTTCTTAAATTATATGAAATTCTATGATTTCTCTAATGTTTTAATTTTATTTGCATACCTTATTTCAATCATTTTGAAGATTAAATTATCAAATAAATTTAATACTTCTGCTTACGTTTCAAGTCTTCTTTTCTTCTTCACTTTTTGCTGTTGTCAAAAAGGGGGAGAAATTGTATGTTTGTTTTGTTTGTTTTTGTTTGTTTTTTTTATAGTCCTTTTATGTTTGTCATTTGTGTAATTGTGTGTTTTGTATTTATTTTATTGTGTGTTTTGTATAAATTTTTTGAAAAACATAATTTTGAATTAATGCCTCCTTATTTTTCATGTATTCATCAATTCAGGAGGAGTTTAGGAGTTTCTAAGAATTTGAAATTCTACAAACAATAATTGTTTTGCCTTCATCAAAAACGGAAAGATTGTTAAGAAAGTTGCTATTAGCATGTTTTACATTCTTGCAACTTATATTATTTTTGATGATTCCAAATATTGTTTTATGTGTAGACATCTCCTAACACATTTTAGAAGAATTGTTTTTGCTCTTGTGTGTACTAACATTTCAGGAAAATCAAACTTCAAGCCATGAAGACTTCAAATAAAAATTCAGCATACAATCCTTTGTAAATTGAAGTTTTAAATTGTTCTTTAAATTGAGAGGGAGTGATTGTAATTGAGTGAATAAAAATACACACACACACATAAGGAGATTTTACATAAGTTGTACTGATCGTATGGGACGAACCTAGTTCGTACAGGACGATTAGGTCAGTTATCTCCTCTTAAGAGCAATGGAACGATCAGGAATTGAGAAAATTTTTCTAAGTACTGATCGTCCAAGACAAAATTATTTTCATCCCAGGACAATTTAGGCTTTGTAAGAATTTCGTTCAGAAGAAATCTATAATCGTTCCAGGACGACTTGGCCTCTATAAGAATTTCATCCAGACAAACTCAAAAATCGTCCCAAGATGATTTCTTCTCTGTAAGAATTTTGTCCAGATGAAATCCTGATCGTCCCGGGATGAATTGAATCAACACTTCAGTATCTAGCGGCGTTATGCACTTTTGGAACTGACCTATGGAATAACTGATCGTCCAGACAAACTTAGTTCGTACGGGATGATAATCGTGTACGGACACAATTCGTACCATTATTCATAAGGATCATTTCCGACACTTTAAGTAAAATCATCCTGGACGATCCACGATCGTACGGGACGATCCAAGATTATACGGGATGATCCAAGATCGTACGGGACGATCCATACGTGTTAACTTGAAAATTCTGCAATTTTGGACAGTTTTTCTTGTCTCTCTTATATAAGGTCCAATTTTTACTGCCACCAAATCTCTTTTCTTATTGATCTTCATGTTTATTGGAAGAAGAGTCAAGGAGAGAGTGTGAGAGAGCATTCAAAGGAGGATTCCTACCACTGGAGCGTGAAGGCTTCGCTTGATGTTCAAAGGTAAGATTTCCTACTTGTGATTTGAGATTACTTCACTCTTTTATTTCTTCCTTCTAGATTTCTTGTGATGAGATATGTCAAGGAGATTGAGTTCTCTGCCCACACTAGGAGAGTGTGAAAGGATGAAGGGTTCTTTGCCCACACAAGGAGAGTGTGAAAGGACAAAGGGTTCTCTGCCCATACTAGGAGAGTGTGAAAGGACGAAGGGTTCTCTGCCTACACTAGGAGAGTGTGAAAGGATAAAGGGTTCTCTGCCCACACTTAGAGAGTGTGAAAGGACGGACGGTTCTCTACCAACACTTGGGATAGTGTAAAAGGACGACAGTTCTCTGCCGCACCGGGTAGTGGTGGAAAGAGTTTTTGTAAAGGTTTCTCCGCCTTGCTGTGGGTGCAAAAGGAGAGACACTATTGGTATTAGTGCAATACTCAGAGGGTGCCTCTAAGGAGTGGATGTAGGTCTGGTTTAGACCGAACCACTATAAATCTTGTGTCGTTTATTTTTACTGCTTTTTATTTTATGTATTTTTTTTTGTTTAAAAGTTGTGGTTGAAAAATTTTTTATAAAAAATTCATTAAAGTTTACTTTCAGTTCAAAAGATTAAAAACATGGATAATTTTTAAAATACCAATTCACACCCCCCCCCCCCCTCTTGGTAGCCTTGGGACATTAACTTAGGTTTAAAAACCTATTCACTAGACTCAACAAATGTTACTGATCAGGATGTTAGTTTTTATTCCAAAACTTATTTCTGAGGAACAATCAGCTTTTGTTAAAGGCCGATCTAGTTCAGACAATATGATGTTAGCCCAAGAAGTTTGTAACAAATTTAGATTTTCTAAATCTAAAGAAGGGCTTAAGGCTATTAAAATTGACATGGAGCAAACTTAGGATAGTATGGGGTAGTCAACTCTTACTTAAGTCATGAAGAATTTGGGCTTTCCAGATAAGTTTGCTAACTACCTTCTTCAATGTGTTTCTGACTCTATTTTTTCTATAATTATTAATGGAAGCAATTTGAGTTGAATCAAGGCCAAAAGGGGGTTTAGGCAAGGTTGTCCCCTATCTCCCTTTCTTTTGATCTTATGCTCTCAACTTTTGTCTGATGCTGTTACCCAGAAAAGGAAGGGATTGGGCATCAAAGTATCTCCTAATGCTGAGAAAATTTCTCACTTATTATATGCTGATGACATCGTTTTATTCTTAGAAGCCAATGGAAGAAGTGTTAAGAAAGCTAAAAAAATTCTGGAAGGATACTATAATTGGTTTGGGCAAACGATCAATGTTAATAAATCTTCCATTTTATTTGGGAATTCTGTTAATAGAATGAGAAGAAGGAGATTAGCTAAAATTTTGAACAAAGTGGAGGAAGAATTTAAATATCTCAGGATCAATATTTTGTTGAGGAGAACTTCTTGGTTGGATTTCTACCATCTGTTGGACAAAGCAAATAAATATTTGAATGTATGGGGTAATAGATATATTTCATTAACCATAAAGCTGCTTCTTGTCAAAACTATTCTCTCTTCATTTCCTATTTATCATATTACTCTTTCTTTAGTACCATTGGGAGTGCTAAAGGAACTGGATAGAATGTGTAGGGAATTTTTGTGGAACAAAAATGATGGAAGTAAAGGGTTACATTATGTTTCATGGGAATTACTATGCAGGCCTCTTAGAATGGGAGGACAAGGTATCCAATCCATGGTTTATAAGGTTCGTCTTCACTCCTCAATAGAATTTTGGTTGCTAAGTATGGTAATCAGCTTTGGAATTTTCAGCTTAAATATCATAGCTCTCCTACTGTCAAAATTATTGTTAATGGATTTCATGCTCTTAAAGATATTTTAAGGTGGAAAGTGTCTACGGGCAATAATGTCAACATCCTGGAAGATTTTTGGATATTTGATATATCCATTACTAGATGGCCAACCTTTGTAGCTAATATGGAACAGGATATCCAATCTCTGGATTATTTTGTAAATAGAGGAGAATGGAATGCAGATAAATTGCAGCAGTTCTTTGGGCCTGATTTGATTGAAAATATTAAAAAGATTCATATATTCCCTGATTTAAATGAGGATTAGTTAGAACTGAAATATAAATTCTTGGGTAAGTCTCTTTTAGCTTTAATTTCTATGGAATCTAAAGGTGATGGGTGTGAAGATCCTCATTGGAAATGGAGGAAAAATATGAAGCTTAGACCCCGTGTTAGCTTATTTTGGTGGAGACTTGGCATTAATGTAATTCCATCAAATGATTTTTTGATGCACAAAAATCTATCCAGGAATAAAGACTGTCTGAGAGGTTGCAAGGTAGTGGAGAATGCTAACCATATTGCGATAAATTGTCTTAAGCTGATGAAGATATTCAACATTATCAAAAGTTGGGGCTTCTCAGTTCCTATTTTTAACTCCATTCAAGACTATTTTCTGGGCTTAAATCTTATGGTTAATACTGAACCTTTAATTGAAAATATTTATTGTTCTACAATTTTCTTAAACTGGATTAACAAGAATAATTTAGTTCCTGGTGGAAACGAAGACAGCGTCTCATACATAGCGGCTAATGATATCAGTATGGCTAAAGCCTCTTTCAAAAGAAGTTCTGATTACTGGGAAACTAACCAGCTTTCACAGCTGTCCTCTCATTGGTTTCCTCCTCCCCCTGAATGCATTAAACTAAATATTGATGCTTCTATAAAAAGCAATTACAATGCAGGTATTGGCAGTGTATTCCGATATCATAGTGGGAGACTTCTATGTGTATTTGCGATGAATTGTAAGCACTGGGATTCAGCTCAAATGGAACTATATGCAATTTTGTCTGTAAAGACATTTATTCATGAATGGAGATATTATTACAAAGGAATTATCATAGAGGGGGATAATAAAAATAATATTGATTTTGTCCAAAAAATCTATAATAAGAAGCAAGTTGAAGAGGAAGGCATATGGAAATTGGACTTCTCTTTTCTCTTGAAGTTCAATCAGGTTCTTTTTTATTTTGTTTATAGAAAATACAATAAGTTAGCTGATTTTTGTGCTAACTATGCATGTTCGTTAGATTTCTTTTGGGATGATCTCAATAGTAATAATGTCCATCCTTGTTTTATTTCGTTACACAAGGAGGTCTGTGTTTGTGGAGCAATCACTTAGTTGATTGTATCTTTTTTTATCTTTAATAATATTGCTTTGTCCATTTTCTCAAAACAAAATAACTACTTGTACAGGATGATATATTGATCATCTTAGACGATCAATTGCATGACAGTGAAAATTATGGCTGTTTTAGAGCACTTATATTTAAGCTTAAGTATTTATCCTTTGACACATCTTTTGTTGAAGTTCTAACCTAAGGGAGCTTAGATAAGGAGAAGGTGAGTTTGGGAGAGAGATGGAGAATATTTTGAGGGATAGTTTGTTAGAGGAATCATAAAGGTTACACCAAGCAAAGATTCATTCATCTTCTTCAAGCTTCATCCTTAGTTCCTTGCTGGCTCTAAGGAGATGATCATTAGCATCAAATCTGGTTCTCTGTCTACTCCAAAAGGGAGTAAATGGATTCCAGGTTCTCAACCTTCTCTAGTTGGATGAAAAAGGATTCAAGATTCTCTGCCTTATCGGGATGGTGGAAAGAGTTTATAAGGGCTTCTCCACCTTGCTATAGGAGCAATGGAGTGTCACTAAAGGTTTAGTGCAATACTTGGAGAGGGTGTCTCCAAAGAGTGGATGTAAGTCAAGTTGATTGAACAACGATAAATTTTGATTTATTTCTTCTTACTTTTCAACATTTTAATTTTTAGACTTTAATTTTTCTATGGTAAATTGTATGGTTAAAATCTATGATTTATTTTGCTAATTTCTTTCGCATCAAGGGTTGATCTTTTTTTTTTTTAATATTCAAAAAGGTTTTAAAAATATTTTTATTTTGTTGAAGAATTTTTAAAACTACTAATTCACCCCCTTCATGATTAGCCTCGGGCTAATTCATCAGGGCTTAACAACCCTAGAAAACTTTAGTTTCTAATCACTTAAGCCGTTGAATTATGTCATCATGAGGGTAGGTAGAGTAGGCAGGTGTAGGTAGTGGTGCAGGTCCACATGTAGGAGCAGCTTCCCCTTCTTAAGAAAACATAGGCTCATCGTGCTCATGCACCTGATGGAAAATAATACAAAAGGAGACATTTGTATAGAAAATAGGAACATTATTGGGAGGAGTAGGAAAGTTAATTTAATGTTTGTTGTCTAGGATATGTCCTGTGATGTGTCTTATAGTGACATTTTATTTTCTTTGGGTATTAAGATTTCAAATATGAGTCATATTTTTGATATAATTAAGAATAATTTGGGCTTCATTAAATTGGGTATTTAACATTATTAGATAGTTAACTACAAAAAGAATTGGGGTTAAATTAATATGATCGCTAACTTCGAGTATAATTGAGGTTTCTAAGGGCATATTGGATAACCCAAGAATTTTAATTTAAGGTGTACACTAGTGGTTTATATTGGATTATGGGCACATTCCTAATAAGCAATTTTATAGAACTCCAATAAAAATCAATTATAGAGATAAGGGATTATGGGCGAGGTCCTTCTGTAGAAAGATCAATATATTCCTCTAAATGTTCCTTTGTGATCTCTATGGGCTGGTGGTAGACATATGAAGTCATGATAGAGGTTTCCAAAGTTATCTCAAGATTGGCTAAGAATTCATAAAGAGGTTTGGAGTTGAAGGGAAAAGCTAGTGTGAGGAGAAATTGAAGAGTGGTGGAGGCAAAGAGGTTCATCACTAGGAGAGAAGGAGGATCTCCCCTGGGTCATTCTGTTGCATTTGCTTTGACCAACAATTGGACAGTTAAGGTTAAGAGGGAGTAGGGAGTTGAGTGAATTGAAAAGTTTAAATCCTACCAATTTATAGAATTAAGGAAGATCATACTGTAAGATTGATGTTTATACTGTACGATTAGAGAAGTTAATTCATCTATATGACTTGTTGGAAAAGTGGTCAAATTATACATTATGATCGGGTATCATACTAAACAATCTTAAGGAATTAAGTTCATCTTGGGAAGTTGTTGATACAATTTTTGAACAAAAGGTATCATACAGTATGAATAGGTGTTCATATAATACAAAATGCAGTTCTTATATTGTCTGCTGAAATGAATTCATCTCAATCAATTTTTACACATGTATCATAAAGTACAAAGAGTGGTATTATATCGTATGATTGGAAATAATTTTGTACCAAACAAATTGAATTCCTCATTAGTTAGTTACACCTAGATCATACAATACGAATAGAGGTTTGTATAATATGATTTACATATCATGTATCTAATCTAGATTGTTGATTAAATTAATGGTTTTAATCCATGTATTTGTTAATATCATACAATACGGATGTGGATTGTACAATACTATATAAATGAAATCATGAAAGTTTTTATGATCTAGTGAGGTGTGTGTGATGATCAAGAAATATATTAAAGAAATGCTATTTTAATTTTATATAAAAATTTATTATTTTTAAAAAATATCATAAACAATAAACTTGCACAAGAACAAACACATATTGTTTAACACATATTAATGAATAATTTCAAATGGCTTTTTTTATTTATTTATCTTGAGTTAAGCATGAATGTCTATACCACCTAATTTAGTCCTCAATGAGCTAAAGATGTCATAGGCTAAGGGTTTAGTGAAGATGTATGTCAATTGATCTTCTATAACTATATAATGTAATTATATATCTCCCTTGGCTACATGATCTCTTACAAAGTGGTGTCTAATATCTATATGCTTTCTGTGGGAATGTTGAGTTAGATTTTTGGATATACAAATAGTTCTAGCATTGTTACACATAATTGGAAAGGTTCTTACATATAGTACAAGATTTAAGAGTTATTGCTTTAGCCATAAGACTTGAGCAACATTGCTCCCTACTACTATATATTCTACTTTAGTTATGGAAAGGGCTACTGAGTTTTATTTTTTCTACTGGACTAGGAGTCTAAAGATTATCCTATAAATTTGTAAGGTTCTAAAAGTACTTTTTCTATCTACCCTATATCCAACAAAATCAAAATTCAAATATCCTATGATTTCAAAAGAAGTGTTGTGTCTAGGATACTAGATTCCTAGGTTTGGAGTGCTTAACAAGTATCTATGGATTCTCTTAATGGAAGTCATATGGGATTCTTTTGGATCAGCCTGAAATCTCTCATAGAAACACACACTAATCATTACATAAGGTGTACTAGCAGTCAAGTAAAGAAGTGATCCAATTATCCCTCTATAGTTTTTCTAATATATTGATTTTCCATTTGGGTCCTTGTCTAATTGAATAGTAGAGCTCATGGGAGTGTTTATGGCCATAGCATTATCCATTTTATACTTTTTAAGGACTTCCTTCATGTATTTATGTTGGCTAAGGAAGGTTCCATCATATATCTTCTTTACACTAAAACTAAGAAAGTAGTTTTGCTCTCCAATCATACTCATCTCAAATTATCTACTCATTATTTTTAAAAATTTATCACATAGGTTTTTATTTGAGGATCAAAATAAGATGTCATCATCATAAATTTGGACTACAATTAAGTCTTCACCTTCTTTCTTTAGGAAGAGGGTGGCGTGAACACTACCATTAACAAAGCTTCTATATAGAAGGATTGCGCTCAGCCTTTTATATTAGGATATAGGTGCTTCCTTTAGCCAATGCAAGGCCTTCTTTAGTTTGAATACTTGATTTGGGAATTGAGGATTTTCAAAACCTAGGCGTTACCCAACATAAACATCCTCTAGAATCACCCCATTTAAGAAGGCACTCTTAATATCCATTTGATACATTTTAAGATCCTTAAAGTAAATAAAGGCTAAAATCACTCTATTGGTTTCTAATCTAGCCAGAAGGCTAAATTTTTCCTCAAAATCTATTCCTTTGATTTAGTTTACCCTTAGCTACTAATATGGACTAATTCCTTACAACTATTATAGAGCCATTCATCTTGTTTTTGAAAACCCACTTTATTCCAACCACACTCTGGTCCTTAGGTCTCTTGACTAGTTCCCATACATCATTTCTAATAAATTTGTTTAGCTCTCTTTTCAATGTTAGGATCAATAATTTATCAGTTAGAGCTTAATCTATATTGGTGAGTTCTATCATAGAGATAAAAGCTTAATGACAAACTTCCTTCCTAAGTCTGTGTCTACTTCTAACACCTTCATATGGGCCTCCTAAAAAGAGTTTTTTAAGATGATTAGAAGAATATCTCCATTCTCTGGGTAATATTTCTTGATCTTCTACTCTAGATCCTATAACAATGGATTCTACCCCTTGAATGACCTCCACTTCTTTTTCTTTTAGATTCAAAGATCCTATCTAATTCATCAAATACCACATAAGTAAACTCTTCTACTACTAAGGTCCTCTTATTGAAGATTTTTAGGCCGTACCTATAGATGAGTAACCTAAGAAGACACCTTCTTAAGACTTGGAATAAAATTTTCATAAGTGTGATATTCAATAGATTAAGATGAAGTATCTATAGCCAAAGAAATGCAAGTCAAAAAGATTGTGTGTCCTACCCTTATGGAGTTCATGTAGTGTCTTATTAAGCTTAAATCTAACATTCACCCTATTTAAAATATAATAAGAAGTATTGAATACTTGAACCTAAAAATACTTATGGAGTGAATACACGACTGGCATTTGCCCTAACAAATTCTACCAAGGTTCTATTTTTCCTTTTAGTTATTCCATTCAATTGGGGGGAGCAGAGAAGTTATGTTCTATTCCTATCACTTGACATAAGGATTCAAACTTAATATTTTTAAACTCTCCAGTATGAACATTATAAGTTAATAAGATTTCACATCATAATTTTATTTGAATCTAAGTGGAGAAAATTCTAAATTCTTCAGATGACTCACTCTTATGAGTTAGGAATCTAACCCAAGTAAATCTAGATTAGTTATCTACTATTAGAAACACAAATGTTTTTCCTCCTAAGTTGGCTGTGCTAACTAGTCCAAAAATTTCCATATGAAGGATTTCTATTATCCTATAGGTGTTAAATTCTTTGATTAGATGAAATAAAGACCTAACTTATTTCCTTAGTTGGAAGACATCACATATGTGGTCTTTACTGAAGTTTAATGTAGGTATGCCTCTAACTAGATTTTTCTGGGTGATATTTCTAAGAGTCTTCTTGCTTGCATGATATAGTCTCCCACGTCATAGATAAGATTCAATAATTATTTCTTTTAAGCACAAGGAATTTGAATAATCATTGCAATTCAAGTCTAACATGTAAAGATTATTCATTCATTTTTATTCTAAAGCAAGTTTTCCAATTAAACTAATCATATATTTTTTAGAAAGAAATTTATATCAAAGCCTTTATTGCACAATTGACTAATACTTAATAAATTATTCTTTAAACCATCAACTAGTAAAATATTTTCAATCATAAAGTTTTTAGAGTTACCAATTATACCTGAGCCCACCTCTTTCTTAGTGGTGTTATCCCATAATATCACTTTGCCTCTTTTTTAGCCTCCTGTGAAATGAGCTACTTCAAATCACCACTCTTGCGCCTCAAGCATCCATTATCCAGATACTACATGCTCTCACTAGATCTTTTATGAGAGTAGCCCTCATCTTGATATGATTGATCAAGATTATTGTTAGCCATTAGACTCAAGTCTATTACCTCCTCCTTTGCTTCCACTTTTGAAGATTCTGAAGCAGAGATGAGCTAAAAAGCTTCTTGAGTCTATTACTTACCCCTCTTAAAATTTGGTATCTCTTCACCTTTCTACTTGAACAGGAGTCTTCAGGTTGAGGAAATCAACTCAGAGGTGACTTTGTTTCCTGCACTAGAAGTAAATTTTATCAAACGAAGCTTTAATTATTTTGCTGCTTTTACCTTTACTCCAATTGTGTTGATGACATCTTTATTTTCTTTTTGGGAAACTCTTAAGCTATAGTGTCATAATGATGATGTCATCATCCTCCTTCACTATAGAACTATCACTATCCAAATTATTTGCTTTTAGTGCTACAATTCTCTCCTTCTTCTTTTCTCCTGTATCACTTTGCCTTTGACTCACTCCCTATTCGAGATAATAAGTGACCTAAGAAATTTGACAATGGAATAAATATTCAGTCTTTAGATTCAATAATTACATTTATCTTATCATCATAAAACCTAGGCAAACAATATAAAATTTGATTAACTTTTTTAGAGTTTGATGGTTCTCTACTAGTGCTTATAAGGATGTCACTATCTGAGTGAATCAAGTTTACATTTCAGATATTCTTGCTAGATTTCATATGAAAGAGTTCAAAGTCATGCAGTAGAATGTTTAGCCTAAACTATTTAACTTCATTACTTCCATTATAAGTGATCCATAGCCTATCCCAAATCTCCCTTCCCATAGTGCATGTAAAAACTCCCAAATTGTCTTTAAATTTTAAAGCATAAATGAACAATTTAATCATTTTAAATGTGCAAGTTCCCTATCCTCATAACTCCATTTAGTAATAGGAATATTAATTTTGAAACCATTAACTACATGAGATGGAGGTGAATAGCTAGTTTAATTATATGAGAAATTCTATAATCAATGGATTGTAAAAAAGTATACATTGGTATTTTCAAGAAATCAAAAGAATTATTTTCAAACAATGGTGGACGGGCTATAGAATAACCCTCCACAGTCTTACTATTACCAAAAGAAGCAATTAATTATTTTTCAAAAGTTTTCTAAAACCTTATTTTCAAACCCATTCTGATGCCACTTGAAAGTTTGTAAAGGTTATTAAAACTTAAGAAACTAGCTAAAGGCTCACCAAGAGGGAGGTGAATTGGTAATTTAAAAAATTTATCAACTTCAAAATAATGATGATAATATTTTTGAAAAGTATTAAATATTAAAAATACAAAATTCTAATTGATTGTGGAAGCAAACGAGTTTATTAAAAATATTGATTTAACTATGATGATATTTTGAATTACAAAACAAAGAGATATTCACCAATTTTCCCAAGCAGATATAACAAAGATAAAATGTAGGATAAATAAAAGTGCAAAAGGGAAAAATACATTGTAGATTTTTATAGAAGTTTGGCCAACTTTGTCAAACTTCCACTCCTCGTAGTCCTCCACTCCGAGTATTGCACTAATCACTAAGTGACACTCCTTTGGCTCCCCTATCAAGGAGAAGAATCCCTTACAAACTCACTTTTACCAAACCTAATGTGGTAGAGTGTCAAATCCTATGTCACCCTCTTGGTGACAGCAGTGGACCTTAACTCTTTTTGTTCTCACCTAGAGAAAGCAGAGAACCTCAGTTTCTTTTTATCCCTCCTGAAAAGGCATATTACCTTAGCTCCTTTTTCTCCCTCCTGGAGAAGGGAAGAGTACCTCAAGAACTTCACTTGAAGCCTCTCTCTAAAGAGAGCTTTTAATGACTCACTAAGGCCACAGGAGGAGCAAGGGTGTAGCTAGCCCAGAGCAACCATGTGATCCCCTCACACTCCTTTTCCCTCAAGTTCAAACACTCCTTCTCGTTCCTCTCAAACCCTAGATTTCTCAAGCTCCTCTCTCAAAGTTCTTTCATTAGTCACACAATCCTCTCACCATTATAAAGAGAATCACAAAAACTTGCTTAAGTATTGGGCTTCAAGAAACCCTAAAAATTCAAGTTAGTTGTCAATATTTTTATAGCATGATTTACGTTCAAATAATATGACCAGTTCAAAAACTAGACCCGGCCAACACAATGTAATCAGTTATTCAGATGATTTATTTAACTTTTCAAACACATCATACAGTACGATCCAAAGATCATCAAGTATGATCTGTTAACTTTTCTCTCTCATTCATACAAGAAGATTACCATTATAATTAGAAATCATCTCTGTAAGTCATCCTTTATAATTATCATTTTATAGTATAGTTAGTTGATTTCAAGTAGGTCTTCAAGTATGATATAAATATTATACAGCATGATTAGTTCAAAAATCATAGTTTTCTTTAGTACAATCTTTGGGATGACCAAATTTCATCTCTGGATATCGTACAGTACAATCAACATCATGCAGTATAATCACTATAATTAATTAAACTATGATTTGATTGATTGATTATGAGGGTTATTTTAAGTAAGATATCAAATAATCATACAGTACCATTTAGATCATACAATATGATTAGTACAAAAATTAAATTTTAAATAATCTTACTTAATTTATCTAGAAACTAGGTTTTTTAAATCATAATAAATTATTATGTATGATCTAAATCATACAATAAGATTAGTTTAAAGAAACTAATTAATCAATTAGTCGTTAATCCCATTCTTTCTATACTAATCATACAATATGATTAGTATGAAATTTTTAAACTTCTAAAAGTTATCTCACTCCTATGTGTATATGTGCACAGTTAACCAATTGCGTGCACTCTTATGTGTCCAGACTCAAAAATAGAAAATAAATAAAAATAAAATTATAGACTTTATTCAATTGGCATTTCTAATCTACCCCTTCTTGAGCTTTTAATAGCCTTGAGCAGTGTATGCCTTACTTGCAATATTAGTGCTCACAAATAAAAGAAATATCTAAAATATTCAATAAGAAATGTAACAATTCAATCAATAATATTTGTCATAATCAAAATCACAGATTATGAATTATGGATTATAACAAAAGCATCTTCGTCATCTAGTTTGAATTTAATGGTGAATATATTTGTGTGTGGTAATCCTTCAAATGATAATAAAGATGTGATTATGAGTGTTAATTTTTCTCAAAAAAATGAAGATTATTATTCTGAGAAGGTTGTAAATAATTCTTTTTTTTTTGAAGAATGCAATTTGCATTAAAAAGAAACCTAAAACAAGATACAAGCTAAAGATAGTGCTCACACTCCTTCTTCAACAAAGAACAAAGTGAAGGAGGAATGTTAGCAAAAGAAGAACTATCAAAGTAAAAATTGTTATCTCTAGCCAAAGTAGCACATAAGTCGGCTACATTATTACAATTTCTATGCACATGTTGAAGAATTACCTTATTGAAGTCCGTTAGGAAGAGAAAATCCTCCTCCATCCCATTATAGATTTGCCATTTAGCCTTGTTCAACGAATGTTGAATGAATTTGATAACATTGATGTTATCCCCTTCAATTATGATTCCTTTACTCTCAAGCATCCATGGTTGTATAAGTTTTCTGAGTGTCATAATAGTATCAAGCTCAAGGCTAGCTATATCCCAATCTATTCTTTTTTTCACCAAAAAGCAAGCAATAACCTCCCTTTATAGTCTCTAAAGCAGCATCCAATTCCAGCGCTATAAGAAGTAAGAAGAGAAGCATCCACATTAACCTTGTTCCAATCAATCGGTGGAGGGTGCCAAAAAGTTTGAAACTCCCAAGGGAGATTAGCACCCCAGTTATGAATGAGAGGATTAGTGGTTGTAACAGCTGAAAAGAGTACCTCAGCTGCTGTAATAACTATGGGAACAACAGTTTTCCCATGTTTAATAGCATTCCTGTTTTTCCAATTATAATAAACCACATTGTAATAGATCCAAACTAAATTTGGATTAATTGCAGAAAGGATTTTCAGCTCAACCAAACACTCCTCTATAGAATTAAAAATAGGAATGTAAATTCCCCAACTTTGAATTTTTCTTAATATATTCTGTAGTTCAATGCAACAAACCAAGACATGTTCCAGATTCTCAATGTTAATACAATCTCTAATATACCGGTCTTCAGTTGTGAGTTTTCTGAATTTCAAAAACTCATTAGTAGGTATAGCTGCTTTGCTCATTCTCCACCAAAAAAGCTGTACTCGGGCAGATAATTTCAGCTTCTTCAACCAATTATAAAAGCCATTATCGTTTCCACAATTGATGTGTTTATTGTAGTTTTTAGAGGCACGGGCTGTAATAGTTTTCCTTGATAGAATACAAATCTCCTCCCTGTAATCTTCCATAGCTTTTGTGTCAATTGGGACTTGTAATATCACACTGATTATTTCCTCAGTAAAATACTGTTGCAGTTTCCCCCTATCCTAGAGTCCATTCTCAGTGATAAAGTGGCACAACTTAATGCCTTCCAGATTTCCACAATCCGCAGTAATAGGCCAATCATTTAAACATTTTTCTAATAACCAAACATCTGTTAACATGTCAATTTTCATCCCATTAACCACTCTCCACCTCAAAAGAGGCTTTAAGTATTCAGCTCCTTCATTCAAGATCTTCCAAGCAATTGACTTGCCCACTCCACAACTCCCTTGCCACCAACAGTCACCATATTTAGCATTCATAACCTGATGTAGTAATGAATTCTAATTTTGAATCAACCTCCAAGTCAGTCTAGCTTTGAGAGGACCAGATCTACTAACCGCCGAGTGAAAGTTCAAACCACCTTGAGCTTTTGGCTTGTATAAGGTCTTCCAAGCAATGAAGTGCATACCCTTCTTCCCATCTCTTTTATGCCAAATGAAATTCCTACAACATTTATCAATTTCATAAAGAATCTTCTTAGGAACCAAAGAATGGGTGGAAATAAATTTTGGTAAAGTAAGAAGAGATGATTTAGCAAGAGTCATCCTTCCCGCTAGAGACAAGCACTTGGTACCCCAAAAATTCAGTTTCATTAAAACCGAATCCAACAGAAATTTAAAATAAACTTTCAAAGGTCTTCTCAACATAAGTTTGATCCCAAGGTACTGGAATTCATCCACCAATTTAAACTTCAAAATCTTTAGAACATGAATTCTGTCCACTCTATTCATCCCTTTACTGAACAGAATTTGAGACTTGGAAACATTAATTAGTAGTACAGTCCAAGAGCAAAAATCCCTCACTATTTTGTTCATCTTGATAGCAAGTTACTTGGTAGCTTTAGAGAATAAGAGGACGTCATCAGCAAACAACAAGTGGCTGATCTTGTTCGCTCTGCAGTATACCTTAATTCCCAAATCTTTACCCCTTTGTGCAATAGCCAAGGAAAGGAGCTGAGAACAAATGACATACAAGAATGGAGATAGAGGGCAACCTTGCCTAAAGCCATTCTCAGCAATAATCCACTTGGAATTTTTACCATTCAAAATGAAAGCAAATCTAGCATTTCTAATACATTCCATAATAAGCATAGTCAACATCATAAGAAAGCCAAACATATTTAAAGCTTGAAATAAAGTATCCCAACACATGCTATCATAAGCTTGCTCCATATCAAGTTTCACCGCCATAAACCCTTTTTTCCTCTTAGAATTTTTCATCTTGTGGAACACCTCAGGAGCAAGAAGAACATGATCGGACATTGATCTACCATGAAGGAAAGCAGCTTGTTCTTCAGTGATACAATTGCCAATAAAATTGTTCATTCTATTAACAATCATGGAGGCCACTAATTTGTAAGTAGTTTGACACAAACTTATAGGCCTAAAGTTGGACGAAATAATAGGATTTTTTACTTTAGGGATGAGAACAAGAAGAGTATCCTTCCACTCATTATGCATGATACCAGTTTTAAAAAATTCATCAATGGCTTTCCAAGTATCATCTCCCACAATCTTCCAATAAAACTTGAAAAAGGAATTAGTAATACCATCAAGTCCAGGGGATTTATTTTTACCTTGTTTGAAGACCACATTGATCAACTCTTCTTTTGTGATTTCCTTATTAAGCATCTTGGCATTTTCCTTTGATATTCTCAGATTTTCTTGACAATAAGGCCACCCCGTCAGGTTGCAACCTCTAGCTGTCCACTTGTCCTGAAAAAAAATTGTAAAAAGCATTTTCAATTTGCTCCACATCATCAACAATAATCCCTTGTTTATCTTTGATTTGCCAAATCCTGTTTCCATTCCTTTTAGCCGAAGCATATTGATGAAAAAATCTAGAATTTATATCTCCATCATGCTGCCATCGGATCTTAGCCCTTTGATTCCACCAAGTGGCAAGTCTTTTTAAAGTCACATTAAGATCATGGACTTTACTCCTCAAGGTTTTCAATTTATCAGCCGTTAACCCTCCATTTATGGTTTCTTCAATCTGAAGTTGCAAGATGTCCTGCTTCAATTCTTCTTTATAAGAATTAAGTTCTTTGCATTTTTTCTTATTCCAATAGTAAAGAGCTTTTAAAGATCTTCTCAGCTTCCTTTGGAGGATTTAAGCATTAGTACCAAAATCCATCTTCTTCCAAGCTTTTAAAATGATGTTCCAAGTGGCCGGATAGGATTTCCAGGTATCTTCAAACCTTAAAACAACAAAATTTTGCTTTTGCAGTTCCACCAAACTGATGGCAATATGTGCATGATCCGAAGCAACTCAAGGCAAGTGACGTACCTTAGCCATTGGGATGCTTTGAAGAGCTGTAGAATTTAACAAACACCTATCAAGTCTCTCCCAAATTCTGGAAGTTCCCTCTTTATTATTGCACCATGTATAACTTGGACCCACAAATCCAATATCACGAAAATCATTGTTCATTAAGAACTTCTTCATATCTTTAGTACCATTAGAAAGATGGAATCTCTTTCCCCCTCTCTTATCCTCCTTAGAGAGGATGCAAATGAAATCACCTCCAATGATCCCTGGATCATCACCAATCATACAATCTTCAAGCTGTTGCCAAAGAGACTTACGAGTATAAGCATCATTACTTCCATACACCGTAGCAATGTTCCATTTACCCATATTGTTGACACTAAGAATTCCCATAACCAGTTGTGAGGAGTGATTCAAGACTTCAAAGGAAGCCGTATCCTTCTTCCACATCACTAGAACTCCACCCGAGATTCCAATAGCTGGATGATGAAAATAATCCCAATCGTTACCCATAAAATGATTAATGTCATTTCCATCAAGCGATGACATAATAATCCTTTTGATCACTTTAATCATATTAATAATAATCCTAAGGTTGGAATTGCAGATGTTAGAAATTCTTTGGATAAAAATAGTTTGATTAATTAATGAAAATAGTTTTCTCATATTAAGATAAATCCTCTTTCTATTGCTATTGAAATATCAACTGATGGAATTATTATTACACTTAATGCTGATAATGAATGTGTCAATGCTCAAGTATTGAAAAACTCACTAGTTATGAATGCTTTAGGAAAAAATATTCATTTTCCTTTATGAAGCATGGAGTTTGAGGCATCATTGAAGTTAATTTGGGTGTTTTCACCTATTGTTTTTGGTTTTATATTAGATATTATGTTCTTTTCATTATAATGAAGTAATGGAAGAAGTGTTAAGTGGTGGTTCTTAGTATGTGGGAGGCCATATAATAATAATTGATAAATGGACTCCATTTTTCTCACCCTTATCAATGAAAGGTTTATTTTCTGAAAGTTCGTTAGGGATATTAGGCCCCTTATGAACTAGCCCAAGGCTAATAAAGAAAGAGGTGAATTAGAAAAGAAGAATCTTTAAATCAAAACAAAAACCAAAACCAATATCACCATAATAAAAACCAAATGCGAAAATTAAATGAGGAAGTAATAAAGAAAGAACACACCAGATTTATAGTGGTTCGGTCAAACCTTAACCTACGTCCACTCCTTGGAGGCACCCTCCAAATATTGCACTAAAGAAAGTGTCTCTCCTTTAGCCCCCACAACTAAGTAGAGAAGCCCTTACAAATTCACTTCCACCTTCCCCGGTGTGGCGGAGTCGCCGGGTCCTTTGACACAAAAGAGATCTTCTTCTTTGGTGAACTTCCCTCGAGACCAGCCTTGAATCCAACGGTATTGAGGTGCTAGCTTGCTGGAGCAACCATGTGGAACCCCCTCCACACTCCCATGAGACTCCCCTCACAGGATATTCTCCCTCTCTCAAACTCCACCCTTTCCTCACTCCCATTCAAGCTCTCTCTTCAAGTTTCCCCCTAAAGAATTAAGCTACAATGGCTGCCAAAGACACTTTACAAAGGGCCTTGACATCTCTTAAATAGAAGAGCTAAAAATTAGCTCATTAATGCAAGTTGCCGACTTTATTGTCCAGGCCGATAGGCATATCGTCCTGGCTAATTAGTTCAAATATGAGGAAAATCATCCTGAACATCACCCTGAAATAAAGCTGGACGATGTCCAATCGTCCTGGACGATCTTGAGATCGGCCTGGTCAATGTGATCATGCAAATCACCTTTAATTGCTTTCTTTAATTGCCATATTTATTTAAGAAAAATTGCTCTGGATCGGCCAGGCCGATCCTGATAGGCTAGGCCGATCCACCGGGATAATGTCTAAAAATAAGTATTTCCTAAGTAGATCTGGCAGCAGATTCTTTCTGAATTGAGCCTATCGTCCTGGCCGATACAAAATTATCCAGGACGATATGTTTTGTATAATGACGGTTGTTTTAATGAGAATACCCTAATTAGAATTTTTGCTTTTGAACAGATCGTCCAGGCCGATATAAATTTAATCCCGGGCGATGTTACCAAAAACAGTAAACTCTAAGGAACAGTTAGAAAATCTTCCAAGTTACAATGTATTAGGCGCCACACCAAATAAGAAAGGAAAAAGTGTACAAACTTACTCAGACCTAGTTTACCCAATCTTGAGTTGATTCCAAATTACAGTCGGATCATGTGAACCTGAAATGTCAGTAGATAAGGTAGTTGTAGAGAAAAAAGAATGTTTGCTATCATCAAAATTATAAGTCATAGATCTGCAACAATCTCTCCCTTTTTGATGATGGCAAATATTTCAATTTGAATTTGCAAAAAGAAATATTTTCTCCTAATCTCTCCCTCACTAGAATAACACTTTAAAAAATAGGGGAGATAAAAATATTTTGGTTGTTTTAAATTTTTTGAAAAGAAAAAAAAAGAAAAAAAGGATACAAATTCAACAGTACGTTCTCCCCCTCTGACATTATCAAAAAGAAAAGAGACACAAACAAAAAACAAAACGAACAAAAGACAAAAATATTCCCTGATCTTTTGAAAAAACAAATATTCTTAAAATGAGAAAGTTACCTCTTGGTTTTAATCAAAAACTTAGTAGAATTGGATTGACAACGCATAGCCTAGAAAAGGTTAGAAATTCAGAATTTGATAATTCAAACTTAAGTTCTTTAAAAAGGCTCAAAAACTTTTTAATTCAATATCTAAATCAAGGAATTAATTAGAAAAAGAAACACTAATTTTTCAAAACTCCTTTCATAAAATATATCTAATAGAAGATTAAAGCACGAATTGTTGAATTAGGAATCATATTTTTCAAAATCAAGTATCGAAAGTATCAAGGGTTTTCTTAAGCTTTTAAGAAGTACAAGAATTGTAAGCATTAAATTTTGTGGGCTCATTTTATACCTCTTGACACTTTGAATAGCGCTCTTTGCGCATCTTTTGATTTTTGATACACTTTTGTATATATTTTTCAATTTGGCGTCTTTGCGCATATTTATTTTTGGCATCTTTGGCCAAATTTTTTTTAATATGCTACATTTCTAAAATCTTAAAAACAAAAGTAAACCCATCCTATTCTTGATTAAGAAAATTATGAGTTAGATTTAACAACTTGCAAAAGATCCCTATACGATAAATAAAATGTAGGGAGATAAAAAATTTTAGTTTCAAAGACTAATTTAGAAAATGCAAAAGATTTTAAATCAAAAGTAGAATAACCTCTTTTAGGAAATAGAGATTGAGAGTCAAAAACACGAGTTTCCTTCCTTTGAATGTTTTTAGAGAAGTCAATCACAACTTACCAAAGATTTCAAAAAAAAAAAAAAGGAAGTAGAATTTTCATTTTTAGAAAAGTGAATGTGTGTGTTGATCAGAGAATAAATTTCACAAAACAAGAAGAAGAAAAAAAATCAAAGAATAAACAAAGACAAAAACACAAAATAAAATTGAAAAAAAAACTAAAACAAAACACAAACACAAACACACAAATAAGGCTTTTAACCATTATCTTTCTCCAGGTCCGATGCTTCAGAAACCAGGTCTGCCTAGGAGATTTTTTTCTTTTCATTATCTCCCCAGTTTAAAATTTTCTTTGCTTTATCCTTTTCTATTGCTAGAAGAAATTTTAAATTAGGACACTGATTTTTCTTATGACCAGGCTTCCTACTACCAAAGTAAATAACGTTAGAAAAAATATTAACATCCTTACCATTTTTATCTTTATTCCACTTTTGTTGATGCTTATGCTTTGGCGAGCTTTTTGATTTGCTTGACAAGTCATTACATTCGTCACCAATTAAGCTATCTTTTTTTGTATCTTCAGCTTTTAGAACAATCATTTCACCTGCATCCACAAGTCTTTGACCCAAACTTTGCTCGTAGGCAATGAGTGAGCCAATCAAATTATCAATAGAATATTCATTCAAATCTTTTGATTCACAAATAACAATTACTTTAGCATCAAACTTATTTAGTAGACAACGAAGAATTTTGTTAACTTTTTTCAAAATTTGAAAATTCTTTTACTAAGGCATGCAATGATGTTGCAATTTGGATAAACCTAGTGTACATCTCTAAGATTATCTCATAAGGTTTCATGGAAAATAGTTCATAATCATGCATTAACATATACAACTTGGATTACTTGATTTCACTAGTGCCTTCGTATATGGTGTGTAGTTTATCCCAAATTTCCTTACCAGTAGTGCACATGGATATTAACATAAAATTTTGAGAATTTAAAGCATATAAAAAGCAATTTAAAGATTTTGCATTCAATTGAGCATCAATTTGTTCATCTCTATTCCATTGACTAAAAGGAATGTCAGTTTTAATTCCATCTAAAATACGTGAAGGTAATGAATAACCAGTTAAAATCATATGCCACATGCGAAAATCAATTGATTGCAAAAAAATAGATATGCGAATTTTCCAAAAATCAAATGAGATATTTTCAAACAAAGGTGGTTTGGTGATAGAATAACCTTGCTCAACATTATGATTTGAAAAATTAGCCATGGATCAAAATTCAAAAGCTTTTAAAAACTATATTTTATAAAAACTGCTCTGATACCACTTGAAAGTTTGTTAGGGATATTAGGCCCCTTATGAACTGGCCCAAGGCTGAAAAAAGAGAGAGGTGAATTGGAAAAGAAGAATCTTTAAATTAAAACACAAACCAAAACCAATATCACCACAGTAAAAACCAAATGTGAAAATTAAATGTGGAAGTAATAATGAAAGAACACACCAGATTTATAGTGGTTCGGTCAAACCTTGACCTACGTCCACTCCGTGGAGGCACCATCCAAGTATTGCACTAAAACAAGTGTCTCTCCTTTAGCCCCCACAGCTAGGCGGAGAAGCCCTTACAAAATCACTTCCATTTTCCTCGGTGCGGCGGAGTCGTCGAGTCCTTTGACACCAAAGAGATCTTCTTCTTTAGTGAACTTACCTCGAGACAAACCTTGAATCCGATGATATTCAGGTGTGAGCATGCCAGAGCAATCGTGTGGAACCCCCTCCACACTCCCTTGAGTCCCCCCTCATAGGATCTTCTCCCTCTCTCAAACTCAACCCTTTCCTCACTCCCTTTCAAGCTCTCTCTTCAAGTTTCCCCCAAAAGAATGAAGCTACAATGGCTGCCAAAGACACTTTACAAAGTGCCTTGACATCTCTTAAATAGAAGAGCTAAAAACGAGCTCATTAATGCAAGTTGCCGACTTTATCGTCCAAGTCGATAGGCATATTGTCCTGGCCGATTAGTTCAAATATGAGGAAAATCATCCTGAACATCGCCCTAAAATGAAGCTGGACGATGTCCAATCGGCCCGGATGATCTTGAGATCGGCCTGACTGATGTGATCATGCAAATCACCATTAATTGCTTTCCTTAATTGCCATATTTATTTAAGAAAAATTGCTCTGAATCAGCCAGGCCGATCCTGATAGGCCAGGCTGATCCACTGGGATGATGTCCAAAAAAAAAATTCCTAAGTAGATCTTGCGGCAGATTCTTTCTTAATATAGCCTATCGTCCTAGCCGATACAAAATCATACAGGATGATGTGTTTTGCATAATGACGGCTATTTTAATGAGGATGCCTTAATTAGAGTTTTTGCTTTTGAATAGATCGTCAAGGATGATATAAATATCATCCAGGATGATGTTACCAAAAACAGTGAACTCTAGAAAACAATCAGAAAATCTTCCAAGTTACAAAGCATCAAGAGCCACACCAAATAAGAAAGGAAAAAGTGTACAAACTAACTCAGACCTAGTCTACCCACTTGAGTTGATTCCAAATTGTAATCCGATTGTGTGAACCTGAAATGTCAGTAGATAAGGCAATTGTAGAGAAAAAAGAATGTTTGCTATCATCAAAATCATAAGCCATAGATCCACAACATTTTCACTAGTTTGGATTCATCTTCCTCATATGCCTTTGTAAAGCTAGGTGAACTTAACATTACTAAAAATTCTTCAAAGGCTGGAATCTATATGTTACAAGATGGAAATAGATTTAAATTTGGAAGAAGAAAATTTGCTAAGGTTTGTGTATGTATAAACTTAGATTCTAAATTACTTGGGTGAATTTGGGTAGATGGATTGAGTGATAGATTTTAACATAAGATAGAGTAAAAATAAAAATTTCTTTATCTTATTTCCAGTGTTGGAAGATTGTCCATAAGCTTACCTCAAGTCCTGAAGTCAGTTTCATGGGTGAAAAGTTTATCCCAAATGGTTTTCATATTAAAAATAGTTCTATTTTAGCTTTAGGGATGCCTAAGTATTTGATTAACAATAATGTTAATAAAATAACAAAAGATGAGCTCGAGTATGGTCCTTGGATCTATGTTAAAATTTTGAGGACAAGAAGTAAATCCTTCAGGAATGAGACATATACCAAGGATGTTAAAAATAAATCACAACAAAATTCAAATTTACATATTCATAAAATTAATAAGTATGGTGATGATATCAATTATGTTAAGAAGGATTTAAGAGAAAATAAGAAGAATGAAGAATAATTTAAATATATTCTTTTTAATAGATCTAGCAAAAAGGTTGGAATTGGAAATAAATAATTCATTAAGGCTAGTTTTGAAGATGTTTCATCATCTATATCTCTGTTAAACACTAATAAATTCGATATTTTATTTGATGTTATTAAAGAACTTATTACTCAAGATGCTACTGATTGAGATGATGTAATTCTTAAAGTTGCCACTAATCTTAAATTTGTTGTTGATTATAGACATTCTACTAATTCTAAACATTTATTGAAGTTCCTACTATTTTTTAACTTATTAATCCAAATGCTACTAATGTTAAATCTGTTCCAAAAGCTACTAACTCATACATTACTGATCCAATTGCTAATGATCTCAAATATGTTGTTGATTCTAAAAAATCTACATTTTGTATCATTCTAATAAACCTGCTACATATTTGAAACTTATTGAAGGATTTTCATCAAATCAATTGGAGGGTTTTGCTAGTAATTGTGTAGGTTTAAAAACTAATAAAAATTCTATTACAAATGAAAATAAAAGATCACTTCCTCTTGTTAATGATGGTGGAATCTCTTTGATTTTGAAACAAAAATGTAATAAAGAAATTAAATCCTTTGGTCCTATAGAAGATATCCTTAGTAAAAGGAAAGGTGAATTGGGTATTAGACATGGGTGTGCGAAGCTATCATCTTTGGTTTCTTATTATCTTTTTTTTTTTTTTTTTTTGAATTGTAGAGTAGCCAAGAAAAGGGATTGTTAAAGATAATGATTTATTTTTTATTGGCTTAGTTGAAACTAAGTTTTCTACAATTGAAAAAAGGGAGGTTAATATGATTATAGGCGATGATTAAAATTTTTTTATCATCCTGCTTAAGGTAGTTTTGGTGGCATTCTTATTTTATGGAAGAGGGTAGAAATTCCGATCACTATTTTAGAAGACTTTAACAATTTGTTATTGGAGTTAACAAAATTCCAAATAAGGGTAGTGAAAGTTCCTGTAGGTTGTTAGACCTTATAGAACTATCCTAGGGTCTACCAAGATGGGGGTGTTATCTAAAATTTTCTTGAATTCTTGAAAACCATTTCAAGAAAATTTAATCAATGATTCTAAATATATGTAGCTATTTAAGTATGATTATCATAAAAGTTTTTTCAACCATAATAATTTAAAGTGGGAAAAATTAAAAAAAAAAATAGAAAAATTAAAGTGAATAGAAGAACACAAAATTTTTTAGTGGTTTGGTTCAAACATGTCCTACATCCACTCCCTGTAGATTTCTTTTCTAGGTATTGCACTAAACCAAAATGACTCTGCTTTTGCCCGCATAGTAAGTCAAAGAAGCCCTTGAAAACTCTCTTCAACCAACCAGTGCGGCAGAGAACCGATGCCTTTTACACCCTCCAAGTGGTGGCAGTGTACTATCACATCCTTTTTCACCCTACTGGTGAAGGTAGAGAATCGTCATGTCCTTTTTAGCCCCCTCTGGTGAAGGTAGAGAAACTCAACACAACATTGAAAATCATCACTCAAAAGTTTCTAGAGGCGTTTGAAAGTTTGTTAGGGATGTTAAGCCCTATAGAACTGGCCCAAGCTAACCAAGAGGGGGGGGGGGGGGGGGGGTGAATTGGTATTTTAAAAAATTTTCTTTTCACAAAGAACAAAAGATCACATAAACAAAAATCACACCACAAGAAAAAATAAGCGCGAAATTTTAAAGTGCGGAAGAAAGAAATAAGAACACAGAAATTTATAGTGGTTCGTGTTGGGTCTAGTAATTAGGTTGTTAAGCCTAACTAAATATCCCAAGGCTAACCAAGAGAGGGGTGAATTGGTAATTTAAAAATTATACTTCTACTCTTGGATTTTTAGAAAACCTTTTTAATTATTAATGCAAGTTAAATTTAAAGTTTAAAAAATAAACTTTTCCACCAGAGTAAACAACTTGCAATGAAATTAAATGCAGAAGAAAAATAAGAAAGAACACACCAGATTTATAGTGGTTTGGTCAGATTTATAGTGGTTTGGTCAAATCTTGACCTACGTCCACTCCCCGGAGGCACCCTCCGAGTATTGCACTAATACCACAAAGTGACTCTCCTTATGCCCCTACAGCAAGGCGGAGAAGCCTGTACAAAATCACTTTCATCTTCCCCGGTGCGGCGGAGTAGCCGGGTTCTTTGACACCAAAGAGATCTTCTTCTCGCCAAAACTTCCCTCAAGACGACCCTTGAATCCGATGGTACTGAAGTGCAAGTTCGCCGGAGCAACCGTGTGAATATCCCCTTCACACTCCCTTGAAATCCCCTCCAAGGATCTTCTCCCTCTCAAACTCCACTCTTTCCTCTCTCCCTTTCAAGTTCTCTCTTATAGTTTTCTCCCAAAGAACGAAGACACAATGGTTGTCAAAGATACACTTTGTCGTCCTTTTACACTCTCCAAGTGTCGGTAGAGAACTGGACCAATATTGTTGAACTTTCACTTGAGAGCCTTCGCCGGAGCAACCGTGTGAATATCCCCTTCACACTCCCTTGAAATCCCCTCCAAGGATCTTCTCCCTCTCAATGATCCCTCTCAAGAGAAATAACTCCAAAGGTACTTGTAATAGTTTTTAGGACTCCTTATATAGAAAGGACATGAAAAACAGCTCAAAAAACTGCTAAAAACATGTTTTTCTGCGCACCGGATCGTCCAGTACGAACCATTTATTCATCCGTACGAACCAAGTTCGTCCTGGACGAAATTGGTTCGTCCCGGGACGATAAATTTCATCTGGTAGGAACAGTTATATCAAAAGTTGGTTCCAAAAACTGCAGAACATTAACAGAAACTGCCATAGTCGGTTCCCATCATCCTGGACGAATTGGATTTTGTCTAGACGAAATTTTTACAGTGAGAAACTCGTCCTGGGACGAAAATTGATTTCGTCTCGACGATCATTCCTTAGAAAAATTTTCCAGTTCAGTTCCTGTCTGTTGCATTGCTCTTACAATGAGATAACTTATCTGATCGTCCCGTACGAACAATGTTCATCCCGTACGAACAATGTTCGTCCCGTACGATCAGTACAAAAACTTTTTCAAGATCTCCTTTAAGTGTGTGTAAATTTATTCACTCAATTACAATCACTCCCTCTCAAATTTAATTCAAATAAAAAGTACAAGCTTCAAATTCATAAAGTATCTCATGCTGAATTTGATTTGAACTCTTCGTAGTCTGGGGTTCAATTTTCCTAAAATATTAGTACACACAAGAGCAAAAACAAATCTTCCAAAAAATGTTAGGAGATAACAACACATAAAATAATAATATTTGGAATCATCAAAACTATACAAGTTGTAATAATATAAAACATGCAAATAGAAACTTTCCTAACAATCTCCCCCTTTTTTATGATGGTAAAACAATTATTGTTTGTATAATTTAAAATTCTAAGAATCTCCTAAACCCCCCCTGAATTAATTAACATATGAAAATAAGGAGGCATTAAAATTATTTTTGTTTTAAAAATTTTTAGAAATACAAAACAAAATAAAACAAACATACACTAAATAAAACAAACACACAACGATACGAATACACAAGACACAACAAACAATTTCTCCCCCTTTTTGACAACATCAAAAAGTTAAGAAGTAAAAGACTAGAAATGTAAGCAGACATATGAAAATCATTTAAAAATTTAACCTTTAAAGTGATTGACATAAGTTATGCAAATAAAATTAAAATATTAGTCAAATCATAAAATTCATAGAATTTAAGAAGACATATAACATAGAAACTAAAAAGAATTAATCAACACATGAGTATATTTAGACATTTAAGATAGAGAAAATTATTGTAAAAATGATGATATAAAAATTTTATATTTCATATTTTAATATGTAATATAAATATACATAAGATCAATTTGAATTAAGAGATTAAAAAATTAAGGAAAGAAATAACTACCACATGTGACGCTTTGCCCATCTTTTTTAATTTTGTGGCACATTTTTGTGCATCTTTTCACTTGTTGGGCTTATTTTGTGCCTATTTTTCACATTACAAATCTTTGTGCATTTCTTTTGATTTTTGTACATTTGTACAATTTTGAAGAGTAATTGTATTCTTTCCAAAATCAATAATCTAAAACTTCAAATCTTTCTAAGTGCATAAATATTAATTGATAAGTGAAATATAAAATAAGAAAATATCACAATTGTAATAATAATATTAAAATTAATGTAGTCTAAATAAGAGACATGAAATTGACAATCTTAATAATATCAAGTTATAAACACAACTTAAATTTAGAAAAATTAGATTTTCTAATGAATTCAATTTTATGTTGCAGTTCAAAGTATAGCACTTGTAAGATAAAAAATTGAAGGGTTTTTTATATAGGCTAACAAACATTTCAAACACAGAACAAAAACACTTAAACATAAAAAAAAAAATCTAAAGCAATAAAAGAATATAAAACACTAAACAAAATAAGAGAATACAAACTATAAAAATCTTCATATCACATTCCAAATGTCTCACAATAATAAACATGGAATCTGATATGAAAATATCTCAAAATCATACAAAACACACAAAAATTAAAAATAGAAAAACACATAAAACAAACAAAAATAAAAACTCAACAAATAAAAATCATACACACAAAAATACATAAACAAAGGGTTTAAACATTATTTTGCTCATAGTTTGATGATTCAAAAGCTAGATCTGCCCAGGAAATTTTTGCTTTTCATTATTTTCCCATTTTATAATTTGCTTAGCTTTGCCCTTTTCTTTAGTAGGAAGAGTTCTCAAATTAGGGCACTGACTTTTCAGATGTCAAGATTTCCTACATCCAAAGCAAATAATACTTGAAGAAATCTGAACTTTCTTACAATTTTTACCTTTATTCCTCTTTTGTTGATGCTTATGCTTGTGCTTTAGTGGACTTTTCAATTTGCTTGTTAAGTCATCACTTTCCTCACCAACTAATCAACTTTTCTCCATGTCTTCCATTTTTAGCATTATTGTTTCACCTGCATCCAAAAGTCTTTGACCCAAATATTGCTCGTAGGCAATGAGTGAGCCAATCAAATTATCAATAGAATATTCATTCAAATTTTTTGATTCGCAAATAGCAACAACTTTGGCATCAAACTTGTCAAGTAAACAACGTAGAATTTTATTGACTATTTCAAAGTTTGAAAATTCTCTACCTAAAGCATACAATGATGTTACAATTTGAATAAACCTAGTATACATGTTTAAGATCGTCTCATAAGGTTTCATGCTAAAGAGTTCATAGTCATGCATCAAAAAATTCAACTTAGATTGCTTGACTTCACTAGTACCTTCATATGTAATGCATAAACTATCCAAAATTTCCATGCCGGTAGTACATGAAGAGATTCTCATATAATCTTCTAAATTTAAAGCACAGAACAAACAATTCATACATTTAGCATTTAATTCAGCATAAATTTGTTCTACTCTACTCCATTCAGAAAAAGGGGTATCAGTTTTGATTCCATCTATAATACGTGACGGTACAGAATAACCATTTTGAATCATATGCCACATTCGATAATCTATTGATTGCAAGAAATTAGACATTTGAATTTTCCAAATTAAAAGAAATATTTTCAAATAAAGGTGGTCTAACAATTGAATATCCTTCTAATGTTTTACGGTTTCTAAAATTAGCCATACTCATTTTTCAAAAAGTAGTCAAAACTTATGATTTTGAAACCTTACTCTGATACCACTTGTTGGGTCTAGTAATTAGGTTGTTAAGCCTAACTAAATATCCCAAGGCTAACCAAGATAGGGGTGAATTGGTAACTTAAAAATTATACTTCTACTCTTGGATTTTTAGAAAACCTTTTTAATTATTAATGCAAGTTAAATTTAAAGTTTAAAAAATAAACTTTTCAACCAGAGTAAACAACTTGCAATGAAATTAAATGCAGAAGAAAAATAAGAAAGAACACACCAGATTTATAGTGGTTCGGTCAAATCTTGACCTACGTCCACTCCTCGGAGGCACCCTCCGAGTATTGCACTAATACCACAAAGTGACTCTCCTTTTGCCCCCACAGCAAGGCAGAGAAGCCTGTACAAAATCACTTTCACCTTCCCCGGTGCGGTGCAGTAGCCGGGTTCTTTGACACCAAAGAGATCTTCTTCTTGCCAAAACTTCCCTCAAGATGACCCTTGAATCCGATGGTACTGAAGTGCAAGTTCGCCTGAGCAATCGTGTGAATATCCCCTTCACACTCCCTTGAAATTCCCTCCAAGGATCTTCTCCCTCTCAAACTCCATTCTTTCCTCTCCCTTTCAAGTTCTCTCTTCTAATTTTCTCCCAAAGAACGAAGACACAATGGTTGTCAAAGATACACTTTGTCGTCCTTTTACACTCTCCAAGTGTCGGCAGAGAACCAGACCAATGTTGTTGAACTTCACATGAGAGCCTTCCCCGGAGCAACCGTGTGAATATCCCCTTCACACTCCCTTGAAATCCCCTCCAAGGATCTTCTCCCTCTCAATGATCCCTCTCAAGATAAAACAACTCCAAAGGTACTTGTAATAGTTTCTAGGACTCCTTATATAGAAAGGACATGAAAAACCGCTCAAAAAATGGCTAAAAACATGTTTTTCTGCGCACCGGATCGTCCCGTACGAACCATTTGTTCATCTGTACGGACGAAATTGGTTCGTCCCGGGACGACAAATTTTGTCCGGTACGAACAGTTATATCAAAAGTTAGTTACGAAAACTGCAGAACATTGCCAGAAACTGCCATAGTCGGTTCCCATCGTCTTGGACGAACTGGACTTCGTCTGGACAAAATTTTTACATTGAGAAACTCGTCCTGGGATGAAAATTGATTTTGTCTGGACGATCATTCCTTAAAAAAATTTTCCAGTTCAGTTCCTGTCCGTTCCATTGCTCTTACAAAGAGATAACTTATCTGATCGTCCCGTACGAGCAATGTTTGTCCCGTACGATCAGTACAAAAACTTTTTCAAGATCTCCTTTTAGTGTGTGTAAATTTATTCACTCAATTACAATCACTCCCTCTCAAATTTAATTCAAATAAAAAGTACAAACTTCAAATTCACTAAGTATCTCATGCTGAATCTGATTTGAAGTCTTCGTAGTCTGGGGTTCAATTTTCCTGAAATATTAGTACACACAAGAGCAAAAATAAATCTTCCAAAAAATGTTAGGAGATAACAACACATAAAATAATAATATTTGGAATCATCAAAACTATACAAGTTGCAATAATGTAAAACATGGAAATAGTAACTTTCCTAATAATCTCCCCCTTTTTGATGATGGCAAAAAAAATTATTGTTTGTATAATTTAAAATTCTAAGAATCTCCTAAACTCCCCCTGAATTAATTAACATATGAAAATAAGGAGCCATTGAAATTATTTTTGTTTTAAAAATTTTTAGAAATACAAAACAAAACAAAACAAACATACACTAAATAAAACAAACATACAATGATACGAATACACAAGACACAACAAACAATTTCTCCCCCTTTTTGACAACATCCAAAAGTGAAGAAGAAAAAGATTAGAAATATAAGTAGACATATGAAAATTATTTAAAAATTTAACCTTTAAAGTGATTGACATAAGTTATGCAAATAAAATTAAAATATTAGTCAAATCATAAAATTCATAGAATTTAAGAAGAGATATAACATAGAAACTAAAAAGAATTAATCAACACAAGAGTATATTTAGACATTTAAGATAGAGAAAATCATTGTAAAAATGATGATATAAAAATTTTATATTTCATATTTCAATATGTAATATAAATGTACATAAGATCAATTTGAATTAAGAGATTAAAAAATTAAGGAAAGAAATAACTACCACATGTGGCGCTTTGCGCATCTTTTTCAATTTTGTGGCACATTTTTGTGCATCTTTTCACTTGTTTGGCTTATTTTGTGCCTATTTTTCACATTGCAAATCTTTGTGCATTTCTTTTGATTTTTGTACATTTGTACAATTTTCAAGAGTAATTGTATTCTTTCTAAAATCAATAATCTAAAACTTCAAATCTTTCTAAGTGCATAAATATTAATTGATAAGTGAAATATAAAATAAGAAAATATCACAATTGTAATAATAATATTAAAATTAAAGTAGTCTAAATAAGAGACATGAAATTGACAATCTTAATAATATCAAGTTATAAACACAACTTAAATTTAGAAAAATTAGTTTTTCTAATGAATTCAATTTTATGTTGCAGTTCAAAGTATAGCACTTGTAAGATAAAGAATTTAAAGGTTTTTTCATATAAGCTAACAAATATTTTAAACACAGAACAAAAACACTTAAACATAAAAAAAAATCTAAAGCAATAAAAGAATATAAAACACTAAACAAAATACAAGTACGCAAACTATAAAAATCTTCATATCACATTCCAAATGTCTCACAATAATAAACATGGAATCTGATATGAAAATATCTCAAAATCATACAAAACACACAAAAATTAAAAATAGAAAAACACATAAAATAAACAAAAATAAAAACTCAACAAATAAAAAATATACACACAAAAATACATAAACAAAGGGTTTAAACATCATTTTGCTCCTGGTCTGATGATTCAAAAGCTAGATCTGCCTAGGAGATTTTTTGCTTTTCATTATTTTCCCATTTTATAATTTGCTTAGCTTTGCCCTTTTCTTTAGTAGGAAGAGTTCTCAAATTAGGGCACTGACTTTTCAGATGTCCAGATTTTCTACATCCAAAACAAATAATACTTGAAGAAATCTGAACATTCTTACCATTTTTACCTTTATTCCACTTTTGTTGATGCTTATACTTGTGCTTTAGTGGACTTTTCAATTTGCTTGTTAAGTCATCACTTTCCTCACCAACTAAGCAACTTTTCTCCATGTCTTCCGCTTTTAGCATTATTGTTTCACCTGCATCAAAACGTCTTTGACCCAAATATTGCTCGTATGCAATGAGTGAGCCAATCAAATTATCAATAGAATATTCATTCAATTTTTTTGATTCGCAAATAACAACAACTTTGGCATCAAACTTGTCAAGTAAACAACGTAGAATTTTATTGACTATTTCAAAGTATGAAAATTCTTTACCTAAAGCATGCAATGATGTTATAATTTGAATAAACCTAGTATACATGTCTAAGATCGTCTCATAAGGTTTCATGCTAAAGAGTTCATAGTCATGCATCAAAAAATTCAACTTAGATTGCTTGACTTCACTAGTACCTTTATATGTAATGCATAAACTGTCCAAAATTTTCTTGCCGGTAGTACATGAAGAGATTCTCATATAATCTTCTAAATTTAAAGCACAGAACAAACAATTCATACATTTAGCATTTAATTCAGCATAAATTTGTTCTACTCTACTCAATTCAGAAAAAAAAGGTATCAGTTTTGATTCCATCTATAATACGTGACGGTACATAATAACCATTTTGAATCATATGCCACATTCGATAATCTATTGATTGCAAGAAAGTAGACATTCAAATTTTCCAAAAATTAAAAGAAATATTTTCAAATAAAGGTGGTCTAACAATTGAATATCCTTCTAATGTTTTACGGTTTCTAAAATTAGCCATACTCATTTTTCAAAAAGTAGTCAAAACTTATGATTTTGAAACCTTGCTCTGATACCACTTATTGGGTCTAATAATTTGGTTGTTAAGCCTAACTAAATATCCCAAGGCTAACCAAGAGGGGGGTGAATTGGTAACTTAAAAATTATACTTTTACTATTGGATTTTTAGAAAACCTTTTTAATTATTAATGCAAGTTAAATTTAAAGTTGAAAAAATAAACTTTTCAACAAGAGTAAACAACTTGCAATGAAATTAAATGCAGAAGAAAAATAAGAAAGTACACACCAGATTTATAGTGGTTCGGTCAAATCTTGTCCTACGTCCACTCCCCGTAGGCACCCTCCGAGTATTGCACTAATACCACAAAGTGACTCTCCTTTTGCCCCCACAGCAAGGCGGAGAAGCCTGTACAAAATCACTTTCACCTTCCCCGGTGCGGCACAGTAGCCGGGTTCTTTGACACTGACGAGATATTCTTCTTGCCAAAACTTCCCTCAAGACGACCCTTGAATCCGATGGTACTTAAGTGCAAGTTTGCCGGAGCAACCGTGTGAATATCCCCTTCACACTCCCTTGAAATCCCCTCCAAGGATCTTCTCCCTCTCAAACTCCACTCTTTACTCTCTCCCTTTCAAGTTCTCTCTTCTAGTTTTCTCCCAAAGAACGAAGACACAATGGTTGTCAAAGATACACTTTGTTGTCCTTTTACACTCTCCAAGTGTCGGCAGAGAACCGGACCAATGTTGTTGAACTTCACTTGAGAGCCTTCGCCGGAGCAACCGTGTGAATATCCCCTTCACACTCCCTTGAAATCCCCTCCAAGGATCTTCTCCATCTCAATGATCCCTCTCAAGAGAAAAAAACTCCAAAGGTACTTGTAATAGTTTCTAGGACTCCTTATATAGAAAGGACATGAAAAACCGCTCAAAAAACTGCTAAAAACATGTTTTTCTGCGCACCGGATCGTCCCGTACGAACCATTTGTTCATCTGTACGGACAAAATTGGTTCGTCCCGGGACGACAAATTTTGTCCGGTAGGAACAGTTATATCAAAAGTTGGTTCCGAAAACTGCAGAACATTGCCAGAAACTGCCATAGTCGGTTCCCATCGTCCTGGACGAACTGGACTTCGTCTGGACGAAATTTTTACATTGAGAAACTCGTCCTGGGATGAAAATTGATTTCGTCTGGATGATCATTCCTTAGAAAAATTTTCCAGTTCAGTTCCTGTCCGTTCCATTGCTCTTACATATTGATAACTTATCTGATCATCCCGTACGAACAATGTTTGTCTCGTACGATCAGTACAAAAACTTTTTCAAGATCTCCTTTAAGTGTGTGTAAATTTATTCACTCAATTACAATCACTCCCTCTCAAATTTAATTCAAATAAAAAGTACAAGCTTCAAATTCACAAAGTATCTCATGCTGAATCTGATTTGAAGTTTTCGTAGTCTGGGGTTCAATTTTCCTGAAATATTAGTACACACAAGGGCAAAAACAAATCTTCCAAAAAATGTTAGGAGATAACAACACATAAAACAATAATATTTGGAATCATCAAAACTATACAAGTTGCAATAATGTAAAACATGCAAATAGCAACTTTCCTAATATTCTCCCCCTTTTTGATGATGGCAAAAAAAATTATTGTTTGTATAATTTAAAATTCTAAGAATCTCCAAAACTCCCCCTGAATTAATTAACATATGAAAATAAGGAGGCTTTAAAATTATTTTTATTTTAAAAATTTTTAGAAATACAAAACAAACATGCACTAAATAAAACAAACATACAACGATACGAATACACAAGACACAACAAACAATTTCTCCCCTTTTTTGACAACATCCAAAAGTGAAGAAGAAAAAGACTACAAATGTAAGTAGACATATGAAAATCATTTAAAAATTTAACATTTAAAGTGATTGACATAAGTTATGCATATAAAATTAAAATATTAGTCAAATCATAAAATTCATAGAATTTAAGAAGAGATATAACATAGAAACTAAAAAGAATTAATCAACACATGAGTATATTTAGACATTTAAGATAGAGAAAATCATTGTAAAAATGATGATATAAAAATTTTATATTTCATATTTGAATATGTAATATAAATGTACATAAGATCAATTTGAATTAAGAGATTAAAAAATTAAGGAAAGAAATAACTACCACATGTGGCGCTTTGCGCATCTTTTTCAATTTTATGCCACATTTTTGTGTATCTTTTCACTTGTTGGGCTTATTTTGTGCCTATTTTTCACATTGCAAATCTTTGTGCATTTCTTTTGATTTTTGTACATTTGTACAATTTTCAAGAGTAATTGTATTCTTTCTAAAATTAATAATCTAAAACTTCAAATCTTTCTAAGTGCATAAATATTAATTGATAAGTGAAATATAAAATAAAAAAACATCACAATTGTAATAATAATATTAAAATTAATGTAGTCTAAATAAGAGACATGAAATTGACAATCTTAATAATATCAAGTTATAAACACAACTTAAATTTAGAAAAATTAGATTTTCTAATGAATTCAATTTTATGTTGCAGTTCAAAGTATAACACTTGTAAGACAAAATTTAAGGGTTTTTCATATAGGCTAACAAACATTTCAAACACAGAACAAAAACACTTAAACATAAAAAAAAATCTCAAGCAATAAAAGAATATAAAAACACTAAACAAAATACAAGTACACAAACTATAAAAATCTTCATATCACATTCCAAATGTCTCACAATAATAAACATGGAATCTGATATGAAATATTTCAAAATCATACAAAACACACAAAAATTAAAAATAGAAAAACACATAAAACAAACAAAAATAAAAACTCAACAAATAAAAAACATACACACAAAAATACATAAATAAAGGGTTTAAACATCATTTTGCTCCTAGTTTGATGATTCAGAAGCTAGATCTGCCCAGGAGATTTTTTGCTTTTCATTATTTTCCCATTTTATAATTTGCTTAGCTTTGCCCTTTTCTTTAGTAGGAAGAGTTCTCAAATTAGGGCACTGACTTTTCAGATGTCAAAAATTCCTACATCCAAAGCAAATAATACTTGAAGAAATCTGAATATTCTTACCATTTTTACCTTTATTCCACTTTTGTTGATGCTTATGCTTGTGCTTTAGCGGACTTTTTAATTTGCTTGTTAAGTCATCACTTTCCTCACCAACTAAGCAAGTTTTCTCCATGTCTTCCGCTTTTAGCATTATTGTTTCACCTGTATCCAAAAGTCTTTGACCCAAATATTGCTCTTAGGCAATGAGTGAGCCAATCAAATTATCAATAGAATATTCATTCAAATTTTTTAATTCGCAAATAGTAACAACTTTGGCATCAAACTTGTCAAGTAAACAACGTAGAATTTTATTGACTATTTCAAAGTTTGAAAATTCTTTACCTAAAGCATGCAATGATGTTACAATTTGAATAATCCTAGTATACATGTCTAAGATTGTCTCATAAGGTTTCATGCTAAAGAGTTCATAGTCATGCATAAAAAAATTCAACTTAGATTGCTTGACTTCACTAGTACCTTCATATGTAATGCATAAACTGTCCAAAATTTCCATGTCGGTAGTACATGAAGAGATTCTCATATAATCTTCTAAATTTAAAGCACAGAACAAATAATTCATACATTTAGCATTTAATTCAGCATAAATTTGTTCTACTCTACTCGATTCAGAAAAAGGGGTATCAGTTTTGATTCCATCTATAATACGTGACGGTACAGAATAACTATTTTGAATCATATGCCACATTCGATAATCTATTGATTGCAAGAAATTAGACATTTGAATTTTCCAAAAATTAAAAGAAATATTTTCAAAAAAAGGTGGTCTAACAATTGAATATCCTTCTAATGTTTTACGGTTTCTAAAATTAGCCATACTCATTTTTCAAAAAGTAGTCAAAACTTATGATTTTGAAACCTTGCTCTGATACCACATGTTTGGTCTAGTAATTAGGTTATTAAGCCTAACTAAATATTCCAAGGCTAACCAAGAGGGGAGTGAATTGGTAATTTAAAAATTATACTTCTACTCTTGGATTTTTAGAAATCCTTTTTAATTATTAATGCAAGTTAAATTTAAAGTTTAAAAAATAAACTTTTCAAGCAGAGTAAACAACTTGCAATGAAATTAAATACAGAAGAAAAATAAGAAAGAACACACCAGATTTATAGTGGTTCGGTCAAATCTTGACCTACGTCCACTCCCCGGAGGCACCCTCCGAGTATTGCACTAATACCATAAAGTGACTCTCCTTTTGCCCCCACAGCAAGGCGGAGAAGCCTGTACAAAATCATTTTCACCTTCCCCGGTGCGGCGGAGTAGCCAGGTTCTTTGACACCAAAGAGATCTTCTTCTCGCCAAAACTTCCCTCAAGATGACCCTTGAATCCGATGGTACTGAAGTGCAAGTTTGCCGGAGCAACCGTGTGAATATCCCCTTCACACTCCCTTGAAATCCCCTGCAAGGATCTTCTCCCTCTCAAACTCCACTCTTTCTTCTCTCCCTTTCAAGTTATCTCTTCTAGTTTTCTCCCAAAGAACGAAGACACATTGGTTGTCAAAGATACACTTTGTCGTCCTTTTACACTCTCCAAGTGTCGGCAGAGAACCAGACTGATGTTGTTGAACTTCACTTGAGAGCCTTCGCCGGAGCAACCGTGTGAATATTCCCTTCACACTCCCTTGAAATCCCCTCCAAGGATCTTCTCCCTCTCAAGGATCCCTCTAAAGAGAAAACAACTCCAAAGATACTTGTAATAGTTTCTAGGACTCCTTATATAGAAAGGACATGAAAAACTGCTCAAAAAACTGCTAAAAACATATTTTTCTGCGCACCGGATCATCCCGTACGAACCATTTGTTCATCTGTACGGACTAAATTGGTTCGTCCTGGGACGACAAATTTTGTCCGGTATGAACAATTATATCAAAAGTTGGTTCCAAAAACTGCAGAACATTGCCAAAAACTGCCATAGTCGGTTCCCATCGTCCTGGACGAAATTTTTATATTGAGAAACTCATCCTGGGACAAAAATTGATTTCGTCTGGACGATCATTCCTTAGAAAAATTTTCCAGTTCAATTCCTGTCCGTTCCATTGCTCTTACAAGGAGATAACTTATCTGATCATCCCGTACGAACATTGTTCGTCCCGTACGATCAGTACAAAAACTTTTTCAAGATCTCATTTAAGTGTGTGTAAATTTATTCACTCAATTACAATCACTCCCTCTCAAATTTAATTCAAATAAAAAGTACAAGCTTCAAATTCACAAAGTATCTCATGTTGAATCTGATTTGAAGTCTTCGTAGTCTGGGGTTCAATTTTCCTGAAATATTAGTACACACAAGAGCAAAAATAAATCTTCCAAAAAAATGTTAGGAGATAACAACACATAAAACAATAATATTTGGAATCATCAAAACTATACAAGTTGCAATAATGTAAAACATGCAAATATCAACTTTCCTAATAATCTCCCCCTTTTTGATGATTGCACAACAATTATTGTTTGTATAATTTCAAATTCTAAGAATCTCCTAAACTCCCCATGAATTAATTAACATATGAAAATAAGGAGGCATTAAAATTATTTTTGTTTTATAAATTTTTAAAAATACAAAACAAAACAAAACAAACATACACTAAATAAAAAAACACACAACGATACGAATACGCAAGACACAACAAACAATTTCTCCCCCTTTTTGACAACATCAAAAAGTGAAGAAGAAAAAGACTAGAAATGTAAGCAGACATATGAAAATTATTTAAAAATTTAACCTTTAAAGTGATTGACATAAGTTATGCAAATAAAATTAAAATATTAGTCAAATCATAAAATTCATAGAATTTAAGAAGAGATATAACATAGAAACTAAAAAGAATTAATCAACACATGAGTATATTTAGACATTTAAGATAGAGAAAATCATTGTAAAAATGATGATATAAAAATTTTATATTTTATATTTCAATATGTAATATAAATGTACATAAGATCAATTTGAATTAAGAGATTTAAAAATTAAGGAAAGAAAAAACTACCACATGTGACGCTTTGCGTATCTTTTTCAATTTTGAGTCACATTTTTGTGCATCTTTTCTCTTGTTGGGCTTATTTTGTGCCTATTTTTCACATTGCAAATCTTTGTGCGTTTCTTTTGATTTTTGCACATTTGTACAATTTTCAAGAGTAATTGTATTATTTCCAAAATCAATAATCTAAAACTTCAAATCTTTCTAAGTGCATAAATATTAATTGATAAGTGAAATATAAAATAAGAAAATATCACAATTGTAATAATAATATTAAAATTAATATAGTCTAAATAAAAGACATAAAATTGACAATCTTAATAATATCAAGTTATAAACACAACTTAAATTTAGAAAAATTAGATTTTCTAATGAATTCAATTTTATGTTGCAGTTCAAAGTATAGCACTTGTAAGATAAAAAATTTAAGGGTTTTTCATATAGGCTAACAAATATTTCAAACACAGAACAAAAACACTTAAACATAAAAAAAATCTAAAGCAATAAAAGAATATAAAAATACTAAACAAAATACAAGTACACAAACTATAAAAATCTTTATATCACAGTCCAAATGTCTCACAATAATAAACATGGAATCTGATATGAAAATATCTCAAAATCATACAAAACACATAAAAATTAAAAATAGAAAAACACATAAAACAAACAAAAATAAAAACTCAACAAATAAAAAACATACACACAAAAATACCTAAACAAAGGGTTTAAACATCATTTTGCTCCTGATCTGATGATTCAGAAGCTAGATCTGCCCAGGAGATTTTTTGCTTTTTATTATTTTCCCATTTTATAATTTGCTTAGCTTTGCCCTTTTCTTTAGTAGGAAGAGTTCTCAAATTAGGGCACTGACTTTTCAGATGTCCAGATTTCCTACATCCAAAGCAAATAATACTTGAAAAAATCTGAACATTCTTACCATTTTTACCTTTATTCCACTTTTGTTGATGCTTATGCTTGTGCTTTAGTGGACTTTTCAATTTGCTTGTTAAGTCATCACTTTTCTCACCAACTAAGCAACTTTTCTCCATGTCTTCCGATTTTAGCATTATTGTTACACCTGCATCCAAAGGTCTTTGACCCAAATATTGCTCGTAGGCAATGAGTGAGCAAATCAAATTATCAATAGAATATTCATTCAAATTTTTTGATTCGCAAATGGCAACAACTTTGGCATCAAACTTGTCAAGTAAACAACATAGAATTTTATTAACTATTTCAAAGTTTGAAAATTCTTTACCTAAAGCATTCAATGATGTTACAATTTGAATAACCCTAGTATACATGTCTAAGATCGTCTCATAAGGTTTCATGCTAAAGAGTTCATAGTCATGCATCAAAAAATTTAACTTAGATTGCTTGACTTCACTAGTACCTTCATATGTAATGCATAAACTGTCCCAAATTTTCTTGCCGGTAGTACATGTAGAGATTCTCATATAATCTTCTAAGTTTAAAGCACAGAACAAACAATTCATACATTTAGCATTTAATAAAGCATAAATTTGTTCTACTCAACTCCATTCAGAAAAAGGGGTATCAGTTTTCATTCCATCTATAATACGTGACGGTACATAATAACCATTTTGAATCATATGCCACATTCGATAATCTATTGATTGCAAGAAAGTAGACATTCAAATTTTCCAAAAATTAAAAGAAATATTTTCAAATAAAGGTGGTCTAACAATTGAATATCCTTCTAATGTTTTACAGTTTCTAAAATTAGCCATACTCATTTTTCAAAAAGTAGTCAAAACTTATGATTTTGAAACCTTGCTCTCATACCACTTGTTGGGTCTAGTAATTAGGTTGTTAAGCCTAACTAAATATCCCAAGGCTAACCAAGAGGGGGGTGAATTGGTAATTTAAAAATTATACTTCTACTCTTGGATTTTTAGAAAACCATTTTAATTATTAATGCAAGTTAAATTTAAAGTTTAAAAAATAAACTTTTCAACCAGAGTAAACAACTTGCAATGAAATTAAATGCAGAAGAAAAATAAGAAAGAACACACCAGATTTATAGTGGTTCGGTCAAATCTTGACCTACGTCCACTCCCCGGAGGCACCCTCCGAGTATTGCACTAATACCACAAAGTGACTCTCCTTATGCCCCTACAGCAAGGCGGAGAAGCCTGTACAAAATCACTTTCATCTTCCCCGGTGCGGCGGAGTAGCCGGGTTCTTTGACACCAAAGAGATCTTCTTCTCGCCAAAACTTCCCTCAAGACGACCCTTGAATCTGATGGTACTGAAGTGCAAGTTCGCCGGAGCAACCGTGTGAATATCTCCTTCACACTCCCTTGAAATCCCCTCCAAGGATCTTCTCCCTCTCAAACTCCACTCTTTCATTTCTCCCTTTCAAGTTCTCTCTTTTAGTTTTCTCCCAAAAAACGAAGACACAATGGTTGTCAAAGATACACTTTGTCATCCTTTTACACTCTCCAAGTGTCGGCAGAGAACCTGACCAATGTTGTTGAACTTCACTTGGGAGCCTTCGCCGGAGCAACCGTGTGAATATCCCCTTATCGTGCCCTTGAAATTCCCTCCAAGGATCTTCTCCCTCTCAATGATCCCTCTCAAGAGAAAACAACTCCAAAGGTACTTATAATAGTTTCTAGGACTCCTTATATAGAAAGGACATGAAAAATAGCTCAAAAAACTGCTAAAAACATGTTTTTCTGCGTACCGGATCGTCGCGTACGAACCATTTGTTCATTTGTACGAACCAATTTCGTCCTGGACGAAATTGGTTTGTCCCGGGACGATAAATTTTGTCCGGTACGAACAACTATATCAAAAGTTGGTTCCAAAAACTGCAGAACATTGCCAGAAACTGCCATAGTCGGTTCCCATCGTCCTGGACGAACTGGACTTCATCTGGATGAAATTTTTACATTGAGAAACTTGTCCTGGGATGAAAATTGATTTCATCTGGATGATCATTCCTTAGAAAAATTTTCCAGTTCAGTTCCTGTCCGTTCCATTGCTCTTACAAGGAGATAACTTATCTGATCGTCCCGTACGAACAATGTTCGTCCCGTACTATCAGTACAAAAACTTTTTCAAGATCTCCTTTAAGTGTGCGTAAATTTATTCACTCAATTACAATCACTCCCTCTCAAATTTAATTCAAATAAAAAGTACAAGCTTCAAATTCACAAAGTATCTCATGCTGAATCTGATTTGAAGTCTTCGTAGTCTGGGGTTCAATTTTCCTAAAATATTAGTACACACAAGAGCAAAAAAAAATCTTTCAAAAAATGTTAGGAGATAACAACACATAAAACAATAATATTTGGAATCATAAAAACTATACAAGTTGCAATAAGGTAAAACATGCAAATAGCAACTTTCCTAACAATTCAGTCAACTCGACCTATGCCCACTCCCCGGAGGCGCCCTATGAGTATTGCACTACAATCGTGACTCTCCTTTAGCCCCCACAACTAGGCGGAGAGGCCTTTACAACAAACCTCTTTTTTCCACCCCGGCAAGGTAGAGAACCTATCTCCTTTTGCTTCCTCCTGAAGCTGGCAGAGAACCACAATCAGATGCTGACTCCTTACCTCTACCGACCCTTCCACCGACAAGAAACTCTAGAAGAAGAAGAAGTAGAGCGATCCTTGAAGCAATCCTTATGAATCCCCTCACAAGCTTCCCCTCACAAGATCCTCTCTCTCTCCCTCTCTCTCTTTCTCTCCTCAAGGCCTTCTCAGGTCAAGGAAGCAGCAAAAGATTGTTCAAAACATTGAACAAGAGCTCTTAAATAGAAGAGCTTCAAAGGAGCTCATTAATTGTAAGTTACCGACAATATCGTCCAGGCCGATATGGACATCGTCCTGGCCGATCAGTACAAATCTCATAAGATCAGCTAGAGCATCGCCCTGAATGCAAACTGGAGGATTTAAAATTAGCTTGATCGTCCAGGCCGACATCACGATCGTCCCGTCCGATCAGTTCAAATATGAGAAAAATCGTCCAGAGCATCGCCCTGAATTTGAGCTAGCCAATATTTATCATCCTGAAGTGACTAAGGTTTTTTAATAGATCATCCTTGCCGATCCTGTGATCGTCCAGGATGATAAGATTGTATCAATCATCCTTAATTAATCCCTTGATTTCTTGATTAATTTAGGAAAATTTGTGAATATCGTCCAGGCCAATCAATGATCATCCTGGCCGATGATTAAAAAATATAGAATACCTTAATTGTCTATGGCGGCAACTTCTTTCTATTTTGAGCTTATCGTCCTGGCTGATACACGTATCGTCCAGGAAGATCTATTAATGATGGCTGGCTTAATTAATAATCCTTATTTAGACTTTCTGTTTTAAGCCTGATCATCCAGGACGATGTAACTATCGTCCTGGCCGATATGAGTAAAAATAGAAATTATAAGTCTCTCAAGTGTGTGTGTGTAGGGTTACTTAGCATCAGTCTCTTTCACTATTACAAATAGACTCAAGAAGAGAAAAATAAAGTACAGACTGACTCAACCCTAGACCTACGCAATCTTGAATTGACTTTATTTGTTCATCTAATCTTTGATTCCTAAAAAGTTAGAAGTAACAGGCAGTCCAAGAGAATCAATAGTGTTTGTCAATCATCAAAACATAAGTCATGAAAATAGATTTGCAACAATCTCCCCTTTTTTGATGATAGCAAACACAAGTAGGAAAAGCTCAATAAGAACAGCATAATTAAAATTTCAAAGTTACAAGCACATCAACTTTTCCTATCACATCCTACTCTCCCTTTTGTCATCACAAAAAGAGGGTCCACACAAAAGAAAAAGTAAACAACACAACAGAAACTAAAAAAAACTACAAGACAAACTACAAAAAATAGAAAATAGAAAACAGAAAATAGAAAACACATACTAAAAGAATGAGGGACCCTGATCATCAGATGGAAGTGGTGGAGGTGGCTGCTGAAAGTAGCTGGCAAGCGTAGTAAACTGAGCATTGAACTAGGCGATGTCCTGGTCATGCTGCTGCTGGTGGTGATTAATGTAGCTGTCAAAATGGGATAAATCCTCTGTACGGTGCTGCTCGTAGCAGGCAATGTCCTTAGAATGTTGCTGCTCCTGTGCAGCAACGTAAGCATCAAAGCGGGTCTCCCATCAATCAAACCTCTCTATCAACTGATTAAATGGTGAGTGTTGGTGGAGAGGAACATGATCAGGAACATTAGCGGGAGCCTCCTCCTCCCCAGCCCCCCGAGGTTCCTCATCCCCAGGGTGGAGACGAGTACTGTGAAGGGTACTGAAGGAACTGTTTGAGTAGAAGAGAGTTGGGAGGTTAGGTGGAATAGGATACTGAAGTTGGTATTTGGTTTCAAGGACATAGGCTATGAGGAGTCCTAAAGCTAGATTGGGTTTTCTCTTATGACATGGATCGCGGATTATGGTTAAGTGATCAATATACCAAAAAATTAAGTCCGCAATATTAAATTTTTAATGTGCCATGATGTAGAAAGTAGTCAGGGAAAGTAGAGGAGTGATATGGATACGATCCCCAACTTTTGGAATTATGGAGGTGCGAAGGACATGTTGGATTGTCCTAGCATCTTTGACTAAAGAGCTAGTCTCTCCAACATGAAAAGGTGCATTGGTCTGACGAAGAAAGTGATTCGTCGTGGACCAGTCAAGGTCAGGATCTGAAGCCATTAGGTGCAGCTTATCCTCGATGGTGGATAGCTATAAAAGTTCAACATAGTCCTGATATGTGATGTTGACGGGGCATCGATTCATATAGGAGGCTGTGAAAGTAGGATTTATGCGAAGGTTTACTACGAATTCTCGAAGAAGCTCGGTATTAAAGGGGAAAGCAAGAAACAGAATGAAACAAAGGGAGGTGTGAGCGAAAAGATCCATTATCAGATACAAAATATGGGCAGGATTGATGATTCTGGAGACAGTTATCCCACATTCTTTGTATCGATGGTAAGCAGCTTCATCTTCTGCCTTCTTGAAATGAGGGTCAATCCTAGTTCTCGAAGAACTCCCAGAAGTTTGTCGAACACGTTTCCCACCAGCCATAGAAAGGAGTTAGCAAGAAAACATAAGAGGAGAAGGGATGTGAAGTGAAAAATATGGCTGGAACGGCCAGAATTTAAAGAAAACGACCATATCATCAAGACCGATCACAGAATCGTCTAGGACGATATGGCACAGTAATTGCGTACATGCCGATTGGTCGAAAAGGCGGTCCGATCATCCGGGCTGATTAGATATCGGCCAGGGCGATTAGACACAGGCGATCGTCCCGAGGAGGCAAGTCGGACGACCGTTGAAAAAGCAGATCGTCCAGGCCGATTAGGTGTATCGTCCATAATGATGCACAATAATTGATCTTACCGGCCGAAGTTAAAATGTTTTAAATCTGTGCCACGTGTATCGTCCAGGACAAACAGTGGATCGGCCAGGATGATTGTCAAATAATGGATCATCCGGGGCCGATTTTAAGGATTTAAACGTGTTGATATGTGGATCGTCCAGGATGATCTAGTGTATCAGCTAGGAAGATTACCATAAAGTGCATCGGCCAGGATGAAACAAGTTATCGGTCAGGACTATCATCATGAATTGCAACAGAGTTTGATCAGATTATCCAGGATGATAAATTATTGTCCAGGACGAAGAGTTGTAGTAAGCACAGAAAAGTTCAGCAGATAGAATTTTGAAGAGAATTTGTCATATCATCTAGGATGATAAAAGTATCAGCCAGGACGGTGTGACTAGAATTTGAAAAATAATGAAGGATGGTGATGATCAAAGCCCTCAAAAAATAAAACAAAAGAAAAGCATAAGAAAAGAAAACGAACAACGATAAAAAGCTAAAAACAAACAATTGTAAAAGAAGCCAAATATAATTTTTTTTATCAAATCAATTCATATGAGAATTTCTTAAATAATTTAAACCTTAGAGTTTCAATAGATCAATAGGTTAACAAATTTCAATCGGAAGAAGGTAGAATATCAGATTTTGTTAACCCTAGATCGGACATCCTTCAGGGTATAAATTATCTTTTGAAAAATAGAGGCCTAACTCAGAATAACTAAATAGGATAAAAAGAAGATCCATTCAAAACTTGTTTACAAAGAAAATATCTCATAAATAATATGTCAAAGTAATTTTTTCTCAATCATGAAATTTGAAATCAAGCCTTTGAAAATCTCACATAACCCATAGTTTTTTTAAGTTTTAAAAGTTTTGAAAAGAGATGATAGATTTCTTTTCAGTGGACTCATTTTATGCCTCTTGAATCTTTGATTAGCTATTTGAGCATCTTTTGTTTTTTGATAAACATTTGTGTATATAATTTTTATTTCAATTTTGGCGTCTTTGCCACTTTCCTTTTTATCTTTTGCAAGCTCAATTATCTTTTGCAAACTCTTAAAAGAAGTTCTTAGTTGTGAGTATATCTTCTAGATATTAGAGAATAAGAGCCCTCTCTCTAACATAAGGAAGAACTACCCACAAAACAAAACTAAAAATCATATGATCAGTATAAAGGCAAGATCTCAAATAACTTGAGAGATATATAAGCACATTGGATATTATGCACAAGATAGATTTTTTGTAGCAAGATAAAAAGAATCTTAGTTTCAAAAACTATTGGTTAAAATGAGTTAGACTTTTGTTTAGAGAAGAAAATTATACCACTAAACAAGGTCAGAATGAGGAAATCATCAACGGTATTCCTCCCTTTAACCGATTTAGAAATGCTAAACATAATCTCTAAAACTCCAAAATTTAAAATCTTAAAAAATAATCATATAGGAAATCAAACATAAAAAAAATAAAAAACAAAGCAATCTAGAACAACACAAAGCAAGCACACAACAAAAATAACACAAACCTAATTAAAGAAAAATAATTTCAAGTAATTATGAAGCAACAAGTTTAAGCAATTTTGAGCTGCGAGCCTCCATGTGTCCAATTATCCAATGCTCCCACGAGGTCTTTTGTGAGAGCACACCTGCAAAACTCAACAACAGTCAGATTTAGGAACCCAAACTGGTTTGGGCCCCTTCTTAGATAAAGTAGAATGTAATGCAGGTATGGTATGCTGTGAATCATGCACCTTAGGTCTCCACACCCAATGTGTACTATGGTGAACAGTGCAAATGTGTGAGATGTGTCCTAGCATGCCACAATAAAAACATCTAACTTCATGAAAAGGATTTCTTAAATGATTTGAGTTATAATGCCTCATTCTAGGTTTTGTCTTTGGATTCAAAGTGGGAGTCTTCCAATTTCCCTTAAGTGTATCTAATTTATTTTTAATCCTCAAGTTTGTGTTTTTTAGAACATCATTCTCAATTCTCAAGTTTCTTTCTTTCTGTTTAGATTTCTTTAAATCAGATTCAAGTGATGTGTGTGAAACTTTTAATGCATCATGCTCATTAATTAATTCCAAATGTTTTTTGTTCAAATCATCAAATTCATCAAGAAGAGCCATATGATTAGAATCAATTGTTGAATGATCTTTAAGAATAACTTCATACTCTTTTTGTAAACTTACAAGTTCCAATTTTAAATTAGAATGAGTCTTCTTAAGCTTTTTGTATGATGTATGGATTTTCTCACAAATCTCAAATAATTCATCATAGGTTGGTTTACATACTTCTTCCTCATCACTTTACTCAAGATGAACTTCCCCCATTAAGCACAGGTTTGTAGTCTCTTCCTCTGGTTCAGTCTCAGAGGAATCAGTACCAGATTCTGCCCAGAACGCCTTTTGGACTCTCTTCTTGTCCTTCCTAAACTTAGGTTTCTCCTCGCCCTTTTCCTTTTCTATGCTCGAGTGATCTTGAAGTGTAGGATAATCGACTTTCACATGTCCAGGCTTCCTGCATTCATAACAAACAATATTAGAAGATCCTTTAGAGTATTTATGATCCTTACCTTTTCTCCAATGATGCTTTTGCTTCTTCCTTAGAAAGCTTTTGAATTGCCTTGTGATGAAGGCAACTTCATCGCTTTCAGACCCGGAAGATTCAGAATCTGATTTGTGCGCCTTTAGTGCAACTGTTTTCTCCTTCTTCTTCTCACCTGCATCAAGATTTCTTTGATTCACCCCTTGCTCGTAAGCAATGAGTGAGCCAAGTAAGTTATCAATAGAATAAGTGTTCAAATTCTTAGATTCAGTGATTGCAGTGATTTTAGCATCATATGACGAAGACAAGCATCTCAAAACCTTATTTACTTTTTCATAGTTTGAAAGTTCTTTTCCTAATGCATGCAGTGAAGTAACTATATGAGTAAACCTAGTATACATGTTAGAAATTGATTCATGAGGTTTCATGCAAAAAAGTTCATAGTCATCCAAGAGAATATTCAAACGGGATTGTTTAACTTCATTAGTGCATTCATAGGTGATACACAATTTATCTCAAATTTCTTTACCAGTTTTGCAAGTGGAGACACGCATGTAATCCTCAAATTTTAAAGCACAGAAAAAATAATTCAAACTCTTTGCATTCAATTGAGTTAAATCTCGTTCATTAAAAGTCCATTCAGTAAAAGCAACTTCAGTTTTAACACCATTAATTTCACGAGAAGGTGGAGAATAACCTTCTTTTATAAGCATCCACATGCGATAATCAGTAGATTTTAAAAACATTGACATGCGGGTTTTCCAAAAATTAAAAGGTAGGTTATCGAACAGGGGAGGTCGGGTAATAGAATAACCTTCTGTAGTGTTATGATTCCCAAGGTTAGCCATGGATCAAAATCAAAAAGTTTTTAAACATAAAATTTTTGAATCCCGCTCTGATACCACTTAAAAGTTCGTTAGGATGTTAAGCCCTATAAAACTGGCCCAAGCTAACCAAGAGGGGGGGGGGGGGTGAATTGGTATTTTAAAAAAATTTTGTTTTCACAAAGTATAAAAGATCACATAAACCAAAATCACACCACAAGAAAAAATAAGCACAGAAATTTAAAGTGCGGAAACAAGAAATAAGAACACAGAAATTTATAGTGGTTCGGTCAACTCGACCTACGTCCACTCCCTGGAGGCGCCCTTCGAGTATTGCACTACAATCGTGACTCTCCTTTAGCCCCCACAGCTAGGCGGAGAAGCCTTACAACAAACCTCTTTTTGCCACCCCGGCAAGGCAGAGAATCTATCTCCTTTTGCTTCCTCCTGAAGCTGGCAGAGAACCACAATCAGATTTTGAATCTTGACCTCTACCGACCCTTCCACGGATGAGAAACTCTAGACGAAGAAGAAGCATATCGATCCTTGAAGCAACCCTTGTGAATCCCCTCACAAGCTCCCCCTTACAAGATCCTCTCTCTCTCCCTCTCTCTCTTTCTCTCCTCAAGGCCTTCTCAGGTCAACGCAGCAGCCAAAGATTGTTTAAAATGTTGAACAAGAGCTCTTAAATAGAAGAGCTTCAAAGGAGCTCATTAATTACAAGTTGCTAACAATATCGTCCAGGCCGATATGGACATCGTCCTAGCCGATAAGTACAAATCTCATAAGATCGGCCAAAGCATCGCCCTGAATGCAAACTGGACAATTTAAAATTGGCTTGATCATCTAAGCTAATTTCACGATCATCCCGGCCGATCAGTTCAAATCAGAGGAAAATCATCCAGAGCATCGCCCTGAATTTGAGCTGACCGATATTTATCATCCTGATGTGACTAAGGTTTTTGAATAGATCATCCTGGCTGATCCTGCGATCGTCCAGGATGATATGATCGTATCAATCATCCTTAATTACTCCTTTGATTTCCTGATCAATTAAGGCATAATTTGTGAATATCGTCTAGGCTGATCAATGATCGTCCTGGCCGATGATTAAAAATATAGAATACCTTAATTATCTATGGTGTCAACTTCTTTCTGTTTTGAGCTTATCATCCTGGCCGATACACGTATCATCCAGGACGATCTGTTAATGACGACTGACTTAATTAAGAATACTTATTTAGACTTTTTGGTTTAAGCCTGATCGTTCAGGACGATGTAACTATCGTCCTGGCCGATATGAGTAAAAACAAAAATTTTAAGTCTCTCAAGTGTGTGTGTGTAGGGTTACTTAGTATCAGTCTCTTTGACCATTACAAATAGACTCAAGAAGAGAAAAACAAAGTACAGACTGACTCAACCCTAGACCTACGCACTCTTGAACTGGCTTTGTTTGTTCGTCCGATCTTCGATTCCTGAAAAGTTAGAAGTAACAGGAAGTTCAAGAGAATCAATAGTGTTTGTCAATCATCAAAACATAAGTCATAAAAATAGATTTGCAACAGAGTTAGAAAGAAATTTGAAGAAGATAAAGAGATCCTTACTTTGTGCAATCTTGTGAATCCTCACAACTCCCCCTTACTAGATCTCTCACAATCTCTCCCAAACACTCACACTCAATGGACACTCTCAAAAGAAATTCATAGCAAAGGTCCTAAATGTCAATTTTTAGGACTTCTTATATAGAAAACACAAGAAAAATAATCCAAAAACTAAAAATTACAAGTGAACCGACATCTGATTATACTGTACGATCGTGGATTATCTGCATGAATAGTTAAAAAATTCCTGGTACGAACCTGCATGAACTTAATTTCATGCACTATCAATCATTTGTATGAACAAACATCGTACTGTATGACTTAAAATTGAAAGTGTTTGTATGGTATGAACCTTTTTTTTTACACTATCATTCATCTATACGAGCACATTGTACTATACTAATAGTTCAAAAATCAATGTGTTCATTTTGTTTGATCTATTATGAACCTTAATTCTTACTCTATTAGTCATCTATACAAATTCATATCATATTGTATGAATAGTACAAAAATAAATGAATTTATTTGGGATGAATTGGTACAAACCCAACTTTATAATCTATCAGTTATTTGTATGAATTGATATCCTACTATACAAATAGTTTAAAAATTAATATGTTCGTATAGTACGATCTAGTATGACCTAAATTTTATACTAGTTTAGTTGTCTGTATAAATTAATATCATACTGTACAAAAAAATCTAAAAAAACCATGTTCATATGATATGACCTAAATTTCGTACTCTATTAGTAATCTATATAATTAGATATTATATAGTATGATCAATTAAAAAACTCAAGCCATGGTTTAAGTAACTAGATTCCTGAGAAAGAATTAAGTCAAATCATACTGTACAATTATGTGTCATACAGTACGATCAGTTTTAACAAATTTTTGCACTCCCCTTATGTGTGCATTCATAGTTACCCAATTATAATCAGACTCTCTAACTCAAGAAAATAAAAATAAAAAATTACAAACTTTATTATATGAAATTTTATTCTTACATGTCTTGAAGTATTCAACAATCCAGAGTATGATTTGAACAAAAATATCCAGTGCATGCTAAGAGAAATAAAAAAAATTAATAGAATAATAATATTTTTCTATCATAAAAAATCACAATCTCAATCTTGATTCCTAAGTTGCAACAATTTCTCTCTCTCTCTCTCTCTCTCTCTCTCTCTCTCTCTCTCTCTCTCTCTCTCTCTCTCTCTCTCTCTCTCTCTCTCTCTCTCTCTCTCTCTCTCTCTCTCTCTCTCTCTCTCTCTCTCTCTCTCTCTCTCTCTCTCTCTTTTATGAAGACAAAAACAAATATTGTTTGAATTACAAAAAAAAAGTTCTTCTCTGCTAAACTCCCCCTCAATGAATTTAAAAATAAGAAACATGGGAAGAAAAAAAAAATGTGGGAAAGAAGCACATGATAAAAATTCCAGTAATACAAACATAATTCAAACAAAAATGAATAAAAAATGAATACAATACTCCAAATAAAAAATGAATAAAATACAAACACAATTCAGATAAAAAAAACACACACTACCTCTCCTTTTGACATAAAAAAAAAGAGAGGAAAAGAGAGGGAAGGAAAAAAATGAAAAATCCTCTAAGAAATGTAAGATACTTTGGACAAATTGAAAAGTTGATTAGAAAAAAAAAATTAACATCTTGCTAAAACAACATTAACTTCCTGATGTAATAACTTATAGTTTAAATCAAAAAAATAAATAAGATAAGAATAGTTGATCAAGGTTAATGTTATAATTATTGCAAAATTAATTAAATAGAAAACTAATAGCTTCAAATTTAATAGGTAAAATTATTGTTTAATGTATGGATTTTTCTAAGAATTAAAGATATAGAGAAAAGATATAAATATAGTGTGGGCTCATTTTATGCCTCTTTGTATTCAAGAATTATTTGATTGGCGAACATTGCACATCTTTTAATTTTGAAGGTTGTTTGATGAACATTGCACATCTTTCATGTTAGGCTCATTTTGTGCTTCTTTTAAAATTTGGCACACTTTATGCCTCTTTTTGACATTTCATTCTTTCCCCAACCATATTTAATAAATCTTAGCTTTTATAATTATCTTCCAAATAAAATAAAAATCCTTTCTTGTATAAGGAAGATTAAGGCACAAAACAAAAATCTAATGTGAAGAATAAAATCAACATATTGAACAAGAAAATAAAGGAAAAATAAGTCACTATTTTTGCAACAATTATAACTATAAGGTTCATATCTATTAGAATATGAAGATGATCTTCTAATCTAAATCTAATTTTTAAATTGAGTTAAAGTTTGAGAGGGAAAATAAAATAAGGAAATATAATTTTAATGCAAAAATAAATATTTTAATCCTTTAAATCAGTATTTTGAGATTTAGCCAATATAACATACATTAAGAATTTTTTTTATTTAAAATTATCAACACAGCATAGATTCAAATTATCAACAACTGATCCAAGACAATAAAGAAAATTGATCTAAAAACATTTGAATGCAAAATCATAAAGACTAAAAATATTAGAATATACATCAACAAAAACAAGACTAACTAATCTAATACGCTGGAGGATCTTGATCTCGAGGTGGCTGAGGAGGATTAAACATTATAAAGTAGTTATTGATGGTAGCTACTTGAGTGTTAATTGATACAAACCATCCTCTAACCCAGCCTATATCTTCACTGTATTTAGCATCATTTTGATTCAAGTGAGTCTCTATAGGATCAAATCATTGATCAAAATGAGACTCAAGATGATCAAATCTTTGGACCATTTCTTGATAGAATGATGCTCTAGTCCAAGAGCAGGTGCAGGTGTAGGAGTAGGAGCTTCTTCTCCACCAATCCCATCTCCCTCATCCCCTTGATCACGATGGAAAAGAGCAAGAAAGAAGCATCCATAAAATAGATTGGCAGTTTGTTTGGTGGATCAGGATGAATAAGATTATATTTCTTTTTTAGGACATAGGCAATCAAGTAACCTGAAGCTACATTCCTTTTTCTTCTACTGGAAGGTAGTCTGATGTCAGCAAGATTATTTATGTAGTCTAGAATCAATTGGGTTTTATCAAATGGAGATTTGGTCATAACATAGTAAGTTACTATTGAGAGCAAAAGAGTGATATTAATTTGATAACTAGCTTTAGGAATAATAAAAGTTGTTAAAATATGTAGAATGATCATTGCATTTTGTTTTAAGGTATGAATAAGGGGCAAATAAGAGACTGAAGGTATTCCCCTAAGAGTAAGATTAATAGTAGTCCAATAAAAAATCACTTCTTTGTATCATAGAATGAGCCATTACTACCTCAGTTCTAAGATGTAGGAAACTGCCTAAATCCTCTTTGGTGATCTCTACCCTTTAGTGATGAACATAAGATGACATTATTGTGTGGTTTTCCTTCATTCTCAAGTTAACGAGAAAATAAAAAAAGTATCATAATGAAATGCATAGATTAGGATGAGAATGAAAGAAAACTAGGTTGGGTAAAAAGGGGGCATTACTTAAAAAATGATATCTTCCTAGATAAGAAGATGGATGGAGTGATTTTTTCCTCAAAGAAATATAGGTAGGCTTCTTCATTTTCTTTAGAAAAAAATTTATCATTTACTAGATTAGATCAAGATGAAGAGCATCTAGAATGTTAAGCTCGCTTGCTGCAACCAGCCATTGGAGAGAATTAAACACAAGATGATTTGGAAGAGAAAGAGATTGAGAAAAAAACTCAACAAATAGCTTCCAATTTAAAGAAATCAGGTATGATTATACAGTATGATATTACATTCACATGTACGATCGAAAACTTCATACGATATGAACAAAGATTTGTACATACAAAAAAAAATGGCCAAGAATAATTATTTATGCAGAATGTCTTCTCGTAAAGCTGTAGTTATGATGAGTCATTTTGTACAACATTTTACCAAAATGATCATACAAACGAACAGGTATTCATCTAGGATGATTAGGCAATAATGATTATACCTGGTAGTTAGGTTCATCTGCATACAGATTGACAATGCAATCGTACAAATGAATAGGTGTTCATTTAGACTATCTTTGAAAAATAATTATCCTTGAAATTCCCTCCTTTTTGTATAGATGAAAAATGAATAGTTTGTATAGTATGATGATGTTTTTGTATAATAAAATATGTTTATAAAAACACATTTTTTCCATTAAACTAAAAAAATTTATGATGTAAAATCTATTAATTTTTTATAATATGAAAGTGGTTCGTACAATACCAATGGAAAAGAAAATATCTATAATTTAATTTTTAGTATCAATATGATATAGTTCAATTTCTCCTTTACTGACATGGTCTCTAATGAAGTGATGTCTTATGTCTATATGCTTGGTCCTATAGTATTGGATTGGATTCTTTGAAATGAAAATGATTCTTGTATCATGATAAAAAAATAGAATACTATCAGTTAAAAAACCTAAGTCTGCTAGCTGTTATTTTAACCATAGAACTTATGCCACACAATTTTCTAATACTATGTATTTTGCATTAGTAGTAGAAAGAGCAACTGAATTCTATCTTTTGCTAGACCAGGAGACTATGGAGTTCTTTATAAATTGACAAATTCTAGAAATACTCTTTCTATCAACCCTACACCTAAAAAAATCTAAATCAGAATATCTAATAATTTCAAAAGAGGGGCTATGCCTAGGATATAAAATCCCTAAATTTTGAGTTCCTAAAAGATATCTCAAAATTCTTTTAATTGCAGCTATGTTAGATTTTTTTAGATCACCTTAAAAACTAGCACATAGAAAAATACTAAACATGATATTAGGCAAGCTTGCAGTTAAATAAAGTAATGATCCAATCATCCCTCTAAATTTCTTTTGATCAATAGATTTTCCTTAAGAATCCTTATCTAACTGACCTAAGAAACTCATGGGAGTATTTATTAGTTACCAGTATCCATTTTATATTTCTTAAGCATGTTCTTAAAAAATTTTGATTAACTAAGAAAGGTTCCATCCTCTCTCTATTTTATGCTAAAACTAAGAAAGTGACTCGAGTCTCCAATCAAACTCATTTCAAATTTGTTACTCATTATTGTTGAAATGTCATCACAATGATTTTTATCAATGAAACCAAACAAGATATCATCAACATAAATTTGAACAATAAAAATGTCATCTCTTATCCTTTCTATGAAGAGAGTGGTGTGAAAACTTCCTTTGACAAAAGATTTTTCTAGTAGGAAATTGCTTAACCTTTTATACCATGCCCTAGGTGTCTATTTTAGTCCATACAACACTTTCTTCAATTTAAACACATAATTAAGAAACTAAAAATTTTTAAAACCTAGAGGTTGCTCAACATAAACATTCTCTTTTATGTCCCTAATAAGAAAAATACTTTTAACATCCATTTGAAATAATTTAAATCCTTTAAAATAGGAAAAAGTTTGAAGTACATTTATTACTTCAAGTCTGATTACAGGAGAAAAATTCTCCTCAAAATCAATTCCTTCTATTTGATTGTACCCCTTGGCCACCAATCTTGCCTTATTTCTGACCACTACACCATAATCATTTATCTTATTTTTAAAAATACACTTAGTTCCAATAATACTTTGATTTTTAGGTCTTTCTACCAATTCCTAAATATCATTACTAACAAGTTCATTCAATTCTTCTTATAAAGCTAAAATCCAATCAGAAAGTGCCTAATTCATATTAGTGGGTCCAATCATTAAAATAAATGCTGAGTGGTTAACATTTTTTTTCTAAAGGCATACTTAGTCCTAACACCTTCACTCAGGTCTCCTTAAATTAGTTCTTTGGGATGACCTTTAGGATACTTCCATTCTTTAGGCATCTTATTTTCTATTTCAACCCTTTATTTAAGATTTACCTTTTCAATTCCTTGGGTATTCTCTTTAATATCTTCCTTTTCTAACCTAGACCCTCTAAAAATATCAGATTCATAAAAACTACATGAGTGGTTGTCTCTACTACCAAAGTTCATTTATTAAAAACTCTATAAGATTTGCCAACATTTGAATATCTTAGAAAAATTCTGTCATTAGATTTAGGATCAAATTCTTTTAAAAGTGTTTTTTCCAATATTATGAATAAACACTTTATATCCAAAGACATGTAAATGTAAGAAGCTGGGTGTCCTTCCCTTAAGAAGTTTATAGGGTGCCTTATTCAATTTAGATCTAATGTTCACCCTATTCAAAAAATAACAAGTATTATTAAACCCAAAAATATTTAGGAAGTTAATATTCAATCAACATAGCTCTAGCGACTTCTATCAAAGTTCTATTCTTTCTTTCAACAACCCTATTCTATTGAGGTGTCCTAGGAACTAAAAAGTTATGATCTATTCCATGCTCTCTACAAAAACTTTAAATTTTTCATTTTCAAATTCTCCTCTATGATTACTATGAATTGTAAGAATTTCACTACCTAACTTCTTCTATAACCAAGTAAAAAAAATTTTAAACTCTCCAACTGATTCACTCTTTTGAGATAAGTATCTCATCCAAGTGAACCTTGAATAACCATCGATAATTACATACCCATAAACTTTCCCTCCTAGACTTACAATGTTAACAAGTCCAAATATATTCATGTGAAGGACTTCTAAGAATTTGCTAGTTATAAAATCTTTGATTGGATGAAAGATAAACTTAACTTATTTTTCTAATCGACATGAATCACCCAAGTGATCCTTAATGAAATCTAATTTAGGTATACCTCCAAATAATTCTTTATAGGTAATATTCCTAAGATTTTTCATGCTTGCATAATAAAGTCATTTATGCCATAACCAAGATTCATCAGTGATAATTTCTAGACAAGATTTAACATAATTTAAATCAAACATGTATACATTATTTACCTTTTTCCATGTAAGACATCAACTCCATTTTGGCTTATAATGCAGGTTGTAGTTCAATTTAATAATAGAACCCCTACATAAAGTTGACTAATACTTAACAAGTTATGTTTTAAGACTTTAAATAATAAAACATTTTTAATAAATATTTTTTATTATTGCTAATTATACTTATACCTACCACTCTCCTAGTGGTATTATCTCTAGTGTCAATTTGCCTCCAGTCTAGGCCTCCAGTAATATGAATTGAGTTGTATATCCAGTCATAAATTTCAAACATCTACTGTCCATGTACCAAATGCTCTCATGAGGGCTTATGTGAGAGCATTTCTACAAAATTATTAAACATTAGACTTGGGAACCCAAATAAATTTAGATTCACCTCTTGATAATAAAAATCTAGATGTGTGTTTGATATGTTGTGATTTATGCAACTTAGGTCACTACACTAGATGTGTTCTATGATGAGTAGTGCTAGTGTGAGAAATATGTCCCATCATTTCACATAAAAAGCATTTAACTTCAAGAAAAGGATTTACCAATTTATATGAGTTATAATATCTTTTCCAAGATTTTGAAATTGTATGCTTTTGATCAAGATTATAAAATTTTTCAAGTGTGTGAGGTGTCTTATTTTCCTTAAAAGCTTTCCATTTTTTATTTTAAGATATGAGTTTGCACTTTTTGAAACTAAATTAACAACTTTTAACTCATATTCTCTTTGGTTTAATTCAGCCATAAACACCATAAAATTATTTTTAAGTTCTGTATAGGTTTTTTTAAAAGAATCATGCTTATTCAAATCATCAAATTCATACAACAAAACCACGTGGTTGCTATCTATGAATGTATGATCTTTCCTAAGATTTTTTTCTTTTTGTAAATTCAAATGCTCTAGGTTAAGTTTAGCATACAATTTTTTAATCTTCTTATATGCATTATAAAATTTCTTAGAAACTTGAAATAATTCATCATAGAATAAGTCACATATCTCCTCTTGATCTTAATGATCAAGTTTATCTCCCATTAAGATGAAGTTTGTGACTTCTTGTTCTACTTAAATTTTTGAGGAGTCAGAAGCTAAGTTAGCCCAAAAATCTCTTTTATTCTTTTCTTTCCCTTTCTAATATTAGTTTTCTCCTCAGCTTTCTCCTTGCTAGGATTAGCTTTGAGATTTAGACAATAAGTCTTTATATGTCCAGGCTTCCTGTATAGATAATAAAAAACTTCATTTGTGTCTTTTGCATTCTAATTAAACTTACCTTTGTTCCAATGCTAACGTCTCTGTTGCTTTCTTCTAAGGAATCTTTTGAATTGCCTAGTCAAGAGTGCAATATCTTCTTCATCTTCAAGCATTAATTGATCACTTTCTTAATCAACCACTTTCAAAGAAATAATTTTCTCTTTTAGCTAGTCACATGCATCAATCTGTCTTTGATTCACTCATTATTCATATGTAATCCGTGATCCAAACATATTATCAATAGAATATACATTCAAATATTTCAACTCAATTATGGCAGTTATCTTTGCATCATAAGTAGTAAGTAAACAATATATGGTTTTATTAACTTTTTTTGAATTAGTTAGTTCTCTACCTAAAGAATGCAATGAGGTAATAATCTAAGTAAAAATTTTATACATATGAGAAATTGACTCATTCAATTTCATGTAAAATAGTCTATAGTCGTGTAATAAAATGTTCAACGTAGATTGTTTAACCTCATTTATCCCTTCATAAGTTACGCAAAGTCTATCCCATATTTTTTTCCAGTTTTGCAAGTAGAAACATGCATATAGTCTTCTGATGTCATTGCATAGTAAACACTATTTAAATATTTTTCATTTAGCTGAGTTAATTCCATTTCTTATACAATTTATTCAGTAAAAGGAGTTTCAGTTCAAATGCCATCTCTATGTCTAGTAGGTCTGATATAACCTTTATGTACTAATATCCACATGCGATAGTCAAGTGATTATAGGTAGTAGACATGCAAGTTTTTCAAAAATTAAATGGAATGTTATTAAATAAATGTGGTCTAGTGATTGAGTATCGTTAAGAAGTATTTTAGTTTCCAAAAGTAACCATGATTGTGTTTTAAAAAGTAATCTAAACCTTAATTTTTTAAATTTTCTTTGATACCACTTGAAAGTTCTTGTAGGTTGTTAGACCTTATAGAACTATTCCAAGGCTAACCAAGAGGGGGTGAATTGGTTAGACAATAACTTTCTTGGTTTCTTGAAAATTGTTTTTAAAAAATTTAATCAACAATTTTAAAAATATGTAGTTATTTAAGTATTGTTATCATAAAATATTTTTTAACCACAAAACATTAAAGTGTAAAAAAATAAAAATATAAAAAAATTAAAGTGAACAAAAGAACTCCAAATTTTATAGTGGTTTGGTCCAAACATAACCTACATCCACTCACTGGAGACTTCTTCTCTAGGTATTGCACTAAATCAAAGTGACACTCTTTTTTCCCCCACATCAAGGTGGACAAACCCATACAAACTCTCTTCCATCAACCTGGTGCGGAGAAAATTGATGCCTTTTACACCCTCCAAGTGATGTCAGCATATTCTCATGTCTTTTTTCACCCTTATGGTGAAGATAGCGAACTGTCATATCCTTTTTCACCCTCCTAGTGAAGGCAGAGAACCTCGACACATTATTAAAAATCTTCTCTCAAAAGTTTCAAGAGGAGTTGGGTAGAAATTTAAAGAAGATAAAGAGATCCGCATTTTGTACAACCTTGTGAATCCCTCATAACTCCCCCTCATTAGATCTCTTACACTTCACTCACATAATCTCTCCCAAACACTCACACTCAATGGAAACTCTCAAAAGAAATTCATAGCAATGGTCTTAAATTTTAGTTTTTAGGACTTCTTATATTGAAAACACATGAAAAACCATCCAAAATTAAAAATTATAAGTAAATCGACTTTAGATCCTACTGTACAAAAAATCTTGGTAGGAACCTAATTTCATATACTTTTACTCTTCTATATGAATTAACATCATACTGTACGAGTAATTTAAAAATGAATGTGCTTATCTAGTATGATATGGTATGAAACTTTTTTTTACACTATCAGTCATCTGTATGAACATAGATTATATTGTATGAACAATTAAAAAATTAATGTGTTCACTTAGTATGATCTGGCATAATCCATAATTTATACTCTATTAGCCTTCTATACAAATTCATATCGTACTATATGAATAATAAAAAAACAAAAGAATTTGTTTGGGATGAACTTATACAAACTCAATTTCATACTCTATCAGTCATCTGTATAAATTGATATCGTATTATATGAACAATTCAAAAATAATTGTGGTCATATTGTATGATTTGGTACAACCTAAATTTTATACTCTCTCAGTCGTCTGTACACATTGATATCATACTGTATAAATAGTTTAAAAATAATTATGTTCGTATGGTATGACCAAAATTTTGAACTATATCAATTGCCTATATGACTGGATATCATACATTATAATCAGTTAAGAAAATCAAGCCATAGTTTAAGCAACTAGATTCTCGAGAAAAAGCTAAGTCAAATCATATCGTACAATTATATATTGTAATGAATGATCAGTTTTAATAATTTTATGCACTCCCCCTATATGTATGTGTATGCATGGTTACCTAATTATAATCAAAGATCCTCACTTTGGGCAACCTTGTGAATCCCTCCTAACTCCCCTCACTATACCTCTTTCACTTCACTCTCACAATCTCTTCCAAATACTCATACTCAATGGGTACTCTCAAGAGAAATTCACAACAAAAGTCTTAAATGTCAATTTTTATGACTACTTATATAGAAAATAAGGGAAAAACCATCCAAAAATTAAAAATTACAAGTGAACCAACTTGAAATTGAATTGTACAATCATGGATGATTTGTATAAACATTTCAAAAAAACTTGGTACAAACTTATACGAAACTAATTTTGTATGCTATCAGTCGTCTGTACAAATTAATATCATAATGTATGAACAGTTCAAAATTAAATGTGTTCATATGGTAGGATATGGTACAAACCTTTTTCATACTCTATCATTCATCTATATGAACACAGATTATATTGTATGAACAATTCAAATATTAATGTGTCCATTTAGTATGATCTGGTAAGAACCTTGTTTCAAACTCTATCAGTCATCTAAATTGATTCATATCATACTGAATGAATAGTAAAGAAATAAAAGAATTCATTTGGGATGAATTGATATTGTATTGTATTAATAGTTCAAAAATAATAGTGTTCGTATGGTATGATATAGTATGACCAACATTTCATACTTTGTTAGTCATTTGTATGAATTGATATCGTATTGTATGAATAGTTCAAAAATAATTGTATTCATGTGGTATGATCTAGTAAGACCTAAATTTCATACTCAGCTAGCCATGGATATCATACAGTACTATTAGTTAAGAAATTCAAGCCATGGATTGAGTAACCAGATTCTGGTAAAAGAACTAAGTCTGATCAAACAGTATCATTATATGTCATATAACATGATCAGTTTTAAGAATTTTATACACTCCCCTTGTGTGTGTATGCATGGTTACCTAATTACAATCACACTCTTTCAGACTAAAGAAAATAAAAATAAAGATTTACAAACTTTGTTACATGAAATTCTATTCTACTCTGTCTTGAAGTCTTCAATAGTATGGAGTATAATTTCCCTAAAATTTTAGTACACACAAAAAATGAATAGAAATATCCAGTACATGCTAGTAGAAATAATAAATTTATTGAATAATAATATTTTTCTATCATCAAAAATCTTAATCTTAATTCCTGAGTTGCAACAGGTAGTTGGAATGCTCCTACTATTTATGGGAATAAAGATTTGACTATTAGGAGTGGGTTATGAGATATTGAGAGGCTTTCTTATAGTAACATTCCTTCTATTATGGGAGGGGATTTTAATTGTATTCTTTATAAAGATGATAAGAGAGGAGGAAAGGGAATCATATTTTCTCAAAGCCCTTAGGAGATGAGATCTCTTTTGACTAACAATGATTTTCATGATGTAGGTGCTATTGGACCAAAGTTTACTTTGTGTAATATTTTAGAAGGAACTTTAAAAATTTGGGAACGATTAGATAGATGTTTATTAAATTCATTAGCTTTATTATGTGTACCATTCTCTATGATTAGACATCTTGCAAGTGTTGCATCGAATCATGCTCCAATTATTTTCAAGATTAATGATACTCCTAAAATTATTAGATTTGAAGATGTCTAGAAATCAAATCAAGCTACTTGGAATATTGTCCTTAAGTCTTTGAGAAATCAATTTTTTGTAATGAAGGAGAAATATTGCAAAGAAAGAAGAAAAGACAATTAAAATCTCTTTATTATTGGAACCAGAACAAGTTGAAGGAATTATCTACTCTTAAAGAGGATTTAAAAAAGGAAATTATGGAGTTGCTAATGCAGTAAAGATGCAAATGTGGCCTATGAAATTTCTTTGAATCAAAGTTCAAGAATTAAATGTTATATTGGATCGATTATCTACATGGGCGATTCAAAGAGTAAAGGCTATATGGATGGAAGAAAGAGATTCAAACTTTAAATTCTATCATGATTAAGGTTCTATAAATAGGATTGAAATCAGATAAAAAATATTAAAGATTAAAATAATTAATTGGTAGAAGACCAAGATAAAATTGAATATGTGATTTTAAAAATTTTTAATAAAAAATGGAAAGTTAGAATATGTTATTTGACTTGTCCTGAAGTTAATACCGGATAGAAAATTTAAACTGCTGATTTCAGTATGCTAAATACTAAATTCACTATAGAAGAATTTACTAAAGTTGTGCATCAATTAGGCAATAACAAGTCACCCGATCATGATGGAATTACATCATCCTTTTAAAAATTCTTTTGGGAAATTGTAAAAGAAGACACATGGAAGCCTAATGATTGTCTTTTAAAAATGGAAAGATGCATGTTGAGTGGAAGGACACTGTAACTGTACTAATTCCTAAGAATAAAAACTAGGTGGAGCCTTCACATTTCAAACCTATAAGACCTTGTCAAACTATGTCTAAAGTATCGGTTAGAATGATTTTGAATAGAATGAAATGGTGTCTTCTAAGGATTATTACTGAAGATCAAGTTACTTTTATTCTGGAAGTTCGATGTCAGATTTCTATCTTTTGGCTCAAGAAATTTTTAAGTTTAGATTTTCTAATTCAAAGAAAGGATTTATGGCTGTTAAAATAGATACGGAGTAGACTTTGGATAGCATGGGTTGGCCAACTTTATCTAGAGCATTAAGTTGGTTTAGATTTCAATGTAAATTTTGGAATCTTATTATCGAATGTGTTTAAAATGTCATATTTAAATTCTTATTAATGGAAAGAATTATAATTGGATTGAATCTAAGAGTGGATTTAGACAATGATGTCCTTTATCTCCTTATATTTTTATCATGTGCTATCAACTATTATCTAATGCAATAAATTAAAGAGGTGTGGAATTGGGTACGAAACATGGTCCAAAATATAAAAAAAATCTCATTTACTATATGCAGATGATTTTTTTTTTTCATTAGCACCTCCAAAATTAGCTTATCTAATTAAGAAGATTATGGCTAATTTTTGTGGTTGGACAAGATAAAAGATGAACAAGAATAATCCTCAAATTTTATTTGGAAAATCTATAAATGTTAGAAGGAAGAAGAAGATGTCCAAAAAGCTGGGATTTAAAATTGTAAAAGAAATGTATTATTTGGGAGGCTTTAAAGAGGTTAGTGATTTTTTATTTTTAAAATATTTTGGATCATGCTTTATATAGTTTAAATACTTGGGGTAACAAGTTTCTTTCTATTTCTTGAAGAATTCTTCTCATAATAACTTGTTTCTTATCACTCTCTATTTTCTTTTCATCTCATTCTTTGGTGCCTAAGGGGTTGTTAAATGATTTAGGCAAATTGTGTAGAAATTTTATTTGGCACAAAGATAATGACATACATGGATTAAATTATGTTTCTTGGGAGGAGCTTTGCAAACCCAAAATGCTTGGCAGTTTAGGCCTTCATTCATCTATAAAAAGAATTGTCCCATTAAGATCAATACTTACTTCGAGATTTATTCAAAATCCTTCATCTTTGCTAAATCACAATATTTTCTCCAAATATGGAAGTGATGTTTGGAATATAGAATTTGAAAGGGGAGCTTCTCTAACATGGCATATTTTGGTAGATGGTGCTAAATATCTAAAGCATATCATTATATGGAAATTGGCCAATGGTAACAAAGTTGATACTTTGAAAGATGTATGGATTTCTTATAGGAATAATTGTTGATTTTGGTGGCTTACAAGTTATTTTTATTCAACAATTCATTTCACTTGAAGGAAACTTGAATCATCATTAATTCTAGAAGTTCTTTTAAGATAAATCAATTTCTTTGATAATGAAAGTCCTTAAATGTCCTGATATGAAGGGAGATCAAATGGAGCTTATTACTTAACATTATAGAAGGCCAATTAAAGCATTATCATATAAAGCCTCATTGAAGTATGCTAATGAAGATGAAGGATCTAATTTCATGAAGTGGCTCAGAAAAATTAAGCACAAATCAAAAGTTGAGATGTTTTGGTAGAGAATGAGTAAGAATGTGCTTCCTAATAATGATTATCTTAAATATATGAATCTGATACAAACAAATACTTGTGTTAGAGGATGCAATGAAGTGTAAAATCACTTGCATATTGTTGTCCAATGTAAATATGTAATAGATATTTTTACTAAGCTTAAAGAATGGGGATTCCTTGTTCTAACGTTTCAATCTTTTATGAGTTGCATCTTAGTGCTAAATAGAATTTCCAAATTTAATTTGAATACAGTTAGACTATATTGTACAACTATCTTCTTTTCATGGAAAACTTGTAATCAAGTTAAGCATGGAATGAATTTGCCTTCAATATCTATTATTATAGCAAATGTTCTATCTTCATCAATGTAGCCAAGCAAAAACTTGATGCTAAAAGACTAGGATGCTAATCTCCTTTTGGATTTTGACAAAATTTGGCACCCCCACTACTAGATTGGATTAAAATAAATATTGATGCATCTATTATGGAATTAAATATTGAAGGAATTGGCAGATTAATCAGAGATCACAAAGGAAGGTTTATTCCTACTTTTGGTAATTATATTTATCATTGAAATATATCTCAATTAGAGTTTACATATGTTTTATAGAGAACACCTTCAAAGTTGGATGCTTCAAGACATGGGTGTAGTTATTGAAGGAGATAACATTAATATCATCAAATTGGTTCAAGATTTAATGAAGAACTCAAAATGGCAATAAGATTGTTTTTGGATTAATGAACTAGTCTTCTTGAATGATTTCAATAATGTCATTTTTAATTATACATCTACATTTTGTAATAAAGTGGCTGATTTATGCATCACCTATGCTTTATGCAATAGTTTTGTGTTTGATAGTTTTACTCCTAATAAAATTTCTTCTTAATTATTTAACTTGTTAAAGAAGGAATGTGAAAGTTGGCTTTTCATTAATTAGTTGTAATAATTTTTATTTTGAATGAAATTCACAATCTTAAAAAAAAAGTAAATTACTGAAAAAATATGAAGCACAAATCAAATCAAGTACTAGAATAAAAGGCCATGTGGAAAGTGCAGCTTAATATATAACCAAAGTTTTCCAAAATTAAAAGTGGTCAGGCTCCACTAAAAACATCATAGAAGTTCATAAGGATGATGCAAGTTTTAAAGTTGTACACTTTTTTATCTTCATTTCATCAACTCCTTTCTTCAGATTTCTTAGATCTTTCAGGTTTGGACTTCCAAATGAAAAGAACTCCTTCTGAAGCGGTGTTTCCTTTCTCTTTGGATCATAAATTATAAAATTTTGGATCTCTAATTTAAAGGAATTCTCTCTTAAGGGATGTTTTTTCCTCTTTGGATTCCAAATTAGATACTAAATATTCCATTTTAATTAACTTTAACAACTCCTTTTAAGTTTACATTTAAGAAAAATTAATACACTCTATACAACCTATAAGTTATCCTAAATAATTTATATAAAATCACAAAAATCATCTCAAGCATTTATATATATATATTTCATCACTCACTTTTGAGCCAACACATTTACTTGATCTTGGTTTTTACATTTGGTGGACTTATCAGTTAGGCCAGCTGCGAAAAAGTTATTAATCACATTTTAATTAGCCCACTTTTATAGCCCTGCATAAGTATGACACCTATAGAAAAGTCATTAAAAGTTAGATCATTTATAACCTAGGAAAATATAAATGATCATTACTAATCACACCAAAACCACTGGTCACAGAACATCCTAGACCATAACAAAATTGTCTCAAACCATATAAAAAGTAAGTGCAGTAAAAATATGTCTCTCATTCATCAAAACCAATAATCTTTACATCACAGAGAAAGGTAAACACGTCATAAAAAAATAACTTGAAAGAATAGTGGACTAATCTAAAACTAGAGTTGGTTGTCATAGCAAGCAAACTACAATTGTTGTCTAAGGCTATGTGGCTTAGATATATCCTAAATTTGCATTGTTTAATTTTTCCCAACATTTGATTTTTTTTGTTCAAGGTTGAGGGATATTTAATTTGATGTTCAAGCTTTATTATTTTAATATTTATTTTAAAGTGAATATTAAGTGTTGCAGTTGTTTAGTGTTTGAGTTTTTAGGCTCCTACATTTTAATTAGTCACTTAATCCTTAAGACCTTGTAAATTGAATACACTTATCTCCTTCAAATGAAATTTAATATAAGGTATAAAGGATCCAATTTATTATTAGTTTATTATTAATAATTTAAGTTAAATAACTATTATCTAGGTTTATGCTAAGGCTATGAGATCTATTTCGCCATCCTTGGTGCTAAGTAAATTTCTTCATAGGATCAGGTTACCCAACAATTATTTTTTTATCCAAGTTTGATTTAGTTTGCTGAATTAAATTGATTCAACTAACCAATATTTATTAATTACTTATTTTTGTTAAGTGGTAATTTTCTTTATTTACATCAAGGTCGTGATGTTTATTTAACCCTCATTGAGGACAACTAATAACTTTATAGGCCAAGGTTAACAAGCAATTATCATTTAATTTAGTTACTCTTATTTTTTATTTAACTAATTTTAAATTATGGTGGTAAATTTTAATTACTTCATTAATTATTTTTTTAGTTCATTGAAATTATTTATTCCTGAATTTTTAATGTTTAATTATGTTTATAATATTTATAATTAATACCATTATATATGTTTGAGTTAAGATTTGACTTTTTAATTTATTTTAGATTTAAAAAATTTCATATTTTTCATAAATATTAGATTTTATTTATGATTCAATAAAATTGAGTTTGTATCATTAGGATTTTCTTAAATTAGTTATGATTTTTCAAAGTTCTACCTTTTTAAGAATTATTTAAATAAAGATAATTATAAAATTTAATTTTGGTTCCAAATTAGCTCCAAACTTCTTAAAATCTTCCCCAAATGTCAATAACAACTCTTAAGTATGATTTCAAGTATTTGGAACCACTTTTGTATTTTCTTTTATATTTTTAATTAATTGATAAATTTTTTTAATTAATTAAATTTACTTTTAATTTATTTGTAATTTGATGGGGCTTTTAATTTTTTTAGTTTAGAGTTTACTTTTGAGCAAAATGAGCCTAAGAATGCATTCTTTGCATTTAATTTGAATTAGATAGAACTTTTTGAAGTTTTAATCCTAAAATAATTGTTGATTTTTGGATTAGTTTATGAATAATCTTATTGACTTGCAATAACTAAGAAATTAATTCCTAGGATTCAAATCATCACTAATTTTGTTTTGTATAGTACAATATTTTTACTGGTGTTGGTTGAGGGAACCAACATGCATTTTGAGTGGGAATCATACTGGTGATGGTACTTTACAAAGAGGTAATCATAGTGTACAAAGTGGAGATAAAAAGTATTATCTTAATGTATAATTTTTTTATTATACAATATGATTTTACATGATTTGAAATGAAATAAATCCATTTAACCAAAATAGGAGAGACGAGGAGAAGAGAAAATATGATTAAAGAGGAAAAGAGGAGTTACTTTTAAGTTTAAAAAAGCATCATAAACAAACCACATTAAATTCAAGATTTTGGAGTTAGGGTTTGGATTTTAACTTGGTGAAAATAATCCTAGAGTGTATGGGATGGCAACTTCTCTTCCTTGAAGCTCCAAGAATGTTTCTTCCTTAGAGAGGATATGTGGGAAAGGTCTTAGTTTTTTATTTTTTAATGGAATTAAGGGTTTTTCATCTTTTTCCCTATTCTAAGCTCCCCTGATTAAAAGAATTTCTAGGATTAAAAGGCTTGCACTCTAGATGATTTCCAAGTGCAAAAGAACTATTCTTTTAGGTAGGAGAGTGGCTGTATGTTGCAGATCTATTTTCATGGTTTATGATTTTGATGATAGCAAACACTCTTATTTCTCTACGGCTGTCTTATCTACTGACATTTCAGGTCCACACGATCAGACAACAATTTAGAACCAGCTCAAGATTGGGTAGACTAGGTCTGAGTAAGTTTGTACCTTTTTTCCTTTTTGAGTCTATTGTATTTGGTGTGGCTCCTGATGATTTATAACTTGGAAGATTTCCTATTATTCCCTAAAGATTTCTATTTTTGGTAACATCGTCCGGGATGATATTTATATCGTCCTGGATGATCTGTCCAAAAACATAAACCCTAATTAGGGCATCCTCATTAAAGCAGCCATCATATGTTAATCGGCCTGGATGATACTTGTATCGGCTAGGACGATAAGCTCAATATAGAAAGTATCAGCACCATGATCAGATTAGGTATTCATTATTTTAGGAAATCGGCCAGGATGATATACACATCATCTAGGACGATCTAACTCAATTATGCCTAAATTGATCTGGTATCTTTAGAAAGCATTAATGGCTGATTGATACGATCAGATCGTCCGGGACGATCATAGGATCAGCCAGGATGATTTCCTGGATGATTTACATCGGCTAGAATCTATTCAGGGAAATGATCAGGATGATTGAAATCAGTTTTAAACTAATTGTCCAAGACGATCCTGAGATCGGCCAGGACGATGTAAGGCTGATGAGCTGAATTTGAACTGATCATACAGGATGATTTGCCTATCATCCTAGACGATAATGTTGGAAACTTGTATTAATAAGCTCATTTTGAGATCTTCTATTTAAGCTATGACATGACACTTTGTAACTGTCTTTGACAGCCATTGTAGCTTCGTTCTTTTGGGTGAAACTTGAAGAGAGAGCTTGAAAGGGAGTGAGGAAAGGGTAGAGTTTGAGAGAGGGAGAAGATCTATGAGGGGGGACTCAAGGGAGTGTGGATGGGGTTCCAAACGGTTGCTCTGGCAAGCTCACACTTGAATACCATCAGATTCAAGGCTTGTCTCGAGGGAAGTTCACCAAAGAAGAAGATCTTGGTGTCAAAGGACCCGACAACTTCGCCGCACTGGTCAAGGTGGAAGTGATTTTGTAAGGGCTTCTCCGCCTAGCTGTGGGGGCTAAAAGAGAGACACTTAGTTTAGTGAAATACTTCGAGGGTGCCTCCAAGGAGTGGACGTAGGTCAACGTTTGACATAACCACTATAAATCAGGTGTGTTCTTTCTTTATTACTTCCGCATTTAATTTTCGCTTCGTTGATTTCTTTGTGGTGTTTTGGTTTGTAGTTTTTTTTTAAAAGATCTTTAATAACCAATTCACCTCTCTCTTAATTAGCTTTTGGCCAGTTCATAGGTCCTAACATCCCTAACAAAATTTCGAGTGGTATCAGAGCACTTTTTAGTGTCATCTGAGCACTTTCAAGTGGTATCAGAGCCATTATTCATAAAATAAGTTTTTAAAAGCTTTTGAATTTTTAATCCATGGCTAACTTTTGTAATCGTAATATTGCGGAAGGATATTCAATCACCAGACCACCTTTATTTGAAAATATTACTTTTGATTTTTGGAAAATTTGCATGACTACTTTCTTGCAATCGATTAATTCCCGCATGTGGCATATGATTTTAACTGGTTATTCATCACCGTCACATATTATTAATGGAGTTAAAACTGATATTCCTTTTAATCAATGGAATGGGGAAGAAGAAGTAAATGCTCAATTGAATACAAAATCTTTAAATTGCTTTTTCTATGCTTTAAATTCTGAAGATTTTATGTTAGTATCCACGTGCACTACTGGTAAGGTAGTTTGGGATAAACTACACACCATATACGAAGGCACTAGTGAAATCAAGCAATCCAAGTTGAATATATTAATGCATGATTTTGAACTGTTTTCCATGTAACCTTTTGAAACGATCTTAGACATGTATATCAGGTTTATTTAAATTGTAACATCATTGCATGCCTTAGGAAAAGAATTTTCAAATTTTGAAAAAGTTAACAAAATTCTTAGCTGTTTACTTGAAAAATTTGATGCCAAAGTTGTTGTTATTTATGAATCAAAAGATTTGAATGATTATTCTATTAATAATTTGATTGGCTCACTCATTGCCTACGAGCAAAGTTTGGGTCAAAGACTTTTGGATGCAGGTGAAACGATTGTTCTAAAAATTGAAGATATGAAAAGATATAGTTTAGTTGGTGACGAATGCAATGACTTGTCAAGCAAATCACAAAGCTCACCAAAGCATATCAAAAGTGGAAAAAAGGTAAAAATGGTAAGGATCTTCATATTCCTTCTAATGTTATTTGCTTTCGATGTAGGAAGCCTAGACATATGAAAAATCAGTGCCCTAATTTAAAAATTCTTTCTACGAAAGAAAAGGGTAAGGTGAAGCAAAATTTAAACTGGGGAAATAATGAAAGGTAAAAAATCTCATGGGCAGATCTAGTCTCTGAAGCACCAGACCAGGAGAGAGATAATGGTTAAAAGCCTTTTGTGTTTTTGTGTTGTGTTTTTGTTTTTATGTTTTTCATTTTTATTTTGTATTTTTGTTTTATTTATTCTTTGAAATTTTTATTTCTGTGAAATTTTTTTCTAATCAACACACATTCACTTTTCTAAAAATAAAAAATCTACTTCATGTTTTTTCTTGAAATCTTTGGTAAGTTGTGTTTGACTTCTCTAAAATAGTCAAAGGAAGAAAACTCATGTTTTTTACTCTCAATCTCTATTTCCTAAAATAGGTTATTCCACTTTTGATTTAAAATCTTTTTCATCTTTTAAATTAGTCTTTGAAACTAAATTTTTTATCTCTCTATATTTTATTTATCGCATATGGGATCTTTTGCAAGTTATTGAATCTAACTCATATTATTCTTAATAAAGAATTTGCTTTATCAATAGGATGGGTTTACTTTTGTTTTTAAGACTTCAGAAAGGTAGCATATTAAAAAAAAAATTGGCCAATGATGCCAAAAATAAAAGATGCGCAATGACGCCAAATTGAAAAATATACACAAAAGTGTATTAAAAATCAAAAGATGCGTAGTGCGCCAACCAATTGTCAAGAGGCATAAAATGAGCCCACAAAATTTAATGCTTACCTGGCCAATGATGCCAAAAATAAAAGATGCGCAATGACGCCAAATTGAAAAATATACACAAAAGTGTATTAAAAATCAAAAGATGCGTAATGCGCCAACCAATTGTCAAGAGGCATAAAATGAGCCCACAAAATTTAATGCTTACCATTCTTGTACTTCTTAAAAGCTTAAGAAAATCCTTGATACTTTCGATACTTGAGTTTGAAAATCTTGATTCTTGATTCAACAATTCGTGCTTTGATATTCTATTAGATATATTTTATGGAAGGAGTTTTTGAAAATGATTATTTCTTTCTCTAATTTATTCCTTGATTTAGATATTGAATTAAAAAAGTTTTTGAGCCTTTTTAAAGAACTTGAGTTTGGATTATCAAATTCTGAATTTCTAACCTTTTCTAGGATATGCGTTGTCAATCTAATTCTACTAAGTTTTTGATTAAAATCAAGAGGTAACTTTTTCATTTTAAAAATATTTGTTTTTTCACTAGATAAGGGAACGTTTTTGTCTTTTGTTCATTTTGTTTTTTGTTTGTGCCTCCTCTCTTTTTGATAACGTCAAATGGGGAGAACATATTGTTGAAATTTTGTACTGTTATCGTATTTGTAACTTTAAAAAAAAAAAAAAATTATCTCCCCTATTTCTAAGTGTTATTCTAGTGAGGGGGAGATTAGGAGAAAATTTTCCTTTTTTGAAAATTCAAATTGTAGTGTTTGCCATCATAGAAAAGGGGGAGATTATTGCGGATCTTTTTTCATGATTTATATTTTTATGATAGCAAACACTCTTATTTCTCTACGACAACCTTTTCTACTAACATTTCAGGTCCACACGATCAGACTATAATTTAGAACCAACTCAATATTGGGTAGACTAGGTCTGAGTCAGTTTGTACCCTTTTTCCATTCTTGAGTCTATTGTATTTGGTGCGGCTCCTGATGATTTGTAACTTGGAAGATTTTCTATTATTCCCTAAAGATTTCTATTTTTTGTAACTTCATCCGGGACGATATTTATATCGTCCTTGATGATCTATCCAAAAACACAAACCCTAATTAGGGCATCCCCATTAAGGCAGCTGTCATTTGTTAATCGGCCTGGACGATACTTGTATCGGCCCGGACAATAAGCTCAATTCAGAAAGAATCAGCCGCCATGATCAGATTAGGTATTCATTATTTTAGGAAATCGGCCAGGATGATATACACATCGTTCAGGAAGATCTAACTCAATTATGCCTAAATTGATCTGGTATCTTTGGAAAGCAATAATGGCTGATTGATACGATCACATCGCCCGGGATGATCATAGGATCGGCCAGGACGATTGCCTAGACGATTTACATCGGCCAGAATCTATTCAGGGCGATGATTAGGATGATTGAAATCGATTTTAAACTAATCATTCAGGACGATCGTGAGATTGGCTAGAACGATGTAACCAATTTTCTTCTGATCGTCCCAAATCATCTTGGGCTGATGAGCTTAATTTGAATTGATCGTACAGGACAATATGCCTATCATCCTGGACGATAATGTCGGCAACTTGCATTAATGAGCTCATTTTGATATCTTCTATTTAAGCTATGACATGACACTTTGTAAGTGTCTTTGGCAGCCATTGAAGCTTTGTTCTTTTAGAGGAAACTTGAAGAAAGAGCTTGAAAGGGAGTGAGGAAAGGGTGGAGTTTGAGAGCGGAAGAAGATCCTGTGAGGGGGGACTCAAGGGAGTGTGGAGGGGGTTCCACATGGTTGCTTCGGCATGCTCGCACCTGAATACCATCAGATTCAAGGCTTGTCTCGAGGGATGTTCACCAAAGAGGAAGATCTCTTTGGTGTCAAAGGACCCGGTGACTCCACCGCACCGGGAAAGGTGGAAGTGATTTTGTTAGGGCTTCTCCGCCTAGATGTAAGGGCTAAAGGAGAGACACTTAGTTTAGTGCAATACTTGGAGGGTGCCTCCAAGGAGTGGACGTAGGTCAAGGTTTGACCGAACCACTATAAATCTGGTGTGTTCTTTCTTTATTACTTCCTCATTTAATTTCCGTATTGTTGATTTCTTTATGGTGTTTTGGTTTGTAGTTTTGTTTTAATAGATCTTTAACAACCAATTCACCTCTATCTTAATTAGCTTTGGGCCAGTTCATAGGGCCTAACATCCCTAACAAACTTTTAATTGATATCAAAGCACTTTCTAGTGTTATCGGAGCACTTTCACTGTAAACTTGGAGAGGCCATATACCTCTTTCCATTTGGAGAGGGGGGACCAAATAAGTTCCTCATTCAGCTAAGGTAATCGGATAGGCCACCACTTAATTAGATTAAGAAGGTTCTAAAATGAGAGTGTGGATGCCTCAAGTACTGATGTGGTAGATGTTTGAGAGCTTTTGCTCAGGTTGACCTAATTTGTCCATTTGGGAGGGTTTTGATGGTTTGTTGACTACTTGACTATTTAAATGGTTTTCTAAACCCTTAATCCCAAATTTTCTATACTTTTCAATGGCATTAAATCAAAATGGATAGAAGGAAAGAGTTGATTTAGGCAAGGATGTCCACTTTATCCTTATCTATTCATCCTATGCTCCCAACTATTATCTAATAATCTGAATCAAAATGGCAAGGAGATTGGGATAAAAGCAGCTGCTACGGCACCTATGATTTCCCATTTATTGTTTGCTGGTGATGTTCTCCTCTTTTTGGAAGCAAAAGCTGAGCATTTGAGATTGCTTAAAAGAATCATTACAGATTTTTGTAACTGGACAGGCTTGGCCGTTAATGTTAATAAATCTGCTATTATTTATGGGAAATCTGTTAGTAATGCCAAAAAGAAGAACTTATCAAAAATTCTAAAGTTCAGATAAGTGCAGGAAATGAAGTATTTGGGAATAAAATTGAACATGAGAATAATGGTTTCTTCAGATTTTTTATTTATCCTTGAGAAAGCAGTGGTAAAATTAAATACTTGGGGTAATAAGTTCTTCTCTCTTCAAAGAAGGCTAGTCCTGGTTAAGATAGTAATGCTTGTTATTCCTGTCTTTTATGTGACTCATTCAATGGTTCCACTCAACATTTTAAAGAGATTGGAGATAATGTGTGGAGAATTCATTTGGAAGAAAGCTGATAATGCTACTAGTATGCATTATATCGCATGGGAAGTGCTATGCAAGCCTTGGAATGAACGAGGAGCTGGAATTCATTCATCAAAATCATTGGTGGGTCCTCTTACATCAAAAATTGCTTGGAATTTCATTAAAGGTTCTAACTCCTTACTGTACAGGACTTTAATAGCCAAATATGGGAGTAACATCTTGAATTAAAACTGGAAAGGAAATTATTCAGTCACATGGAAAATTTTGATGAAGGAATGCACTCTTTGCATCCTCTGCTGAAATGGAAAATTGCTACAAGATCTTTAGTTGATACTCTTAAAGATGTGTGGCTTCTTGATAGAAGTCTTTCTAAATGGCCAACATTTGTAAATGTAATGACAGAGGTCTCTCTGAAACTTTATTTCTTTATTGAAGATAGGGAATGGGATCACAATAAGCTTGAAGAATTCTTTGGCAATGAATTGAGGAAATTAATTGTTCAAGTACCAATTCAGAAAGATGGTCTAGAAGACACTTGGGAACTTCTATACAAGTTTCATGGAAAAAGTTTGGCTTCTATGGCCAGAACAGTTAATGATCCGGTTTTTAATTACAATGTTCATTGGAAATGGATATAGAGTATCAAATTAACACCACGGGTTCTCCTACTTATGATTAAACAATGGAATTCCTACTTATGATTTGTTGATGAGAAGGAGGTTGATTCAAAACAATCTCTGCCTGAGGGGATGTTTAGCTGCTGAAACAAATGACCACATATCGGTAAGCTGTGAAAAGCTTTCTCTAATGATTGAAGTATTAAGAAAGTTGGATTCAAATTACAAACTCACAATTCTTTGATGGAGTGCATTTATAATTTAAAGGATTTGACAAAATCAAATCCTTTTTTGGAAAATCTCTATTGTACAACAGTTTATTTCTCTTGGAAAAGCAGAAATAATGTTTCACATGGAGGCCAAGAACTGGGAACGGGATTTCTATCTACTAGAGCTCTTGAGACAGCAACATTTTCTTCAAATTGTCATTTCTTTTTGGACCACTGGGGTGCTAATCAACTTTCCAAGCTGTCAAATTTTTCTTGGCTCCCTCCTCCACCCGAGTGGATTAAAGGCAATTTCGATGCCGCTCTCTTGAATATAAATGAAGCCGGTATTGCTGGAGTTTTGAGATCATAAAGGAAGGTTTCTTTTTGCCTTTGGTATTAAATTTATTCATTGGGACATTGGTATTTTGGAGCTTATGGCTATCCGGGTATTGAAATTTTTTTATCACAATTGGAGCTTTGAAGCTAAAGGGATCATTATTGAAGGTGATAATTATAATGTCATCAAGTATCTACAAAATTCTTTGAACAATATTACAAATAAGGAGGATGAAGTTAAAGATCTATCTTTCTTCAAGGATATTGGTAACTTTCTTTTTCATTATGTTCATAGGGATGGTAATAAATTAGCTGATTTGTGTGCTAATTTTGCTTTATTAGAAGATTTTTTTTTGGAGGATCTTTATTGCAATAAGATTCCTCATAGTTTTCTTTCTATGCTTAAAAAGGAATGTGATAGTATTAATATCACATATTAGTTTGTAATAAGTTTTTATTTTCTTTAATGCTATTTTGGCAATTTAAAAAAAAAAAAAGACTAATGAAATAGTTAAGGCTAGCTGAGGTGTATTCTTGGGAGAGTTTTAAATTTTGGTGAAACAAAATCCAAGGAGTTTAAAATAATGGTTTTGGTTCTTGTGTGGAGAGCTGAAGGCATTGTTAGAATAATTGCTATTTGAATGCTTTACATTTTTGCAACTTATGTAGTTTTGATGATTCCAAACATTATTGTTCAAATGTGTAGTTATTTCCTAACAATTTTAGAAGATTTGCATTTGCTCTTGTGTGTACTAACATTTCAGGAAAATCAGACTCCAGACTACGATAACTTCAAATCAAATTCAACATGAGATATTTTGTTAATTTGAAGTTTGCATTTTTTCTTTGAATTAATTTTGAAAGGGAGTGATTGTAATTGAGTGAAAAAAAAACTTACACACACACATAAGGAGATCATAAAATTTTATACTGATCGTACGGGACGATATTTTATCGTACTGGACGATCCGTCAGTTATCTCCTATAGAGCACATGGAACGAATAGGAACTTGCTCGGAAAATTTTTTTCTCTAAGCCCTATTCGTCCAAGACGAAATTAATTGTCGTCCCGGATGATTGGTTCTCTATAAAATTTGCGTCCAGACGAATTTTATTATCGTACGAGGCGACCGGTCCTCTGGAAAATTTTCGTCCAGATGAAATTAAATATCGTACCGGACGATCAGGTCTCTGGAAAATTTTCGTCCATACAAAATTAAATTATCGTCCGTGGCAATTGTTCCTCTGAAATATTTTCGTCCAGACAAAATAAATAATCGTCCAGGACGATCGGGTCTCTGGAAAATTTTCGTCCAGACGAACATATTCTCGTCCAAACGATTAACCGACTTAGAACAGTTTTCAGCAGTTTCTAGAACCGACCTAGTAATAACCGTTCGTACTAGACGAACCTAGTTCGTACAGGATGATCATCTGTACGAAGTCATTTCGTACACATATTCAAATTGGGTCGTTTCAGATCGTTTAAATAAAATCGTCCCAGACGATCCATGATCGTACAGGACGATCCACTGCGTACAGAATTGGAAACTTGCAGTTTTTGGGCGGTTTTTCTTATCTTTTATATAAATAGTCCAAATTAGACTGCCACCCAATCTTTTTATCATTTGATCTTCGTGTCTCTTGAGAGAATAGCCAAGGAGAGAGTGGAAGAGAGCATTCAAAGGAGGATTCCTACCACTGGAGCGAGAAGGCTTCACTTGGATTACAAAGGTAAGAGTCTCTACTTGTGAAATTGGATTTCTTCACTCTTTTCCTTCTTCCTTCTAGATTCTTGTGAGAAGATCAGTCAAGGAGATCCGGTTCTCTGCCGATACTTGGAGAGTGTGAACAGCCGAAAGGTTCTCTGCCTACACTTGGAGAGTGTGAACAGCCGTAGGGTTCTCTGCCCACACTAGGAGAGTGTAAAAGGACGACGATTCTCTGCCAGCACTGTGGATTGTGTAAAAGGACGACGGTTCTCTGCCGCACCGGGTAGTGGTGAAAAGAGTGTGTTGTAAAGGCTTCTCCGCCTTGCTGTGGGTGCTAAAGGAGTGTCACTATTAGTTTTAGTGCAATACTCAGAGGGTGCCTCTGAGGAGTGGATGTAGGTCTGGTTATAGACCGAACCACTATAAATCTGGTGTCATTTACTTTATTGTTTTTACGTTTCCGCACTTTAAATTTCAGTTTTAACAACTCTGTGGTTGAAAAATATTTTTCTACAAACTTTAAAAGAAAATTTTATTTCGGTTCAATTTAATCATCTAAGAGGGTTTAAAATTTTTAAAACTACCAATTCACCCCCCTCTTGGTAGTCTTGGGACATTTACTTAAGCTTAACAACCTAATTACTGGACTCAACAGGCATGTGCATGGTTTGACTAAATTTAATAGGTTAACCATGTCAAAACCATCAAAGCACAAATCATAAAGGGCTTAAGTTCATTTAAAATATTTAATGAAGTGTTCTTGAAGATTTGAGAGTTTTACTTTAAGTGTATACAATGGATTGGCCCAAATTAGTCTAATTTGACCAAACTTGGGATTGGTTGAACAAGTCAACTATCGACTAGGTTGAGGTGACTATTCATGTCCAATTCGTCATAAGCAAATTTCAAGAAAATTTGGTAAAGTTTAAATGCAAATTGATGCTTGTTTGGGAGTTAGCTTTGGAGAACATTTATTATGCAAGGTGACACACTTGGTCAATTTGATTCAGTTTTGGTTTAATAAAATTTGAATTTTGAATTTGGAATTAGATTTCTTATTTTGGTTCACTCAAAGCATGAAATTTGGTGCACTTGAGGGGTTCGTGCTTTGGTTTGATTATAATTATAATTTTGAAGTTTAAATTTTGGATTTTTGAATTGAATTTGATTTTGATTTCTTGGATTTTTGGATGATTTAGTTTACCTCATTAAAAACTGGGGTCAACAACAATGTGTATAAATCTCATGTATATTTGTATCATGTATTTTAGTTTATATAAATGCCATTATGCACATGCCTTGTGTCGTATAACTTATTCATGTTTATCATCTATATTTATTATGTCATTCATGAATCTACAAGTGCATATTACTACAAGTTAAGAAGTACAGGTAATCATATGGCATTTTCTTATTTTTTTCCATATCTTGTCATATCATATCATATACCTATGTGTCAGTATGTTAGGTGGCTACCTTATAAGAGTTGTCACTCCTGGCCATTGGCGTATCTTATCCACTTACAACTCCCTATCTTTAATCTTATATCTTGTATTATGATTACACTATAAGCCCAAAATTTAAAGGAAAGTCCATTGGTCCACCCTCATATATATGGTATCTTGCTCCAGGCAGCTTGAAATAGTTTATAACCAGCTGACCTTTCTTACAAATTATATATATAAATAAATCTTACATGCAAAACATAATATGATATATATGTATCTTATGCAATTTAATGTGTAAATAACTTTAAGACAGTGCTATGAGTATGATTTTCCTATCAATGTATATGCTATAATATATAGATCATACTATATAAACTATATCAAGTGCATGTCATGTTAAGCTTAATGGAATAAATGCAACAGTCTTAATCTAATTACTTAGAATAATTCAATAAAAATATTTTTCATTCAAATCTATCAAGTGAAATTTAAAAATGATCATGTAAAAATGCTTAAAATGATGATACATAATAAATATAAAAAAATATGGTAGATATTTACAAAATCTAGGAACAATATATTTTAACTAAATTTGGAAGAGAGGAAACTAAAAAATAAAATTTTTGGAAACAAAAATAGATTCGTGTTACCTATAATGAGTAGAATATATTTTATAACTCGAGCGATAAATTGAGACCACCTGAAACCAACTTTCTCCTCTTATCTCTGTTCCACTATAATATCCTTGAGTATAAATTTCACTAAAATTCCTAAAAAATTTCTAAGGGAGCGATGCAGAGTGCTAAGTTCACAATTTTTTTAAATTTAAGTGAGCACAATGGCATTGGGTCAAAAAATAAATTTTTAATAAAAATATAAAATATCCATTTTGATAAAACCCTCATCACCCTAAGCCTTCCCCTCTCATTTCACGAGCATGTCAGTGAGAGAAAATAGCAAAAGAGGAGTGGAAGAAAGAGAGAGAGGAGGAAAGAAGATAGAGAAAGCAAGGATTAGAATGATATTTTTATTTACTTCAATCATGAAAATTGTTTTGATCATGATTAGTAACATTAAACCTACCTCTACTTTTGATCATGATAGGAAAACATTGTTCATTCATTTTCCTTCTAGCATAAGTTTTCTGTTTAAACTAATCATCTATTTTTTAGAAAGAAGTTTTATATCAAATCCTTTTTCGCATAGTTTACTAATACTTAAGAAATTATGATTTAAACAATGAACTAGTAAAATATTTTCAATTATAAAGTATTAGAATTGCCAATTATACATGAGCCTACTACTTTCTTAGTGGTGTTTTCCCCTTATGCCACCTTGCCTCCTGACCTAACCTCAAGTGTGATGAACTTCTTCACATCACCAGACATGAGCCTCAAGCTTCCACTATCCAAGTACAACATGCTCTCACTAGGTCTTTTGTTAGAGAAGCCCTAAATAGTCATTCAAAGGTTAGATTTGGGAACTCATGTTAGTTTGGGTTCCACCTTATGCTTTAATGAAGGAGATGAATGCATTCTCTATTGTAATGAATGTAATTTAGGCTCCACACTAGATGAGTCCTATGTTAGATTGTGTAAGTGCTAGCTGTTGACTAAAAAGAAAAATAAATAAATCAATAAAGATAATAATGAACTGATGAAAAATAATTGCCTTTGTCGACCCCACTTATCCAGACAACACGTCTCTTTGGAGAGTCGGTAATTCAAAATGATAAAATGATGGAATTCAAAAGAAAAAAAACTTACGCCTCCATCCGTGTTGCTGTCCGATTCCAACTCCCTCATTGTTGTTCGACGTCGCCCCTCCGACTCCGTTGTTGTTGCTCGAATCTGCTCCTTCAACCCCTTGATAGTTGGACATCTAGGGTTCACCTTTCATCTTCTCTTTGCGTTATTACTGTTCAGATACGTTGCTTAACGGGAAGTATAGAAATTGCATGCAATGCTCCTTCACTCCTCCCCCTGCATGCGAGCCCCTGCCGACCCAACAATGAACCGACCGACCCGCCTGAGCCGCCTCCGTTGCCACCTCCGCCGCTGCCTGCCGACGCTGAGCCCGTATGTGATCTCCATCTCCTCTCCCTGCCCGATCAGGGCTTCCCTCCTACCCGATCATTCTCCCCCTCTCTCTCTCTCTCTATATATATATATATATATATATATATATATATATATATATATATATATATATATATATATATATATATATATATATATATATATTATATATATATATATATATATATATATATATATATATATATATATATATATATATATAATATATATTATATGTATTATAAAACATTTTATAAAATATTATATAATGTTAATAAAAATCTATTATTATTATTATATATAATATTAATATAATTAAAAAAAGGAAAAGAGGACTTTCAAATAAATGTCGAAGACCCCGGCCGTCGTACCTTAGGTCTGACCGAGATGGTTTGAAATTGAAGACCTGCGCCGTTGATTTTTAATCCGAGCAAATGGTTTTAAAATTTGAAGACCTCAGGCCGTTGTATCTTAGATACGGTCGGGATGGTTCCAAATTGAACACCTCACGTTGTCAATCTTAGATCCTGGTGAGATGGTTTAAAATTAAAGAACCTATGCCGTCGACCTTAGGTCTGGGTAGGAAGAAATTACGGCAGTACCGTCCCGATTTCTCCCTCGGTGGGGAGGAGATGCCGGGAGGCTGCCGAAATTTTGAAAAAATTATTGAACTTTTGGAACAATTATAGAACAGTTAAATTTAAATCTTTGATTAATTAAATAATTTTTTTTATTAATCAAAGTTAATTTAAATTAGTTGATTGATAAAAAAAAAATCAAATCAAATCAAGTTTTAAAATTTGAGAGCCTTTTTCTGTTAAGATTTTAAATACAATAATCTTAAATTTTGAATGTTCTTACTTTTGAGAGCATTTAAAAAAATTATTGATGGAGAGTTTTAAAAATTAGATAACTTTATAATTTAAATATTTATTTAATTGATTTATCAATCAATTAAGCAATAATAAAAAAAATGCAGAAAAGGAAATGGGGAAAGAAAGGTTTCCACTAAATAATATATACAGTTACTTTTCAAATCTCCAAAACTCTCAAACTGAACTCTTCTGCAAGTTCTCCAAAGTCCCTCTTGTATGAGTTCTTGCAAACTATCTTGTGGGCTCTATGCTCTACAACTACAAGCCCTAGCTACTACAACTACTGACTACGAATACCTACAAACAAACAAATGAAAAGTCAGTACATCACAAATAAATTAAATGAATGCTGATAAATTCAAGCTACAACAGGTAGAACAAAGAACTAGAAAGCAAGAAAAAACTAAGTAAGAAAAAGCTAGTAAAGCAAAAGCGCTAGAAAACAGGCAGAGCTGTGGACTACTGTAGTAAACAAAAAAGACTACGAGCACAGAACAACTCAAATACTAATGCTAGTGTTAAGGCTTCGAAGTATCAAAATTACAAATTCAATGAACTCAAAAAAATTCAGAATAAATCTCCAAACAATCATATTCAAAAGCCTGGGTAGCCCTGTTCATAGGAACTTGGTTGTAAGACCCACTACCCTGCAACTTTCGTAAGAAAGTCGTAAACCAAACCTTAGGGGAAATTTTTAGGTAGAAATTGACCTAACCCCTAAATCAAATTAAAACCCCCAGCCACATCTAATAGAAGCCGTAAGTCCAACCTCTAAGTGAAATATTTAGGTGATAACACAAATTTAGACCCCTCACCTAGGCATCCTAGTCTAAAGGACTAGGTTGTAAGACCCACGACTCGGGCCGCTTAGCTTATAGGGCTAGGTCATAAGACCCATCATTGGGCAACTTCTAGTTGAAGTCGTAAGCCCCAACATTTTTGGAAAATTACTAAATAAATTGTTATGACCCTAAAACCTAAATAATCAAATTCAAAATTATGTGCATCCTAGTCTAAAGGACTAGGTTGTAAGACTCACAACTCGGGCCGCTTAGCTTATAGGGCTAGGTCGTAAGACCCATCATTGGGCAACTTCTAATTGAAGTAATAAGCCCCAACATTTTGGGAAAATTACTAAATAAATTGTAGTGACCCTAAAACCTAAATAATAAAATTTAAAATTATGGGCATCCTAGTCTATAGGATTTGGTTGGAAGACCCGCTTTCGGGCAACTTCTTACTGAAGTCGTAAGCCCCCACATTTTATGAAAATTTGCTAAATAAATAGTAATGATCCTAAACCCTAAACAATCAAATTTAAATATATGAGCATCTTAGTCTAAATGATTAAGTTGTAAGACCCCCTTTTTAGGCTACTTCCTAAGGGAAGCCATAATTCCTACCCAAATAATTAAAATTCTTGGGTATCCTAGTCTAAAGGACTAGGTTGTAAGACCCACAACTCGGGCCACTTAGCTTACAGGGCTAGGTTGTAAGACTACCGTTAGGCAACTTCTAAGGAAGCCATAAGACCAATCCAACTGAAATTCTTCGGACAACTCCTAATTGGAGCCGTAAGCCCCAAACTAAGAAAACTATTTGGGCAACTCCTAATTGGATCCGTAAGCCCCAAATTAAACAAACTATCTGGATTACTTTCTAAGGGAAGCCATAAGTCCTACCAATAATTAAAATTCTTGGGCAGCCTCGCTATAGAGTTAGGTTGCATGACCATCTTTGGGCAACTCATATATAGAGCAGTAAGCCCCATTCTAAATAAAATTTTTGGGAAACTTCTAATTGGAGCCGTAAGCTCCAAACTAAATAAATTAATGGGCAACTTCTAAGGAAGCCATAAGCCCCAACCCAAATTAAATCAAACTAAATTACACATAATCATTTCAGTCTGCTTGGGATCTTTGAGAGGAGGCAACCCATGGCTACTGATCAGATTCCCTGGACTCTACAGTCAATGATTGTTATTGTTGGTAGATTAAAAACTATGATATACCCGGGATGATGGAACCATGGTTTCTTGATCAGGTTAACCTCCATTTTCCCCACAATTGAGACTAAAAATTAACTAAAAATTTATTCATCCTTAATCGAGAGTTCTCTCTTACTTAGTAAGAGGGGTAATTAACTATGAGGGTTTGCACTCATAGGAAGTAAGAACTGCAGATCTTTAAACCCTAGTACTACCCTTAGGGAAAATCTGGTTAATTTCAATCTAACTTAAGAGAAATGGAATCTTACAGCTATAAAGCGGGATTCAAGCATTCGTGCCATTTTTCTTGAGCCAACATATTTCTGGTGACTCCACTGGGGATTACTTTTCTCTCCATCTTTGGATGGAAAAATAATTCATGTTTAGCCTCAATTAATAAAGAATGATTATAGAATTTCATTCATCACAAGCTTGTGTTTTCTTTTCAAGCAGAATTCAGGTTAACTCTAATTCCTACGAGTTCCGTTGAGTTGATAATATGATGCCTGTGAAGTCCTTTATGACTGTGAACATTGGTGAGGGAGCTAGAGTGTGTTGAGTCTAGTAATTAGGTTGTTAAGCCTAAGTAAATGTCCCAAGGCTACCAAGAGGGGGGTGAATTGGTAGTTTTTTAAAAATTTTAAACCCTCTTAAAATTAAAGTTGAACCGAAATGAAATTGTCTTTTAAAGTTTGTAGAAAAATGTTTTTCAACCACAGAGTTGTTAAAACAGAAATTTAAAATGCGGAAACGTAAAAGCAATAGAGTAAATGACACCAGATTTATAGTGGTTCGGTCTATAACCAGACCTACATCCACTCCTCAGAGGCACCCTCTGAGTATTGCACTAATACCACAAAGTGACTCTCCTTTAGCACCCACAGCAAGGCGGAGAAGCCTGTACAAAACCCTCTTTTCACCACTCCCCGGTGCGGCAGAGAACCGTCGTCCTTTTACACAATCCACAGTGCTGGCAGAGAACCGTCGTCCTTTTACACTCTCCTAGTGTGGGCAGAGAACCCTACGGCTGTTCACACTTTCCAAGTGTAGGCAGAGAACCTTCTTCCTTTTACACTCTCCTAGTGTAGGCAGAGAACCCACGGCTGTTCACACTCTCCAAGTGTCGGCAGAGAACCGGACCTTCTTGAATTATCTTCTCACAAGAACCTAAAAGAAAGAAAGAAAAGAGTGAAGGAATCTAATTTCACAAGTAGAGATTCTTACCTTAGCAATCCAAGTGAAGCCTTCTTGCTCCAATGGTAGGAATCCTCCTTTGAATGCTCTCTTCCACTCTCCCCTTGACTATTCTCTCAATAGGCACGAAGATCAAAAGACAAAAAGATTGGGTGGCAGTCTAATTTGAAGTATTTATACAAAAGACAAGAAAAACCGCCCAAAAACTGCAAGTTTTCAATTCTGTACGCAGTGGATCGTCCGGTACGATCGTGGATCGTCCTGGACGATTTTACTTAAACGATCTGAAACGACCCAATTTGTATATGTGTACGAAATGACTTCGTACAGCTGATCGTCCTGTACGAACTAGGTTCGTCCAGTACGAACGGTTATTACAAGGTCGGTTCTAGAAACTGCTGAAAACTGTCCTAAGTCGGTTTATCGTTTGGACGAAAATTTGATCGTCTGGACGAAAATTTTCCAGAGAGCCGATCGTCCTGGACGATGATTTATTTCGTCTGGACGAAAATTTTCCAGAGCACCCATCGCCGGGGACGATAATATGGTTTCGTCTGGACGAAAATTTTCCAGAGAGCTGTTCGTCCGGTACGAAATTTATTTTCGTCTGTACGAAAATTTTCCAGAGCGCCCATCGCCGGGGACGATATAAAAATTCGTCCTGGACGAATAGGACTTAGAAAAATTTTTCGAAGCAAGTTCCTATTCGTTCCAAATGCTCTATAGGAGATAACTGACAGATCGTCCAGTACGATATATATCGTCCTGTACGATCAGTATAGAATTTCAAGATCTCCTTAGTTTGTGTGTGTGATTTTATTCACTCAATTACAATCACTCCCTTTCAAAATTAATTCAAAGAAAAGACACTTCAAATAAACAAAATTTCTCATGTTGAATTTGATTTGAAGTTTTCGTAGTCTGGAGTCTGATTTTCCTGAAATGTTAGTATACACAAGAGCAAGTGCAAATCTTCTAAATTGTTAGGAGATAATTATACATCTGAACAATAATGTTTGGAATCATCAAAACTACATAAGTTGCACAAATATAAATCATTCAAATAGCAACTATTCAAACAATCTCCCCCTTTTTGATGATGGCAAAACAATTATTATTAGTATGGTTTCAAGTTAAAACATAATCTCTTATCTCCTAAACTCCCCCTGAATTTATGAGTACATTAAAAATTAAGGAGGCATTAAAGAACAAAAATTTTTGTTTGTTAAAAATTTTTTTTTTTAAAATTTTAACAGAAAACACAAAACACAAACAAAACAAAAATACAAACATAATAATTTCTCCCCCTTTTTGACAGCAACAAAAAGTGAAGAAGAAAAAGACAAGAAATGTAAATAATAATATGAAATTCATTGTTAAAATTTAATCTAAATTGTGATTTTACATAGAGTATGCAATTTTAAACTAAAGATATTAGGTCAATCATAGAAATTCATAAATTTATGAAATGATATAACATTGTAAGTAAGAAAAATTTATCAAAGACATGATTCAATTTAGACATTTTGATTATTGAAAATCATTACAAGTGAGATGTAAAAAAAAAAATTCTATATTTCAAAGTTCAATAGAATATAAATGAACATTAGATCAATTTGAATTAAGAGATTAAACGAATTTGGAAAGAAGAGAATTACCACATGTGGTGCTTTGCACATCTTTTCAAAGTTTTGGGGCACATTTTTGTGCATTTGTCTTTGGTTGGGCTTATTTTGTGCCTCTTTTTAACTTTAAACAATTTTTGCGAATCCCTTTTGATTTTTGTACATTTGTACAATTTTCAAGAGTAATTTGACCAATTCTTTCCAAAATCTATAATCTAACATTTCAAATATTTCTAGGTGCATAAACATCATTTGAGCATAGAAATACAAAATAAGATAACATCAAAATTGCAATAACAATATTAAATTTTATGTAGTCTAAATGAATAGACATGAACTTAAAAATTCTAACTACAACAAGTTATAAACAAATTATAAATTTAGAAAGTCTAGATTTTCTAATATAGATAATCTCATATTACAATCAAATTTGAGCACAATGTAGATTAAAAATAATATTAATGAAATTCATAAAGATTAGCCACATTTCAAAACAAATCTAAGACAAACAAACTTTCATTAATTAAAAAGAAAATTACATAAAAACATTGAACTTAAACAAAAAAAACATAACAACAAAACAAAAAAAACATCAGACACACATAAAAAAAAACTTCTACTGTTCTGGAGGAGGAGGAGGAGGAATGCCGCCAAAGAGATTGAAGTAGGAGGCCATTAACATTACATTGGTATTTATTTCATGAACTTCATCTCTAATATTACCAATGTACTCTTGAAAACCGTCCCCTACAATGAATCGACACATGTTCGTACATACGAAAAAATTTCGTACAGACGAAATTCGTATTAAAAACTGTCTTATCCACTCAACCGCTGCATTCAATCGTCCCGACGTTTGAGAGAGAAAAAAATTCGTACTGGACGATCACAGATCGTACAGACGATCCAATAAAAAAACTGCTCTCAAAACGGTTTAAATTCGCGCAAACTGTTTCTTAACACATCGTCCTGTACGAAGAATTTCGTCCTGGACGATCTCCAAAAAAATTTTTGATTTTTAAATTTTTAAATTAACAAAAACAACAAAAAATAATCAACAACACAGAAAACATAAGATAAAAACATAAATTCAAAAACAATTCATACAAAAGCACAAAAATTCACAAAATCACAAAAACAAAATACAACAAATATCAATGTTGCAAAGACATTTTGGTTAAGCATTCAAATCTATAACACCAAGCCTTGTTCTTAAAGTACTAAAGGTATCAAAGGCTAAAGGTTTTGTAAAAATGTCTGCAAGTTGATTTTCAGTTGAAACATGTATGAGTTCAATTTCTCCTTTGGATACATGATCCCTTATGAAATGATGCCTTATATCAATGTGTTTGGTTCTAGAATGTTGAATAGGATTTTTGGAAATGCAAATAGCACTAGTATTGTCACAATAAATTGGAATAGTGCCTATAGTTAATCCTAAGTCAATCAACTGTTGTTTTAACCAAAGTACTTGTGCCACACAACTTCCTAATGCAATGTATTCTGCTTCTGCAGTAGATAGTGCCACTGAATTTTGTTTTCTACTAGACCATGAAACTAATGAATTTCCAATGAATTGACATGTTCCAGAAGTGCTTTTCCTATCCACTCTACAGCCTGCAAAGTCAGAATCTGAGTAACCTATAATTTCAAATGAAGAGCTAAACTTAGGATACCAAATTCCTAAGTTTTGAGTTCCTAGTAGATATCTTAAAATCCTTTTCACTGCTGTCAAATGTGATTCTTTTGGATCTGATTGAAATCTAGCACATAAGCAAACACTAAACATAATATCTGGTCGGCTAGCAGTCAGGTAAAGTAAAGATCCAATTATCCCTCTAAATTTCTTTTGATCAACAGATTTTCCCTTAAGGTCTTTATCTAACTGAACTGAAGAACTCATTGGTGTACTAACAGGTTTAGCATTGTCCATTTCATATTTTTTGAGGATGTCCTTAATATATTTGGTTTGACTAAGAAAAGTACCTTCCTCAAGTTGCTTAATGCTAAAACCTAGAAAGTAATTTAAATCTCCCATTAGACTCATTTCAAATTCACTACTCATTGTTTTAGAAAAATCATCACAAAGATGTTTATTTGAAGATCCAAAGATGATGTCATCCACATAAATTTGAACAATAAGTATATCCTTTCCAATTTTCCTTAAAAAGAGAGTTGTATCCACACTTCCTTTTTCAAAAGATCTTTCAAGTAGGAAGGTGCTTAACCTCTCATACCAAGCCCTAGGTGCCTGTTTCAATCCATATAATGCCTTTTTTAATTTGAAAACATGATTTGGAAATTTAGAGTTTTCAAAACCTGGAGGTTGTTCTACAAAAACATCTTCTTCAATTATTCCATTTAAAAAGGCACTTTTGACATCCATTTGAAACAATTTAAAACCTTTAAAACAGGCAAAGGCTAGTAAAACCCTAATTGCTTCAAGTCTAGCTACAGGGGCAAAAGTTTCCTCAAAATCAATTCCTTCAATTTGGTTATACCCCTTAGCTACTAATCTAGCCTTATTTCTAATGACTACTCCTGAGTCATTCATTTTATTCTTGAACACCCACTTGGTTCCAACAACACTTTGATCTTTTGGCCTTGTAGTTAGTTCCCAAACTTTATTTCTTACAAATTGATTCAACTCTTCTTGCATGGCCAATATCCAAAATTCATCTGAAAGTGCTTGATCAATGTTAGTGGGTTCAACAGTAGAAATAAAGGCTGAATGATTGACTTCCTTGTTTAATCCACGCCTAGTTCTAACACCCTCACTTGGTTCACCTATGATTAATTCCTTTGGGTGGTTTTTAGAAAATCTCAAATCTCTAGGCAAAGGGTCTTCTCTTTCTAAATTTTCTTCCACATTTTCTTCCAAATTTAATCTATCTATCTTTTGAGAGTTTTCTTCAATTTCTTCTTCAACAACTTTTGGCTCTTCCATGTTTCCAATTTCATCAAAAACAACATGTGTGGTTTCTTCAATGACTAAAGTTCTTTTGTTGAATACTCTATAAGATTTTCCAACACTTGAATATCCAACAAAAATTCCTTCATCTGATTTTGGATCAAATTTTCCTAAGGCAGATTTTCCATTATTATGTATGAACACCTTGCAACCAAATACATGCAAATGAGACAAATTTGGTGTTCTTCCTTTTATCAACTCATAGGGTGTTTTATTCAAATTAGATCTCACATTCACCCTATTCAGAACATAGCATGCAGTGCTAACCGCCTCAGCCCAAAAATACCTAGGAAGAGAGTATTCTGCTAACATTGCTCGGGTGGCTTCTATTAATGTTCTGTTCTTTCTTTCAACTACTCCATTTTGTTGAGGAGTTCTAGGTGCAGAAAAATTGTGATCAATCCCCTTTTCTTTACATAAATCTTCAAATCTTTCATTTTCAAATTCTCCTCCATGATCACTTTGTATAGAGATTATTTCACATCCTAGTTTTCTTTGTATCCAAGTTGAAAAATTTCTGAATTCCTCAAATGATTCACTCTTATGAAAAAGAAATTTAACCCAGGTGAATCTTGAAAAATCATCTACTATAACAAAACCATATACCTTTCCTCCTAGACTAACAGTGCTTACTGGTCCAAAAAGATCCATGTGTAGAATTTCTAAAGGTTTACTTGTCCTAAGATCTTTAATGGACTTAAATGAGGACCTTACTTGTTTTCCTAATTGACATGCATCACACAGATGATCCTTAGTAAAGTCTAGTTTAGGTAATCCTCTCACCAAATTCTTTTGGGTAATTTTTCTAAGATTTTTCATACTAGAATGACAAAGTCTCCTATGCCAAAGCCATGATTCATCAGAAACAGTTTTCAAACAAAAAGCAGTAGGAGATTGAATACAATTTAAATCTAGCATGTAAACATTGTTCACCCTTTTTCCATTTAAAACAATTTTTCCATTTAGGCTAATTATGCAGCTAGTAGGTAAAAATTTTACATTATAGCCCTTATCACAAAGCTGACTTATGCTAAGCAAATTATGTTTCAAGCCTTCAACTAATAAAACATTATCTATGAAAAAGTTTTTCAAGTTTCCAATCATACCTGATCCAACCACTTTCTTTGTGGTATTATCTCCAAGTGTAACCTTGCCTCCACTCCTGGCTTCCAGCGTTATGAATTGAGCAGTATCTCCAGTCATGTGCTTAGAACATCCGCTGTCCAGGTACCATATACTCTCACGAGGTCTTGTGTGAGAGTATACCTGCAAAATTCTCAAATGTTAGACCTGGGAACCCAAACTAGTTTGGGTTCACCTTTATGAAATTTATAATCAGATGCATGTGCGATATGTCTAGATTTTTGCATCTTAGATCTCCACACCAGATTAGGTTTTATCTTTAAAGTGCAGGTGTGAGATATATGTCCTAAAAATCCACAATTGTTACATTTAACATTAGGAAAAATATTCCTATATTTTCTCTCATATGATTGTCTTCTAAGGGATTTCATAAATTTAGGATAATACTTAGGATTTGTAAAATCTTCATGTTTAGGGGGGATCCTATTATCCTCGAGAGCACTTATAGTAAGTTTATAAAATGAATTCATTTCTTCCAAGATTCGATTTGTATAATTGACTCTATATGTCTTGTGCTCAGATTCATCCTTAAATTTCTCAAATTCTTTTTCAAGTTCAACGTAGGATGATTTTAAATTCTCAAAATTTTTATTCAAGTCATCATATTCATCAAGTAGTTTCATGTGGTTGCTATCAATTAAAGCATGATCTTTCCTAAGGATTTCGTGTTCCTTATTAAGCTCTTCCAATTCTAAAACTATACTAGCATGCATCTTTTTAGTTTTCCTATATGCATCATGCATGTGTTCAGAAACTTCAAACAATTCATTATAAGTTAAATCACATACCTCTTCTTGATCTGATTGTTCAGCTTTATCTGCCATCAAGCAAAGGTTGGTGACTTCTTCTTCTTTATCAGTCTCAGATGAGTCTGAAGCTGAGTCCGCCCAAAAAGCCTTTTGAAACTTCTTCTTGCCCTTCTTTACCATTGGTTTCTCCTCTACCTTCTCCTTGCTAGGAGAGGCTTTGAGTTTTGGACAGTCAGTCTTTATATGGCCTGGTTTCCTGCATTCATAACAAATTACTTCATTAGAAACCTTGCCATTTCTATTATACTTACCTCTATTCCATTGCTGGCGTCTCTTCTGCTTCCTCTTTAAAAAGCTTTTGAATTGTCTAGTCATCAGTGCTATATCATCTTCATCCTCAGGTTGTGAGTGTTCACTTTCTGACTCTTCCACATTTAGTGCAATATTCTTGTCCTTTCTTTGTTCACCTACATCAATCTTTCTTTGACTTACTCCTTGCTCGTAAGCAATGAGTGAACCAAGAAGATTGTCAATAGAATAAATGTTCAGATCTTTTGACTCTGTAATTGCAGTAATTTTAGCATCGTATGCAGTAGGTAAACAACGAAGAATCTTATTAACCATTTCAGCATTAGTTAATTCCCTACCAAGTGCATGCAAAGAGGTGACAATTTGAGTGAATCTTGTGTACATGTCAGATATAGATTCATTAGGTTTCATGCGAAATAGTTCGTAGTCATGTAACAAGATATTTAGCCTAGATTGCTTAACCTCATTTGTCCCTTCATAAGTAATACAAAGTCTATCCCATATGTCTTTTCCGCTTTTACAAGTAGAAACTCGCATGTAATCTTCAGATTTTAAAGCACAAAAGAAACTATTTAAACATTTTGCATTTAATTGTGCTAAGTCACGTTCTTCTATAGTCCAATCTGCATAGGGTGCATCTACCCTAATTCCATCAACTAATCTAGTTGGTTTTGTGTAACCTTCCTGGACTAACATCCACATGCGATAGTCAAGTGACTGTAAGAAAGTAGACATGCGTGTTTTCCAAAAATCAAAAGGAATATTGTCAAACAGTGGAGGTCTAGTGATAGAGTAACCCTCAGGAGTGTTTTGGTTTCCAAATGTAGCCATCTACGTTAATCAAAAAGTAGTTCAAACTTATGATTTTGAAACAATGCTCTGATACCACTTGTTGAGTCTAGTAATTAGGTTGTTAAGCCTAAGTAAATGTCCCAAGGCTACCAAGAGGGGGGTGAATTGGTAGTTTTTAAAAATTTTAAACCCTCTTAAAATTAAAGTTGAACCGAAATGAAATTGTCTTTTAAAGTTTGTAGAAAAATGTTTTTCAACCACAGAGTTGTTAAAACAGAAATTTAAAATGCGGAAACGTAAAAGCAATAGAGTAAATGACACCAGATTTATAGTGGTTCGGTCTATAACCAGACCTACATCCACTCCTCAGAGGCACCCTCTGAGTATTGCACTAATACCACAAAGTGACTCTCCTTTAGCACCCACAGCAAGGCGGAGAAGCCTGTACAAAACCCTCTTTTCACCACTCCCCGGTGCGGCAGAGAACCGTCGTCCTTTTACACAATCCACAGTGCTGGCAGAGAACCGTCGTCCTTTTACACTCTCCTAGTGTGGGCAGAGAACCCTACGGCTGTTCACACTTTCCAAGTGTAGGCAGAGAACCTTCTTCCTTTTACACTCTCCTAGTGTAGGCAGAGAACCCACGGCTGTTCACACTCTCCAAGTGTCGGCAGAGAACCGGACCTTCTTGAATTATCTTCTCACAAGAACCTAAAAGAAAGAAAGAAAAGAGTGAAGGAATCTAATTTCACAAGTAGAGATTCTTACCTTAGCAATCCAAGTGAAGCCTTCTTGCTCCAATGGTAGGAATCCTCCTTTGAATGCTCTCTTCCACTCTCCCCTTGACTATTCTCTCAATAGGCACGAAGATCAAAAGACAAAAAGATTGGGTGGCAGTCTAATTTGAAGTATTTATACAAAAGACAAGAAAAACCGCCCAAAAACTGCAAGTTTTCAATTCTGTACGCAGTGGATCGTCCGGTACGATCGTGGATCGTCCTGGACGATTTTACTTAAACGATCTGAAACGACCCAATTTGTATATGTGTACGAAATGACTTCGTACAGCTGATCGTCCTGTACGAACTAGGTTCGTCCAGTACGAACGGTTATTACAAGGTCGGTTCTAGAAACTGCTGAAAACTGTCCTAAGTCGGTTTATCGTTTGGACGAAAATTTGATCGTCTGGACGAAAATTTTCCAGAGAGCCGATCGTCCTGGACGATGATTTATTTCGTCTGGACGAAAATTTTCCAGAGCACCCATCGCCGGGGACGATAATATGGTTTCGTCTGGACGAAAATTTTCCAGAGAGCTGTTCGTCCGGTACGAAATTTATTTTCGTCTGTACGAAAATTTTCCAGAGCGCCCATCGCCGGGGACGATATAAAAATTCGTCCTGGACGAATAGGACTTAGAAAAATTTTTCGAAGCAAGTTCCTATTCGTTCCAAATGCTCTATAGGAGATAACTGACAGATCGTCCAGTACGATATATATCGTCCTGTACGATCAGTATAGAATTTCAAGATCTCCTTAGTTTGTGTGTGTGATTTTATTCACTCAATTACAATCACTCCCTTTCAAAATTAATTCAAAGAAAAGACACTTCAAATAAACAAAATTTCTCATGTTGAATTTGATTTGAAGTTTTCGTAGTCTGGAGTCTGATTTTCCTGAAATGTTAGTATACACAAGAGCAAGTGCAAATCTTCTAAATTGTTAGGAGATAATTATACATCTGAACAATAATGTTTGGAATCATCAAAACTACATAAGTTGCACAAATATAAATCATTCAAATAGCAACTATTCAAACAGAGTGCAGTTCCCTCAAGCTATTCTAAACACAAGCTATACTGGAGAAACCATTCAGTTCGGAACTATTTCTGAAGTTATGCAGTTCCAATAGCTCCTTCTTGAGAATGTTGTTAGCACACCTACTACCAAAGGTGTTGCTAAGAATCATACTACTGAAGCTGTTGATAAGAAGGCTCCTAAGAGAACCTTTATATTTTCAAGACTCACTGTGGCACCTATTTTTGCTCCAATGATTCAAAAGAAAGTTCCTATACTAAGCTAAAATTTATTGGCATGAATAATGCTAATCAAAACATGATTCAAAATGAAGTGCCTGAAGAGTACAATGCTTAAGTTCTTGATGAAAGTGCTAAACTTTCCAGGAAAGCGAGAAGGAAGGCTAATGCTCCCTTACGAGCCAATGGCTGTGGCCGATACACTTCAATAATTATCATCACAGTTAGAGGCAAATGTACCAACCAATAATGACTTTGAACCATTAAAGTGCATAAAAATAAATGATGACAATGGTCAGTTAAAGAAGTATTTCTAAGAGACTTCACGTTAGCGACCACTACCACCAAAGAAGAAAGAATCTGCCTCTTTCAAGATCTACAAAATACTGAAGGCTGTCAAAGATAGAAATTTGCAAAGAAGGTTGAAAAAACCGGTTAATGAAGTCATCTCTTTCAATGCAGCTCGACCTCAGAATAATAATTTTTCAGCAAGACCTTATAGAGATGAGTTTAGATGCCATCCATACTACAAAAAATCAAGTGAATTTTATCCTAATATGGGTCGATACCTATATTACGGAAGAAAATAGTTGGGAGAGCCTTATGATAATTTACATGCAAGAGACTATAACAGAAGATATGATGAATGAAGGCCCCAACAATGGTATCATAAATATGGCCATTCAAAAGTACTTTCTGATATTGGTAGTCATCGGTATGTGACTCCGAGAAGACAGCAAGTTTGGGTTCCAAAAAGATCCAAATATCCTTAAGCTCAAAAAGATGATCTTGATAAAGAAATTTACAAAGGACGACTTAAATCTCATGTCCAGATGTTGTCCCCTAATAAGGAGACTTCTGTTGATGTGATTATACCAAAAGATGAAAGTCATCACATCTATAAAGAATTCCCCGACTCTCCAATCATATATTAGAAGGGGCATTCCCAACTTGAAGATGATTTCAAGTTGGATGAAACTGACAACTACTATAATGATATCAAAGAAGAAGAAGGGTATATTGATCCCATAAATGTTGAAGTTATCCTGATGGTTGATCATGTCCCAAATCCATCTAATCAAAGAATCCATACTAGCATAATGGTAGCTTTAAATCTATAAATTAAAGGTCAAATGCAAGTCAATCAAGAATAAGCAATGCCTACAAACCCATATTCAGAAGAAGTGGAGAAGAGAGAAACTGAAGATGTTGTGAGAAGGCTGTAACATGAAATACAACCTCTCCGACAAAAGAAAGATCAAGAAATTAATTATTCAAACATTCTTCTTGATCAAATGAGCATCATAATGAAAGAACTGCTTCAGCAACTTTATCCAGCAGTTGCATTTGGCCAAGTACAAGTTGTAAATGTGTAAGCAAAATTACTTGTATAGCAGTAATTGCTAGAGATCTTCAAATAATGCTTCATGATCTAGATACTCCTAATAAAGGACTAGAAGGTTAAAATGAAGTGGTAAGATGGTTAGTAAGACCGCATCAAAGATCTTATTAGCCAAAAAAGTAAAAATAGTTATTGCTTTTGAAACTGCTAAAACCTTGGCAGGTAAAGGGCGTCATATACTACTTATAAAATTGCAACGCAAGCTACCCCATACTTGTTGGTTTTCAGAACCGAGGAAATATTACCTTTCAAGACCGAGTTGTCGTCTCTTCGTATTGTTGTTCAATACGAATTAACTAAAGGAGAAAATGATCTTCTACGACTTGAAGAACTTGAAGCCCTTGATGAAGTTTGACTCCAGGCTCAACAAAGTCCAGAATCCTATAAAGCAAGAATGTCTAGGGCCCATGATAGAATGGTTCATCCTAAAAGCTTCAAAGAAGGTGAGCTTATTCTGGTTCTCTGAAGACCAATAATCCCTCACCGTCGCCTTGGCAGTAAATTTGATCCAATATGGGAAGGACCCCTCATCATTGAAATAGTGTATGAAGGAGGTACCTATCAACTCATAGACCTAAATGGTAAAAGACCTATGCCACTAATTAATGGTCAATATCTAAAGAAATTTCATACATAAAAGAATGTTATGTATGAAAATCTACTTACCAGGAAAAAGTCTTCTAAATTCCCTCCTGAAAGACATGAGGCAATTTTTATATTTCTCCTATAAGAAGCAAAATGAAACATACTCCCCTCCTGAAAGACAGGAGGTAATTTTTTATATTCTCCTACAATGCAGGAGATAAGTTCAATCCCCTTCTGAAAGAAAGGAGGCAATTTCTATATTTTCCTACAATACATGAGGCAAGTTCAATCCCCTCTTGAAAGGTCAGGAGACAATTTTATCCCTTTCAGCAAATAAAATGAGGGAAGTATGAATTTTTTCATACTCATAAACCTAAGGGTCGAGCTAAAACCTAAAGTTTAATAAGCCTAAGGGCCAAACTTTGAAATCTTCTACGCTCATAAACCTAAGGGTCAAGCTAAAACTCAAAGTTCAACAAGCCTAAGGGCCGAACTTTGAAATCTTCTACGCTTATAAACCTAAGGGTCGAGCTAAAACCCAATGTTTAATAAGCCTTAGGGGCCGAACTTTGAAATCTTCTACGCTCATAAACCTAAGGGTTGAGCTAAAACCTATTGGTTTAATAAGCCTAAGGGTTAAACATTTGAAATCTTTTAAGCTCATAACCCTAAGGGTCAAGCTAAATCTACAAAGTTCAATAAGCCTAAGGGCCGAACTTTAAAATCTTTATGCACATAAACCTAAGGGTTGAGCTAAAATCCATTGGTTCAATAAGCCTAAGGGCCGAACCTTTGAAATCTTCTAAGCTAATAAACATAAGGGTCGAGCTAAATCCTTGGAGTTCAACAAGCCTAAAGGCCGAACATCAAAATCTTTTATGCTCATAAACCTAAGGGTTGAGCTAAAACCCATTGGTTCAATAAGCCCAAGGGCTGAACCTTTGAATCACTTAAGCTCATAAACCTAAGGTTCAAGCTAAAGCTCATTGGTTCAATGAGCCTAAAGAGCCGAACATTGAAATCTCCTATGCTCACAAACCTAAGGGTTGAGCTACTTAAACTAATCTAAGTGATTGAAAGAAAAGAGAAAGGAATAGCGTTGAACCTAAATGATAAATATCCAAAGATATTACAACTAATTCATTGTGTGAAAGTCACACAACAAATTCGTTGGGATGCAATTTTTGACAAAAATAAAATAAATAAATAAATCAATAAAGAAAACAATGAACGGATAAAAAATAACTACCTCTGTCGACCCCACTTATCCAGACAGCGCATCTCTTCGGAGAGTCGGCAATTCAAAATGATAAAATAATGAAATTCAAAAGAAAAAAAAACTTGCGCCTCCATTCATGTTGCTGTTCAACTCCAACTCCCTCATTGTTGTTTGACGTCGCCCCTCTGACTCCGTCATTGTCGCTCGAATCTGCTCCTTCGACCCCTTGATAGTTGGAGATCTAGGGTTCGCCTTTCATCTTCTCTTTGCGTTATTACTATTCGGCTACATTGTTTCGTTGGAAGTATAGAGATTGCACTCGATGCTTCTTCGTTCCTCCCCCTACATGCGAGCCCCTACCAACCGTGCCCTAGCCAACCCAACTAAGAACCGCCTGAGCCGCCTCCGCTGCCGCCTGTCGACACTGAGCCCCTACATGATCTCCGTCTCGTCTCCCTGCTCGATCGGGGCTTCCCTCCTACCCGATCCTTCTCCCCCTCTATATATATATTAACATATATAATATATACCTTATAATATATATTATATGTATTATAAAACATTTTATATAATATTATATAATGTTAATAAAAATCTATTATTATTTTTATTATATATAATAATAATATAATTAAAAAAAAAAAAGAAAAAGAGGACTTTCAAATAAATGTCGAAGACCACGGCCGTCGTACCTTAGGTCCAACTGGGATGGTTTGAAATTGAAGACCTGCGCCGTTGATTTTTAATCCGGGCAGATGGTTTTAAAATTTGAAGACCACGGGCTGTTGTATCTTAGATCCGGCCGGGATGGTTCCAAATTGAAGAACTCACGCAGACAATCTTAGATCCTGATGAGATGATTTAAAATTGAAGACCCTACACTGTCGACCTTAGATCCGGGTAGGAAGAAATTATGGCAGTGCCATCCCGATTTTTGCCTTGGTGGGGACAAGACGCCGGGAGGCTGTCAAAATTTTGAGAAAATTATTGAACTTTTGGAACAATTATAGAACAATTAAATTTAAATCTTTGATTAATTAAATTTTTTTTTATTAATCAAAGTTAATTTAAATTAATTGATTGATAAAAAAAAATCAAATCAAATCAAGTTTTAAAATTTGAGAGCCTTTTTCTCTAAAAATTTTAAATACAATAATCTTAAATTTTGAAAGTTCTTAAATTTGAGAGCATTTTAAAAAAAATATTGATAAAGAGTTTTAAAAATTAGAAAACTTTATAATTTAAAAATTTATTTAATTGATTTATCAATCAATTAAGCAATAATAAAAAAAATGCAGAAAAAGAAAGGGGGAAAGAAAAGTTTCCACTAAATAATATATACACTGTTGCTTTTCAACTCTCCAAAACTCTCAAACTTAGCTCTTCTGCAAGTTCTCCAAAGTCCCTCTTATATGAGTTCTTGCAAACTATCTTGTGGGCTCTATCCTCTACAACTACAAGCCCTAGCTACTGCAACTACTGGCTACGAACACTTGCAAACAAACAAACAAAAAGTCAGTACATCACAAATAAATTGAATGAATGCTGATAAATTCAAGCTACTACAGGTAGAAAAAAGAACTAGAAAGCAAGAAAAAACTAAGTACGAAAAAGCTAGTAAAGCAAAAGTGCTAGAAAACAAGCAGATCTGTGGACTACTGTAGTAAAAAAAAAAAGACTAGGAGCACAGAACAACTCAAATACAAATGCTAGTGTTCAGGCTTCAAAGTATTAAAATTACAAATTCAACGAACTGAAACAAATTCAGAACAAATCTCCAAACAATCAAATTCAAAAGCCTGGGCAGCCTCGTTCATAAGAACTTGGTTGTAAGACCTACTACCCGGCAACATTCGTAGGAAAGTCGTAAGCCCGACCTTAGGGGAAATTTTTAGGTAGAAATTGACCTAACACCTTAACCCAATTAAAACCCCCGGCCAATTCTAATATAAGCCATAAGTCCAACCTCTAAGTGAAATATTTAGGTGATAACACAAATTTAGACCCCTCACCTAGGCATCCTAGTCTAAAGGATTAGGTTGTAAGACCCACGACTCAGGTTGCTTAGCTTATAGACTAGGTCGTAAGACCCATCATTGGGTAACTTCTAATTGAAGTCATATGCCCCAAAATTTTGGGAAAATTACTAAATAAATTGTAATGACCCTAAAACCTAAATAATCAAATTCAAAATTATGGGCATCCTATTCTAAAGGACTAGGTTGTAAGACCCATGACTCGGGCAGCTTAGCTTATAGGGCTAGGTCATAACACCCATCATTGGGCAACTTCTAATTGAAGTCGTAAGCCCCAAAATTTTGGGAAAATTACTAAATAAATTATAATGACCCTAAACCTAAATAATCAAATTTAAAATTATGGGCATCCTAGTCTATAAGATTAGGTTGTAAGTCCTGCTTTCGGGCAACTTTTTGCTGAAGTCATAAGCCCCCACATTTTAGGAAAATTTGCTAAATAAATAGTAATGATCCTAAACCCTAAACAATCAAATTTAAAACTATGGGAATCTTAGTCTAAACGATTAAGTTATAAGACCCGCTTTTAGGCTACTTCCTAAGGGAAGCCATAAGTCCTACCCAAACAATTAAAATTCTTGGGCATCCTAGTCTAAAGGACTAGGTTGTAAGGTCCACAACTCGGGCCGCTTAGCTTACAGGGCTAGGTCGTAAGACCCACTATTAGGCAACTTCTAAGTAAGCCATAAGATCTATCCAATTAAAAGTCTTCGCGCAACGCCTAATTGGAGTCGTAAGCCCCAAACTAAGCAAACTTTCCAGGAAACTCCTAATTAGAGCCGTAAGCCCCAAACTAAACAAACTATCCAGACTACTTCCTAAGGGAAGCCATAAGTCCAACCAATAATCAAAATTCTCGGGCAACGTCACTATAGAGTTAGGTTGTAAGACCCATCTTTGGCCAACTCATAATTGAGCCATAAGCTTCACTCTAAATCAAATTTTTGGGCAACTTCTAATTGGAGCAGTAAGCCCCAAACTAAATAAATTAATGGACAACTTCTAAGGAAGCTATATGCCCCAACCCAAATTAAATCAAACTAAATTCCACACCTAATCACTTCAGTCTACTCGGGATCCCTGAGAGGAGGCAACCCATGCCTGCTGATCAAATTCCCTGGACACTACAGTCAATGATTGTTAGTGTTGGTAGACTGAAAACTATGGTATACCCAGGACGACGGAACCATAGGATCTTAATCGAGTTTACCTCCATTTTCCCCATAATTGAGACTAAAAAATAACTAAAAATTTATTCATTTTTAATTGAGAGTTCTCTCTTATGTAGTAAGAGGTGTATTTAACTATGAGGGCTTGCGCTCATTGGAAGTAAGAACCCTAGATCTTTAAACCCAGGTACTACCCTCAGGGGAAATCTGGTTAATTTCAATCTAACTTAAGATAAATGAAATCCTACAGCTATAAAGTGGGATTCATGCATTCGTGCCATTTTTCTTGAGCCAACACTAGCTATGTGACCTAAAATGCCATAAGAGTAAAACCTAACACCAGGAAATGGATTCACGAACCTAAGTGGGTCATGGTGCCTTCTTATAGGTTTATGCAATGTATGATATGTTGAGGGCTTATGAAATTATTCTAAGGTAGGTGGTTGTTTGTTATTCTCAAGTGCAGTTAGTTTTGCTTCCAAAATTTTGTTTACACCTTCAAGAATGGATATTTTAATTTTTAATGCATGCTACGTACTTTCTATTTCTGCTTCAGATGCTTCTAATACTTTGTATGATTTCTCTAGTTCAAGATGTGATGTTTTTAAGGATTCATGTTCATTAGTTAAGTCAGTATGCTTATTTTTCAAGGCATCATATTCTTCAATCAAGGTAATGTGATCATTATCTAAATTAGAATACTCCATAATTAAACTAGCATGCTCTTTTTAGAAAGTAAATAATTCAGTATTAAGACTAGCATGCATCGTTTTCAACTTTCTATACAAATCCTGAATATTTTCATAAATAATGTGTAATTAATCATGGGAATGTTCATATACCTCATCTTGATCTGATTGATCAAGATTATTGTTAGCCATAAGACATGGGTTTGTTACCTCCATTTATTCTACTTTTGATAATTTTGAAGCAGAGTCGGGCTACAAGCTTTCTTCATCCTTTGCTTACCCCTCTTGAACTTTGGCCTCACCTCACCCATCTCCTTGATTGGGTGAGTCTTTAAGTTGGGGCATTCAGCTTGAAGGTGGTCTGGTTTTCCTTCACTTAAAGCAAATTATGTCATAAGATGCTTTAATATTTTTTCTTCTTTACCTTTGCTTCAATTATGTTAAACGTTTTCTTTTCAGTAAACTCTTGAACTACCATGTCATTAAGGTAATTTCATTATCCTCCTCCATTGTATAACTATCACTATTTGAATTATTTGATATTAGTGCTATAGTTCTATCCTTCTTCTCCCTTGCTTTACTTTGCCTTTGACTCACTCCTTACTCGTAGGTAATTAGTGACCCAAGCAAAATATCAATGAAATAAAAATTCAGTTCTTTAGATTCGATAATTATATATATCTTGGCATCATAAGAACTAGGTAAATATCCTATAATCTTATTAACTTTTTTTAGAGTTTGATAGTTCTCTTCCTAGTGCATATATGGATGTTACTATCTGGGTGATCCTAGTGTACATTTTAGATACAATTTTGCTAGGTTTTATATGAAAGAATTCATAGTCATGCAACAGAATATTTAGCATAAATTATTTAACTTCACTAGTTCCCTCATAAGTGATACAAAACCTAACCCAAATCTCCTTCCCCATATTATATGTAGAAACTCATAGATAATCTTCAGATTTTAAAGCATAAAAGAAATAATTCAAATATTTAACAATTAACTATATGAGTTCCCTATCCTCATAACTCCATTTAGTAAAAAGAATATTATTTTGAGACCATAAACAATATGCGATGGAAGTGAATATCAAGTTTGAATCATATGCCAAATTCTATAATCATTGGATTATTAAAAAGTAGACATGCATATTTTTTAGAAATTAAATGGAAATTTTTAAAATAGTAGTGGGCGGGTTATCAAATAACCCTTATTAGTGTTATGATTACCAAAATGAGCGATTGATCATTTTTCAAAAGTTTTCTAAAACCTTGTTTTTGTAACCCCCTCTGATTCCACTTGAAAGCTTATAAAGGTTATTAAACCTTAAGGAACTAGCCTGAGGCTCACCAAGAAGGGGGTGAATTGGTAATTTTACAAATTTTCCCAAAATTCAAAATAATGATGACAATATTTTTATAAAAGTTTTCAAAATTTGAAAATACCAAATTCTAATTAATTGTAGAAGTGAATGAGTTTATCAAAAATATAGATTTAATTATGATTATATTTTGATTTATGAAAAGAAATAATAATCACAAATTTTTTAATGCAGTTATAAAAGGAATAATATGCTGGAAAAATAAAAGTGAAAAAAGGAAAAAACACACCAAGGATTTTTATGCTGGTTTGGTCAATCTTGACTTACGTCCACTCCCCAGATTCCTCCACTGTGAGTGTTACACTAATCACTAAGTGAATTTTTTTTTTGCTCCCACAACAAGACAGAAACCCTTATATATTCACTTTCACCAAACTTGATGTGACGGAGTGTCAGATGCTGTCACCATCCCGGTGATGGCAACATACCTTGACCCATTTTTATCCCACTTTGAGAAGGCAGAGAACCTCAGCTCCTTTTTCTCCCTCCAAGAGAAGGTAGAGTACCTCTGCTCCTTTTTCTCTCTTCTGGAGATGGTAGAGTATCTCGGCTCTTTTTTCTCTCTCATGAATATGGTAGAGAACCTAAAGGACTTGACTTATAAGCCTCTCACCCAAGAGAGACTTCTAACACATCATACATTATGATCCAAATATCATCTAGTATCTATTAGTTTTTCTATCTTATTTGATCAAGGCGATTCTTAAAATGATTAGAAATTATTTCAATAAGTCATCCCATATTGTCATCATTGTACAGTATAGTTAGTTAATTTCAAGTAGGCCATTCAGTATGATATGAATATTATATGATTTGATTAGTTTTAAAATCAAGGTTTTTTTTAGTATGATCTTTAAGATGACCATATACTAGATTGTATTATATGATTATTTTAAAGAAACTAATTATTCAATTAGTCGTTAAGCCCATTCCTTCTTTATTGATCATATAGTATGGTTAAAAGTCATATAATATGATTATTATAAAAATTTTAACTTTTAAAATTTATCTCACCCCCCCTATGTTTGTGTGCATGATAACCCAATTACATATACTCTTATGTTGCTAGACTCAAGAAATAAAAAATAAAGAAAAATAAAGTTACAGACTTTATTTACTTGGCATTTCTATTCTACCCATTCTGGAGCTTTCAATAGCTTTGAGCAGTGCATAACTTACTTGCAATATTAGTGCTCATAGATAAAAGAAATATCTAAAAAATTTAATAAGAAAACTAATAATTTAATCAATAATGTATAGAATTATAAAAATTATATACTAGGGATCCTAGATTGCAACAACTATATGATATGACTAATATTTTGATCGATCAGATTGGGTGAATTAAATATTTTATATTGTATTGTATGATTTATGCCTCGTATTGTACGATATGACTAAATTCTTTTTAAGGAGATGAACTTTTAGTTTTTTATTCACACCTCTCACCTCATCCCTTTCTTACCCTTGTCCAATGGCTAATGGAAAATATTTTAGGGCTCTTATAGGATGTTCATCTAGACTTCTAGTAGAACCCCTGTTGCAACCCATGACCCCGAGTTTGAGATTTTGATGATGCCAAATAATGAGTGTTTTGGAACAACCTTTCATTAAATACTATTTTATTTGCTATTGTCCTTGAGTACTAACATTTCAGGAAGATCACAAGTGACTCAGGACGAAAGGAAGACTAAAGAAAGGGTAGATTAGGAGTATGAGTCAAACATTGTATTTTTCTATTTATTTGATTTTATTTTATTGAGTCTGGCCACAAAATGCATAAGAGTAAGAGCAACCATGCATACACACAGGGGCAGAGTTTGTTTTTAAATGAAAATTGTCATAAAAATTCTTCTCTGTATATCGTACTGTACGATGGTATTTCGTACCGTACGATCAGAGCTATGTGGACGATTCTGTACATATATCGTACTGTACGAATTAATTCGTACTGTACGATATGTTCAGATCCAAAACCCTAGCCGTAGTTTAATTTGAGTAAGTGATTTTGCGCCGCTCGTACTGTACGAACGTGTTCGTACTGTACGATTTGTTTTTAATACTTACTTAAATTAACCCATAATTAGTGCATGTAATCCTGGCCTAATTAATTTTTGAACATTGTACTGTACGAACTGGATCGTACCATACGATGAACAGAGACGACATCTGATCGTCCAGACTATCGTCCTGTACGAATAATGTTTTGTGGATCGTACCGTACGATATTATATCGTACAGTACGAATTGTTTTTGAACTATTCATACATCTTCGTACCAGGATGACGTCTGTTTGTACATATCGTACTGTACGATGTTGCATCGTACTGTACGAACAGTAACGGTTACTTTTGAAATTAGAGGTTTTTTGGAGTCCGTTTTAGATGTCAATCAAGTCCTTTTTGAGTAAGAATCACAGAGAGGGTGAACGTGGTTAGAGAGGGATTCCAAGGGAGAGATCTCTAGAGAAATTCTTGAGGGTTGAGAGAGGAAGGAGGAGGTGAGCGTTGTGAGGGAGAAGAGGTGTGAGGGAGATCACACGGGTTCTCCAAGCTTGCTGCATCTTGCTCCTCCTATGGCCCTAGAAGGATTTGAGGGAGGATCTCCAAGGGAAAGGCTCGTCTACATCCGTTGCCTCGAGGTTCTCTGCCTTCTCCAGGAGGGAGAAAAACGAGAAGGTTCTCTACTGTTGCCAGGAGGGCGAAAACAGAGTTTGGCACTCCGCCACGCCGGGTTTGTGAAAGGGAGGTTTGTAAAGGCTTCTCCGCCTTGCCGAGGGGGGCAAAAGGAGAACTATTTTGATAGTGAAAATCCCGGAGCGGAGGACTCTGGGGAGTGGACGTAGGTCATATTTTGACCGAACCACTATAAAAATTCTTGGTGTGTTTTTTCCTTATCGTCGTTTACTTTTTACTTGCATTTAATTTTCATAACTATTGCATGGTGAAGCTTGTGGAAGAATAATTGTTTAAAATTTTGTTGTAGTATTACAAAAATAACAAAAAAATTAGAACTCTTGTTTAGGGTTATTTTTATTAAGGAAAAGTTTTTCACAATTCACCCCCCCTCTTGTCATTTAGTAATTTCAACCCCAATTCCTTGAAGTAGCATATGAAGAAGTATATCATCGTTATAAGGCTGCAGAGATCACTCCCTCTAAAATCATCAATCAAGAAGTTCTAAACTTCTGGGTACTACTTTTCACTAGAACCACACTCTAGTTCATTCTCACTCTAGCCTTTCCTTTCAACTCTGAACCCCTTCATGAGTTATTTGCCAGTCATTGAATCATTAGTGTGGGAACTACCCTCCAACCCTATATTGAAAGATGGATGGTAGAAATTAGATATGAAGAGTTTGATCAAATCCTACATTTTTATACCACTAGTGAAAGAGTGCACTCCATAGTCTTTCTCCCTAACTATAAACGGAATCCTATGATTAGCACCCTTAGGGAATCTTGAATAAATATCCATATTTCTTATATTAACACCCTTGTTTAAGACACCCAAATCATTCAACATATCCTAAGAAATTCAATTATTCACAAAGTATGTGATAAGATAAACATCACACCTCATCTATCTATTACTACCTACTTTATCATGTCTGAAATTAATTTTAATATAACTGATCTAATTATATGCCACTTTAAAAACCTTAGCTTCATAAGAGATCCTAGAAATAAACATAAGCCAAAATTTGCATTAAGTCATATCATAGCCTATATTTTGGAATCTAAACACAATCTCCAATATCCTGCATAACCCGACTATCTTCCAATCTACTACTCAAACAACTCCTTCCATATTCATAATAATTATCATCACCATAATACTTGTTATGTGAACCCTGAACCAGAGGAGGTAGAGGGAGATCCAACACCAGCTCCTACTGCTTACTCAAATGATTATTCCTCTATGGTGGAGTGATTTGATCAATTAAAGATGTAGTAAGCAACCCATTACTAGGAGACAACATAAATTTGTATGACTACACTAGCATCATAATATACTTTAACAGCAACATGATTAGCTTCAACAGCAACATGAGTCTGATAGAGCCTGGTTTAATGATCAATTCAGTATTATTCATTAATATTTTTATTTACCACCTCCACCAACACCACCTAATTAGGATCCTCCATATCTCCGATAGATTGTTTTATGTTGTGTTTATTTTTATTGTCTTGTGTTATCTTGCGGTGTATTTTATTTTATTATTTCTTATTTTTAGTGATCTTAAAAGGGGAGTAGTGTCTTGGCAAGTTATGGTAGTGTTGGTTGTAGTTTGTTCTTATTTTTATCTAGTTCAATATTTTCTTTCATTCAATGTTTGTGTTTGTATTATTACTTATCTGTTATTCATTTCAAAATTAAAAAAAAAAAATAAAGATGAGTGTGTTGTTCCCCTATTTTGTTTACAAAAAAAAAAAATAATTCTTCACTTAGTGAGGAGGAGAATAGGAAAAAACATATTGATCTTACAACTTCAACTTAAAAAATTTGCCATCATAAAAAAAGGGAGATTTTTGCAATCTAGAATCAAGAGCTTATGATTTTGATGATAAAAAATATTATTGGTTGAATTTAAACTTTTCCAAACATTTGTATTATATATTTGGTGCTGTGTATACTAACATTTTAGGTACATTATATACCATTCAAAATCATTTAGGGCTCAAGATTGTAGAATTGGATGTGCTAAAAGAGTCTATATTTTCTATTTCCTTACATTTATATTTGTTGAGACTATTTATGTAAAAGGTGTATACTAACTTGTTTACTTATACACAAAAACAAGGAAGTGAGAAAATTTAACTTTTTTTTTTTTTTTTGAACTGATTATAGTATTTGATCATAATCAACAGTATGATATGTTATTCAAAATATGATGAGGATGGCTAATTAGTGAAATTATTATTATTAAGATTAATCTACTATACAATTCCATTTGTATAGGATGATCAATTAAAATAAAACTTTATACCCCCAATTATAAATTAGGCAATATTTTAAAATCATATTATATGATAGGAATCATAATGTATGATGATCTTAAATCTAGCATAATCAAATCATGTAATTAAGAAATCAAATTTGGATTAATTGATAAAATTAGATCATACTATATAGTTAAACTAATCATATTATATAATTGGATCGCTTCCCAAGTTCATACTTAATTGCAAGAGATCATATGGGATGAAATCTAATTTGATTAAACTAAATGCCCTCAAAGAATCATGTTATCATACTCGATGACCAGTTCAAGTATTTAAACTAATTGTATAGAATGTTGTTGTTCATACAACATTAATAAGATGAATTAAATTGATTATACTATATAATCGAAGATTATATTATATGATTAGTTGCGAGAGAAATAGAAATTTAGGAGTTTTTTTACCCCCTTTATATTTAAGCTCTCTTAATAGACTTTTATGCGATCTTTTGGCTATTGAGTTTTCTTAGAGAGAGTTGTGATAGATCTTAGAGATCTTGGAGAAGGAAAATGAGAGGTTTTATATAAGGGAGAAGCAATGTGAGGGGATTCAACTTAGTTGTTGCAACTCATAAATTCAGAGTGAAATTATGATTTTTGATGATAGTAAAATATTATTGTTCTATTAATTTAATTATTTCTCCAAGCATGTAATGGTCATATTTTATTTGTTATTTATGTGTACTAATGTTCCAAGAAAATCATACTCCAAGCTGCTGAAGACTTCAAGATAGAGTACATTAGGATTTCATGTAATAAAGTTTGTAAATCTTTATTTTTTATTTTATTTTGTCTGAGAGAGTGTGATTGTAATTGGGTAATTATGCACACACATACGGGGAGAGAGTTAAAACTTAAAATTTTAAAATGAATCATATTGTACAACTTCCAATCATATTGTATGATTTATCATGTTTCTTCCTCCAAAATGCATTTAATAAAATCATGACTTATACTTTCAAACTATTCATAGAGTACGATGCTAGTTTATACAGATGATTGACAATGTATGAAATCAGGTTCATACCAGTTCATCCAAAAAAGATTAATATATTTTTTGTATTTTTTTTGTTGTAAGATGTTAGTTCGTACAGATGACTAATAGTGTACAAAATCGGGTTCGTACTAGTTCATCTTAAATGAATTCATTCATTTTTGTACTATTCATACTTTACAAGGTTAGTTTATACCAATGACTAACAGAGTGAAAAATTGGGTTCATCCATGATCATACTAGATGAAGAATGAATTGTATTAATGATTCATACTTTATGATATTAGTTCGTATAAATGATTGATAATGTATGAAATAAGGTTTGTACTATATCGTACAAGACAAACACATTTAGTTTTGAGTTATTTACACAACACAATATTAGTTCATACAAACAATTAATAGTATACAAAATAACATTCATACCATATCATACCAGATGAACACATTCAGTTTTGAACAATTCATATAGTACGATGTCAATTTGAACAAAAGACAGACAGTGTATGAAATTAGGTTCATACAAGATCATAACATGATTTTTAAACCATTTGTACAAATGATCCACGATCGTATTGTATGACTTGAAGTCGGTTCATTTGTAATTTTTAGTTTTTGGACAATTTTTCTTATGTGTTCTATATAAGAAGCCCTAAAAACTGTTACTCAAGACCTTTGTTGCAATTTTCTCTTGAGAACGACCACTGGGTTTGAGTATTTTGGAGAGATTATGAGAGCGAAATGTCAGAGATCAAGTGAGGGGGAGTTGTGAGTGATTCACAAGGTTACCCAAAGTGAGGATCTCTTTGTCTTGTTCAAATTTTTGCCCATCTCCTCTAAAGAATTTTGAGAGAAGATCTTCAACATTGTGTAAAAGGTTCTCTTCCTTAACCTCAGGATAAGAAAGGCAAAGGTTCTCTACATTCACCAGGAGGGTGAAAATGGATGATGGTTATTTACCTTTACCAGGAGGGTGAAAAAGGATGTCAATTCTCCACCGCATCGAGTTGGTGGAAGAGAGTTTGTAAGGGCTTCTCTACTTGCTGTGGTAGCAAATGGAGAGTTACTTTGATTTAGTGCAATTCCTAGAGGAGTCTTCAGGGAGTGGACGTAGGTCTAGTTTTGATCGAACCACTATAAATTTGTTATTCTTCTATTCACTTTAATAATTTTTTTATATTTTTATTTTTCTGTACTTTAAAGTTTTGTGATTGAAAAATCTTTTGAGATAATCATATCTAAACAACTGCATATTCAAGGATCATTGCTTAATTGTTTTAGAAATAGTTTTTAAAAATCTAAGAAATTTTTAAAATAACCAATTTAACCCCCTCTTGGCTAGCCTTGGGACAGTTCAATAAGTTCTATCAACCTACATGAACTTTCAAGTGGTAGCAGAGGCTATTTCAAAAATTAAGGTTTAGGCTACTTTTTGATAATGACCATGTCTATTTTTGGAAATCAGAACATTCCTGAAGGATATACTATCACTAGACCACCTTTATTCGATAACATTCCTTTTGATTTTTGGAAAACTCAATTATCTACTTTTCTATAATCACTTGACTATCGCATGAAGATATTAGACAGGAAGATTACTTTAGACCCACTAGACTTGTTAATGGCATTATAGTTGAAACAACATTCACTTATTGGACATTATAACAAAAAGACTTAGCACATCTAAATGGAAAATATTTAAATAGTTTTTTCTATGCATTTGAATTAGAAGACTATATATATTTTTCTACTTGTAAAAATGGAAAATTGGGATAAACTTTGTATAACTTATGAAGGGGAAAATGAGGTTAAACAATCTTGGTTGAGTATTTTATTACACAATTATTAACTATTTTGCATGAAACTGAATGAGTCAATTTTTGATATGTATACACATTTTACTCAGATTATTTCATCATTGCATGCTTTAGGTAGAAAACGGACTAATTTAAAAAAAAGTTATTAAAATCCTTTGTAGTTTACATATAGCTTATGATGCAAAGATAACTATCATAATTGAATTGAAAGATCTAAATATATATTGATAATCTGCTTTGGATCACTGATTTCTTACGAGCAAAGGGTTAATCAAAGATAGATTAATGCTAGTGACAAGAGAAAAGAGAAGAATATTGCTTTGAAAGTGGATGATTCAAAATATGATCAATCAATTCTTGAGGATGAAAAAGATATTGCACTAATGACCAGGCAATACAAAAGTTTCCTTCTAAGAAAGCAATGGAATGTCAGCATTGGAACAAAGGTAAGTTCAATAAAAATACAAAAGTTTCTGATGAAGTTATTTATTATGTATACAGAAAGCCTGTGTATATAAAAACCGATTGCCCAAATCTCTAAGCAAATCCTAACAATGAAAAAGTTGAGGAGAAAACAAACAGTATAAAGGGTAAGAAAAGAATGCAAAGAGCTTTCTGGGTTGACACAACTTCAAAATCCTTAGAAATAAATGCAGAAGATGAAATCACAAACTTGTGCTTAATGGAAGATAAACTTAATTATTCAGATCAAGAGGAGGTATGTGACTTATCCTACGATGAACAATTTAAAGTGTTTGAAAAAATTCATACTACATATAGTAAGCTTAAATAATTGCATTATAATCTTAACCTGAGGCATTTAAATTTATAAAAAGAAACTGAAAATCTTAAGAAAGATCATGAATCTATAGATAGCAACCACATAGCTTTGTTGGATGAATTTGATTATTTAATTAAGAAGCATGATTCTTTGAAAACATCCTATAATGAACTCAAGAATGACTTTAAGGTGTTTATTACAAAAAGTTCTTTAGGGATGTTAGGCCCTACGAACTGGCCCAAAGCTAATTAAGAGAGAGAGGTGAATTAGTATTTAAAATAAACACAATCTAATTAAAATGCGCAAGTAATAAAGGAAAGAACACATCAGATTTATAGTGGTTCGGTAAAACCTTGACCTACATCCACTTCTTAGATGCACCCTCCAAGTATTTCACTAAACTAAGTGTCTCTCCTTTAGCCCCCACAGCTAGGCGGAGAAGCCCTTACAAATACACTTCCACCTTCCCCGGTGCGGCGGAGTTGCCGGGTCCTTTGACACCAAAGAGATCTTCTTCTTTAGTGAACTTCTCTCGAGACAAGCCTTGAATTCGACGGTATTCAAGTGCAAGCTTGCCAAAGCAACCGTGTGGAACCCCCTCCACATTCCCTTGAGTCCCCCTCATAGGATCTTCTCCCTCTCTCAAACTCAACCCTTTCCTCACTCCCTTTAAAGCTTTCTCTTCAAGTTTCCCCCAAAAGAACGAAGCTACAATGGCTGACAAAGTCACTTACAAAGTGTCATGTGATAGCTTAAATAGAATATCTCAAAATGAGCTCATTAATACAAGTTGTCGACATTATCATCCAGGACGATACTAAATTGTCCTGTACGATCAGTGCAATTTAAGCCCAATCAGCCGAGACGATTTAAGAAGAATAGAAGAAGTTTGTTCATATCGACCAGGATGATAATATTATCATGGATGATCAGAACAAATCGTGGAATATCGTCCTGAACATCGCCCTGAAAAATAGCTATCTGATGTCCAATCGTCCAGCGTATCAGCCTGGATGATTTTGCAATCGTCCTGGATGGTTTAATCATGCAATCAAGTCATAATTTCTTTCCTTAAATTCCAAAGAAATTTTGGAAAAAGTTTTATGGATCATCCTGGACGATATTTTATAATCCTGGACGATCCACCTGGACGATGTCCAAAAATAAATAATTCCTAAATAGATTTGGCGGCAGATTATTTCTGTTTTGAGCCTATCATCCTGGCCGATACAAAATCATCCAGGACGATGTGTTTTGCATAATGACGGCTGCTTTAATGAGGATGCCCTAATTAGGGTTTCTGCTTTTGAACAGATCATCCAGGCTGATATAAATATCATCCTAGATGATGTTATCAAAAATAGTAAACTCTAGGGAACAGTCAGAAAATCTTCCAAGTTATAAAGCATCAGAAGCCACACCAAATACAATAGACTCAAGAAAGGAAAAAGTGTAAAACTAACTAAGACCTAGACTACCCAATCTTGAGCTAGTTCCAAATTGCAATCTGATTGTGTGGACCTGAAATGTTAGTAAATAAGGCTATCATAGAGGAATAGAAGTGTTTGCTATCATCAAAATCATAAATCAGGAAAATAGATCTGCAATAATTACTAAATAAGATCAAAGAGAACATGATTTAAAAGATGATAACTCAATTTTAGAAAGTGCAAACTCACATCTTAAAGAAAAATTGAAAGCTCTTAAGGAAGATAAGACAACTCCCACACTTGAATAATTTTATAATCCTAATAAAAAGCATATAATTTCAAAATTTAGGAAATGATATTATAAAGCACATAGATTGGAAAATCCTTTTCCTTGTGTAAATGTTTTTCATACGGAATGATGAGGCTTATGTCCCACACTTCCACTACTTAGAGTAGAACACATTTAGTGTGGAGACCTAAGATGCAAAAATCACAGCATATCAAACATCATAGACATTATTCTATGGTGATACAGGCGATTCCTGGGAGATCGAGGGTTTTCTGTGTGATCTCATTTTCTTGCGAGATTTTCTATGGATTCTCTACTTGGCTTCGGTCCTTTTTTGTGTTATCTGTCTTTTTCATGCTATTTCTGATTCTTCATTTATTTTGATCATCTTTTTTTGCTTTTTTGGGGAATTACGACCCCATCGTCATCTTACCCTCTATTGGCTACTACATTGAATGGCAAGTCTCGATCTTTTAAAGATGTTCTTCTAGTATCTTCTTCTTCTTCCCCACCCCCTTTCAAGTTTGTTCATACCTCATTTAAGGGTTATTACATATTAATGTTCGATGATTCAGTTGTTACTCAGTTAGTTGCACCTTTTACTCTTATGCTTGTTGGGAATTTTATCCTAAGATGACCTAACCTCAATGTTATATGCAAATTTTTTGTGAATTTGAAGCTCTCTAGTTCATTTCATATCGGATTACTTGATCCCCATCATGTGACGATCCAACTCATTAATGATTTGGATTATAGGTGGATTCTTTCAAGGAGATCTTATTATATACAGGCTTGCCAAATGAGACCTCTTAAATGGACTCCTAATTTTGATGTTTGTGAGGAGTCACCGATTGTTCCTGTTTGGGTTTCTTTCCCTAATCCGAGGCTTAATTTCTTGAATTCTCATATCCTTTTTGGGCTTTGTTCCATTCTTGGTTGACCAATGCAAACTGATTAAGCCACGACTTTGGTCTCACGGCCATTTGTTGCCCGTGTTTTAGTTGAAATTGATATTTCAAAAAAACACCCCTCTGAGATATGGCTAGGTTCTGAATTGAATGATTATTTCCAAAAGGTTGATTTTGAAAACTTTTTTGATTTTTTGCTCTCATTGCAAGATGCATGGGCTTGGTTTGAATGAATGTTTCATATTGCATCCACATCTTAAGAGGGGAAAAGAAATTACCGCACATGCTAAAGAGCAAGAGGGTATTTCAAATGATCATATTAATGTTATTTTGAATAATAATGTGGAGGAAGGTAATAGTAACATAACCCAGGGAAATGAAGTTGTTATTCTTCAGCCTGATCCCATTCATGACACCCTCCCCCCCTCCTCTTTTGGAGGTGAATTTCCTAGTGATCAAACTGTGGATCCTTGTGTTCAAACTGTGGATCTCATTATGGCTACTATGCCTGATTTGGTTATTAGGGAGAAATGAATATTACCTAATTTCTCTAATAACAGTTATCTTCCATCTTCCTCATCAAATCTTTCTGACTCACATCAATCTCTGGCTCATATAGTTGTTTCTAATGTTAACTGTCCTAATCCTCCTCAATCTCTTATTGAGAGTGAGTAGGTAAATGATCTTATTGCTATCAGAGTTGAGCCTACTTTGCTAGAGAATGAATTACCTCAATAAGCGAACCTAGCTAATGCCCAAACTGAGAATGTGAACGAATTAATTAGCAGCTTTGATAGGAATGGTTCTACTTTAGAAGATGGTGTTTTCTATGTGGAAGGTTAGCTGCCTCTTTCTAAGGGGCATTCAAGTAATTTAACTGATAGTAAGCTTTCTTATAATTATCTCTCTGATTCTTGTACTAAAACTGAGGTGGATATTTTAGCTAAATGTTATGCTAGAGATGACCATGATATGAGTTTCTCCAAGGGTCGTGGTAAGATAGGTATAAAACCTAAAAATGTTATCTTAAAGTCTCCTAGAAGCACACATTTGTATACTTCTCATTAATCTTTTTTCTTATGTTTAACACAATTATTTAGAATGTGCAGGGTATTGGTTGCCCTTCCTCTAAGTTTAGAACTAAATATTTATGCCATATTCATAATGTGTATATTTTTTTTTTTACTTTAGCCTTTGTTTTCTGTGGATAAATTACTTGGTACTAACAAATTTCTAAGTTTTAAGCATGTTAAGTCGAATGTTGCCAATAAAATTTAGGTTTTCTGGAAAGATTTTGTCATAATTAATATCATTGGGGATTTTACTCAAGTTTTGCATTATCGTATTGAAAGTTCTAATTTTCAATGTTGTGCCACTTTTGTTTATGCTGCATCTTCTCGTTATACTATGAGGATTTTATGGGATCAAATCTATCAACTGCATAGTATTTGCAACCTTTCTTAGCTTGTCGGTGGTGATTTTAACACTATTACTTACCTGACTGAGCATATTGGGGGTTCTATTCATATATATCAGTTGATGGAGGATGTTAATGATATGATTATGGATTGCAATCTTATTGATATTGGCTTTTCTAGCAATAAATTTACTTTGCATCATAGGTATTTGTAGCAAAGGTTGGATAGTTTTATTTAATAATGCTTGGCTTAATTCTTTTGATTTGACTATGGTTGATCACCTTAGTCGTACCCTTTTTGATCACTCTCCTCTTCTAATCAAAATTAAGAATGGTGCTAAGAGCCTCCCTTCCCATTTTAGATTTCAAAACATGTGGTTACTTCGTGATTCGTTTCTTGATGTGGTCCATAATAATTTGCAGGCCCCTCTTTTTCCTGATGATTCTATCTCTAGTATGAATAAATTTTGGCTTAAGCTGAAAAAACTTAAGCAGGTCTTAAACTAGTGGAGTCTTAAGTTTTTATAAAATCTATTTATTAGTATTTTTTATTGTGGAAGATAGGGTGAATTCTATAGAGGAGCTTTGTTAGTTGGATCCCTCTAAGTCCAATCTCTACCTTTTGAAAGAGACTAAAGCTGAGCTTTGTAATCTTCAAGCCTATGAAGAAATTTTTTGGAAGCAGAAAGTGGCTACCAAGCTCTTGGCTGAAGGTGATAACAACATGAAATATTTTCATGCTTTGGTTAACATGAAATGTGCTATTATTTCCATTCATAAAATTACTCACGAGGATGGCTCTATTTCTAAGGATAATGCTAAAATTGCTAATTTAGCTATTAATCATTTTCAAAAACTTCTTAACAAATCTTTTCATCCATCCAATGTTTCTAATATGTCCATTATTCCTAATAGTGTTTCTTTTGAGGATAACATTGGTTTATCTAATTCTCCCTCTCTTGAGGATGTTAAAGATACTTTATTTGGTATGAATGCAGATTCTGTGGCTGGTCCTGATGGTTTCACTATTAAGTTCTTTCAGAAGATGTGGCCTATTATTTTTAATGATATTTTCTCTTTTATTAAGGATTTTTTTAATTGTAATCATATTCCTAAGTTCTTTTCTTCTACTTTTATTGTGCTTATTCCTAAGAATAGTGTTGTGAACTCCTAGCATGATTTTAGACCTATTAGTTTGTGTACTGTGTTATAAACTATTTTCTAAAATCATGATGAATCATTTAACTATTTTGCTGCCTAAACTTATTTCTCCTTTTCAAATGGGCTTTATCAAAGGTCGGTCCATTGCTAACAATATTTTGTTGGCGCAAGAATTTTTTCAAGACTTTGATGTCAAGGTTAGCGGTGGTAATATTATGATGAAACTAGATATTACTAAAGCTTATGATAATATTAGTTGGAAGTTTATTTACAATATCTTGATTTTTTTTTATTTTGATTATAATTTCATAAACCTTATTAAGATTTGTATTAAAAGTCCTTTTTTCTCTATCATTGTGAATGGTAAGAGCCATGGTTTTTTTAAGGCTTCTCATGGGATTAGACAAGGAGATCCCATTTCCCGAGCTCTCTTTATTTTATCTACAGATTACCTTTCTAGGGACCTTGCTGATCTTTCTGATAAATGCCCTAGTCTCTATTTTAGAACTTTAGATGGCATTAAAATCTTGTATTTATGTTTTGCTGATGATTTTATTATGTTTTTGAATGCTTCCATTAATAGGATTAACAAAATTGCGGCTTTCTTTAACCATTTTGAATTGGTTAGTAGTTTGGCTTTTAATAAGCTCAATTATTATTTTATTGCTACTAAAATGTTCCTTCGGACCATGTGATGGCTATTAAGAACTTCACTGGCTTTACTCAAGGTTCTTTTCCTTTAAAATATTTGGGTGTTACTCTTTATAAGGGAAGAAAGAAATCTTTTCTCTTTGATGATTTAATTTCAGTGGTGCATAATAGACTGTCTTCTTGGGATTCTAATTTCTTAAGCTTTGGTGGTTGTCTTACTCTGATAAAAAGTGTTCTTTGTTCTATTCTAGTTCATAGTTTTTAAACTCTTCTTCCTACTAAGACTATGTACTATAGGATTGATAGAATTTTAAATAAGTTTTTTTGGAAAGGTTCTGGACACATTTCTAAGCTTCATTGGTCATCCTGGGGTAAATGTTGTGGTACTTCGCAAGAAGGGGCTTTAGGCTACAAGACTATGTTTGATTTGGCTTAAGCTTTTTCTTAAATTCTTTTGTACAACCTTAGGGCCAATGTGAGTCTTTGGGCCAAATTTACGATGGCCAAGTATTATGGGGGGAGACAACCTTCCATGTGTTGCTTTAGTAAAGGCCACTCTAAAGTTTTGCAGCGGCTTTGCTTTAGTAAAGGCCATTGTGTGGGGTCTTGGTAATGATAACATTTACTTTTGGCAAAACTATTGGCTCAATAGCCAGTCGATTGACTCTTTATTGAACTATTTTTCTATGGCTAATGTGAAGGTTAATTACTTTTTTTCTAATAATGGTTGGGATATGGAGAAACTTTTTTTGTTTCTCCCTAATTTTATCATTCAGCTCATTTTAAAGATTCCTCTAAACATTAATTCCAAGGATGTTTTGCTCTATACATTCACTCAAGATGGTATTTTTAGTATTAAAGATGCTTGTCATTCATTTAAAGATAAACATGGTTCTTCCAAGCTCTTTAAAATGATTTGGCATAAAAGCTTACCCTCTATGGTTTCAATTTTTATTTGGAGACTTTTACATAAACTTATACCTATGGCTGAGAATTTGAGGAAAAGAGGTTTTATATTTCCATCTAAATGACAATGTTGTTACCATGTTGACAACATGCATCAAAGTTTCATTTCTGGTCCCTTAGCTGTCAAAGTTTGGATTTTTTTAGGACATTTTCCACCTTAATTTTTTTACTGCTATAATATCTATTTACTCCTTGGTTGATTGTTGGTTTGTTAAGTCTAAAGGTCATGTCAGAAATGTTATTCCCTCTCTTATCCTTCGGTTCCTTTGGCTGGAGAGAAATCATTCTTGTTTCAATGGTGTTGTTATGAATTACCAAAGAATTATCAATAAAGTGAAGGATAAAGTGTTTGCTCTTAACTCTGCTAATTTACTTTCTACTAAGAACTTTAAGATATTTTCCTTTACTTCTTATATTTTTGGCATTAACTTGGAGGTGGATAATAATCATAAGATGTATAGGTGTATTATTTGGATGAAGCCTCATCCTAATGCTTTTAAGTTGAATGTGGCTAGTGCGAGATTGGGCGATAATGTTGGTTGTGATGGTATCAATAGATATCATAATGGCACCTACATGTTGGTTTTTGCTGGTCCTATTGCTAATGGTGATGATAACTTTGCTATATCCTATGCTATGCTTCACGGCTTAACTCTCTGTGCTAATCTTCATCAAATTAATGTTGTGCTAGAGGTGGGTTCCTCTTTTGATTACAATTTTCTTCATGATAAAGAAGATAAGATTTGTTCTTCTACTTTGTTTTACATTCTGAGGGGTATTAAGGATATTTTGAGAACTATTAACATGTCTTTCTCAGTTATTTTGGATGACAGAAATAAGTGTGCCCAGTTTATTGCCAAGTTGGGTTGTGACTTTAATATTTTGACTGAGCTTTTGATTTCCCAATTGCTGTCTCTTCTTAAAGGCCTTTTAAATATGGAACAAATTGGTTTATATTATGTTAAGCATTCGTTTTAGTGTCTCTCCTCTTTTTTTGTGGCTATCGGGTTCCCCTTTACTACTGTGTTTGGGTTGGTTTTTTCTTTGGGGTCTGCTTGTCTTCTCTCAGTTCAGGATTTATCTTTTATGTTGTTTTTGTTTCTTGATGTTGTGTTTATTTTCTTGCTCTTATTCGGGTTGTTGTTTGGTTTACTATTGCTTCTTGGATCCTAGCTCTTTGTTTATCTCTTGTTGGATGGATGAGGTTTGGCTCTTTTTATTTCTTTTTAACTTAAATTAGGTTGGTGGGTTGTGTTATTGGTGATTGCTTCACTTTTTTGATTGATGGTCCTTGTAGTAACTACAATTGGTGCCTGCAATTTTTTCAAGTCTAGAATGGGATTGTTCTTCACTATTTGGTTTCCTCTTTTGAATGGTCTTTATTCAATTGCTGGTTCTTGGATCCGAGCTCTCAGGTTGACCCCCATTGGATTTGTTTGGTGGTGGTTGGGCCTTCTTTGCTTTATTTTAGTTTCATTAGTCAGCTCGGCTTTGCTAGTGGTGATTTTTTACTATGGTGATTGAGATTTATTGTTGTAAGTGTCATTGGAGCTTGCATTCTTTTCATAAGTGGGATTGGCTTAATCTTTTATATAAGCTGCATATGTTGTTGTCTGTTGCTGGGAGCCTCTTGGTTATTGTTGATTTCAGCATTTTACTTCTATTTTATTGTAGTTGGAGCTTCCTTTTAGTTGGTTGTTGGTCTTTCTTTGTGATGGCTCATGGTTTTTGCCTGCTCTCCCCTCGAGTTGGTGGTATACAATTATCCTGTGGAGGTTGTATGACTTCTGCTATAATAATTCTTACTAGTTATATCCTTATGATAACAATTTCTTTAATTTTTGTTATTTTTGCACCTTGTTCTACTATTTTGCGGGTTATCACTTGGTCTTGCAGGACTTTGTTTGGATGAATCAATCATGCAACTAGATTATCATTGTCAAGAGATGAACCCAAATTTATTTGGATTTCCAGGACTAACGTTTGATAATTTTTTAGAATCGCTCTCATATAAACTCTCGTGAGAGGATTTAGTACTAAGATAGTGGATTTTCGAATTATATGATTGGAGATACAACTTAATTCATATTGTTAGTGGTCAAGGATGGAGGCAAAGTGACATTGGGTTATAATATAACTAAGATATCACTAAGAGAGTGGTAGGTACATCTATGATTGGCAACAAAAATTTTTGAAGTTTTCTGTAAAGAGTAAGGAATATATCATAACTTTTCATCTCCTAGGACCCCTCAATAAAATAAGGTTGTTGAAAGAATGAACACAACATTGATGGAAGCCATTAGAGCCATATTGGTTGAATATTAATTTTAGTGGTTAGTATGACTTTTTATGTTTTGAAAAGGTTGAATATTAAATCTTAGTTGAATAAGACACCCTATAAACTACTTAAGGAAAAAACACCCAACCTCTCACATCTATATTTCTTTAGATGTAAGGTGTTTATTCATAATAATGGTAAAACTCTTTTAGGCAAATTTAATCCTAAATCTAATAAGGGAATTTTTCTGGGATACTCAAGCATTGAAAAATCCTATAGAATTTTTAATAAACAGACTTTGGTAGTTGAGGAGACCACTCATATAATTTTTTATGAATCTAATAGTTTTAGAGTGTCTAAGTTGGAAGAAGAAGACGTTGAAAAAATAACCCAAGGAATTGAAAATGAAAATCTTAAAAGAATTGAAATAGAAAATGTATTGCCTAGAGAATAGAAATATCCTAAAAGTAATCCTATATAATTAATTTTAGGTAAACCAAGTGAAGATGTTAGAACTAAACATGGATTTAGCAAAGAAGTGAACCACTCAGTCTTTATTTCAACGATTGAACCCACAAATATAAATTATGCAGTTTTTGATGAATTTTAAATTTTGACTATGTAGGAAGAATTGAATTAATTTGTTAGAAATGATATTTAAGAATTGATTGAAAGACCTAACAATTAAAGTATTATTGGAACTAAATGAGTTTTCAAAAATAAGATGAATGATTCAGGTGTAGTGGTTAGAAATAAAATAAGATTGGTGGCCAAGGGGTACACTCAAATAGAAGGAATTGATTTTGAGAGAATATTTGTCCCTGTAGACAAACATGAAGCAATAAGAGTGTTACTATTTTTTTCTATTTTAAAGGTTTTAAATTATTTCAAATGGATGTTAAAGGTGTCTTTCGTAATGGGGTGATACAATAGGAAATTTATATTGAACAACTTCTAGGTTTTAAAAATTCAAAATTCCTTAAATATGTGTTTAAATATAAAAAGGTATTGTATGGAATAAAATAGGCACCTAGGGTATGGTATGAAAGGCTAAGAACATTCCTACTAAAAATATCATTTATTAAAGAAAGTGTCAACACCACACTTTTTTTAAAAAAGAGTAGGAAATGATATATTCATTGTTTAAATATATGTTAATGATATCTTATTTGGATATACTTATAAAAAATATCTTTGTGATGATTTTTCAATACTAATGAGTAGTGAATTTGAAATGAGTTTGATGGGATACTTGAGTTATTTTCTTGGTTTTAGCATAAAGTAGAAAGAGGATGACACATTTTTGAGTCAGTCAAAATATAGTAAGGACTCCTTAAGAAATATAAAATGGACCATCTCCTTCCCAATCTAATACCAGATCAAACCTACCTGACTGGAACTAACACCCAAAGTTATTGTAGCTGAGGCCACAAAGCCAATTAACTAAACCCTAATCCTTCAATCAAACTTGCCTTTCCTTTTCTTGATACGACACTAAGGCTCTCTTGTCCGGCTCCTCTGATCTCCACAATCAAACATGGCTTGATCTCCACCTATAGCCACTCCTCTCTACTTGCATCTAAATCATACCTTTCCCTCTCCCTGTCCAATTTACAATCCACACCAGACCCAAACCTATAGCTCGATCCCTATCTTTCCCTCAATCAAATCCAAGTGACTCCATCTAACCTGAGCCCTACCCTAGTATCTAGCATCAAGGTATCTATTAAGCTAATATTAATATAATCGTATATATTATGGTTGGCAATAATGATGTATTATTATTAATCTTATTAATATTTAGTTAATAATTAATAATCATTATATATATATATTTGTGCGTGTGTATGTGTGTGTTAGAGGAAGGAAAAAAAAGAAGCAAAAAAGGAAAGTAAAAAAAAAAAAGAAAAAAAAATTTGTCTCAATTTGTGTGCCGCAACATCGCCGTCATCCCCTCCATGCAGTAATAAAATTTTAAAACTTTGAAACCCCATTTTTTGCATTAGCAGTGCACCAAAAAACCAACCCATGCAAGCTTTTTTCTAGCGTGGTGGGAAGGGAACCATGTACGACACATACGGCTAGGCGGGTAAAATCTTATTTTCAGTATTAGCAATGCATCAAAAAATTAACCCATGTATGCGTTTCTATAGCGTCGTGGGAAGGGAAATCAGTGTGATGCCTATAGTGAGGCGGGGATGAATATAAAATTATGAAAATTTTAAATCGGGGCTCAAAGACCCATGCACTCCTTTCTCTGGCTTGGTGGTATTAAAGATTTTTAGCCTCAATGTCATTCGACACTGCTCGTGTACACTTTTCTCTAGCGTGATTGGAGGCCCAGACTTTTGAAATATCCCCCAAATGAGAGAAACGCCATAAGCTACCAAAATTTTGTGTGAAAAAAGATAAGGACTTGCAAAAAATAAGGGACATTTTTTGGACTACATCAAGACTTGATTTGACCATCAAATGAACAAATATTTGGGTTGAACTTGATTAAACAAATAAGGACTTAAGTGAACCCAAACTTGAAATGGACTTGAACCTAAATGGAATGAATCAAACATTAGCTAAAATTTTACTTGGACCATAAAAAAGAATTGGATCAATTTTGAACTGCACAAGACTTAAATTTGATTAGACTATGAAGAATTATGATTGTGCTTGGACTCAAGCTTTGACCAAGGGCTTGATTTGAATGTTGACATAAAGAAGCTCAAATGAATCTTAAATAATACAAATGAAATCTTAAAAATGATATAATCAAAGTGAAATGAATTAAGATTCATGAATAAATTTATACAAACTTTAACAAGAGATTTTTTGACAAGAAATTTGCAATTATCATCACAATTGAAATGCAGATGTTGATGAACACAAAAAAAAAAGGAAAATTGTGAAAGGGGTGACTTGGTTGCAAATCCATCATATGAGAACTTTGGAGCATTATGGTTGGTTTGAAATATTGGTCATAACTCTCTCCTAAATAACAATTGATTGAACAAAAATGAGGCATGCCATGAATACAAGCAATGTACCTCAATCATGCTCTTAAGTGATTGAAGATTATTAGTGCTGAGCAATCGACACAAGGTGCATAGTGAAATTATCATCTACACATAAGTCCCTTATGAACTATAAGCTATGATCGAAAATAATGAAGAGTGTGTGATCTTTAGCATCATTCACTCACCACTAATAGTGAAGGTTCATGAAAATTGATTGCCTTGAATAATCTACCAGGAACATGAATGATTGTGACAATTTATATACAAGCATATGCATGGACTCTTAGTAAATCAATTCTCAATTGCCAGCAAACATGCCAAGTGATAATGGATTTGCAAAACATATAATGAATTATTCATGAATGATGATAAGAATCATAAAACTGGTGAGGAGAAAGAACCCATCATAAACAAAAAGCCTAAGTTGCATGTAGATGAAGAAAGCTCATAGTCTGAACATTGTAGTTTGTGGAAGGACTAGGGAAACATGCTTTGATGAAACTACCAACACTGTCACTAGATGTTATTCCATAAGTGATATTAGGAGAATTGTAATGAACATAGATGCTTGAAATACTAGAAGATTCTTGATGAACATTTACAAGCAACTTTAAGAGACTTGTGAGTGTGCATGAACGACAATAAAATACATACTAGTGAATACATAGCTTTCAAAAACAAACAATAGTCCATCTACATGTGATTATAGGAGACTCGTGGATGTTTGAGAACATATATATGCATACAACACATCATCTGCATGTGATAATGGTAAATTCACCACAAAGGTGATGGGTCTTTGTGAATACAAATGTATATCAAAGATGTTATCTATAAGAAAAAATGTGAAAGAATTGCAGTAAGATTAAATACTTGATGATAATGGAAGAATGGTTGTGTATACAGTGGTGTACCTGCTATTCCAATCATTTCAAAGACTACAACAATTATTTTGGAATATAGGCCTCGCATTGCTCTCCTAGACAGTCTTATGTACATTCAATCACTATAGTTTGTTAGTTCAAGAAAGTGGCCACTAATGTCAAAGTGTAAGGTAAAAGTAAGGATACAATCATCCAATGTTGAAATGATTAATTCTTTATTCAAGCCAATAATAGAAAATGATGAGGACGACAAAACTAAGAAGTTGCCCACTAATTCCTATACGAGTTCTAGGAAGGGAAAGCCATATCAAATAATTACAAAGTGAATGAATCTCAATTTAACTAGGTTCTGAACATTGAGTTGGATAAGACTATTGAGGCTTGCAAGTTTCTTGAGGAATAGTGGCCATACATATAATATGCCATCCACAAGTAAAGGCTAAAAGTCTACAACAAATTCAAGTTTCCACAGGTTGTTGTAAAAAAGTATAAATATCCAAAAATTTCCCGCACATGCACCATAATTTGTATACAGATAGGTACAAAAAGGGGTAAATATAATCATAAACATGCATGGGCCCTTACAAGCATGTTTTGGATACACACCTGACGTCTAGGGATGTTGTGCAGCTTAATAAATGGACATAGTTAGAACCCGATCCTTTTATAAAGATAGATAGGAGTTGACATGGCTTAAACTATCAAATAGATATATGGTTAGGGTGTCAACCAAAATATCCATTTTATATGTTCATGTAAGGCCTTCAAGGTACATTAACTAAGAAATTCATTAAGAAAACATAAATCACTTAGACCTGATCCTCTGTTAACCAGTAGATAGTCGATAATGTCCAATAAATAAAATTCTCAAATGACCCAATGACCTTAATGATGGTCATGTTGAATGTTTATCTCAACTAGAGGGACTCTCAAAAACTTTCAAATGCCATCCAAAAATTCAAATTATGAAATACCAAAATATAAAATATTTAAAATTGAAATTAAACTATCAAACACTTAAAGTAAATTCTATCCAACCTCTATAACAGTTTGCCAGGGTGGATAAATTGAAATGTACTTCAGCTCACATAGAGCTAATTCCTGGTTGAAAATATCACTAGGATTTATTCTAAAATAATCTCTTGATAGTAAGTATATGGTGCATGACCTGTGGCTGGTGGTTTTGCAACAAAAAAGCACCATAGGATAAACGGTTATGACCTGGGGCCCTCTGAGCCAAGTGGTTTTGCTGCCAAATGGCACAAGTAAATTATAGTTATGGCTAGAGCCAATATATTCCTTAGTGGAATCAAATCCTTAAAATATGAATCAATAGAATATAATAGATAGGCCATAAAGCCCTCTATTAGCTAATGCGGATCCAAATTTATCCCCTTAGGCAAATATTCACCCCATGTCAACAAGGTACCCTTGGATGAAGAAACCCATGACTGCTAACAAGGATCCTTCTATCACGTTAGGTCAACTAATTCCTCTAACTAAGTAGACTAAAGACCACGATAGCCCGGGATGATAGAACCATGTGATCTTGATCAGGTCCATCATTCATTCCCAACCATCCGTTAAGTGTGGGATGATTAAATTTTTATTTTGAAATATCAACCCCTCAATTTTCAAATTTTCAAATTCCTTAAGCCCATGCTGCTACTATATGCTAAATAATCTGTATTTTCTATATATATGATTGAAGACTATCCTTAATCGAAAGTTCTCTCTCATGATCAGGAGGGGTAATTAACTATAAGCTTACACCATTAGGAAACCAGAACTTAGATCATAAAGTCATCACAAAATAAGGGCAAAATCTCTAGGTTGTGTCTTATCTACAAACTCATCTTCCTTCCTAAAAATTACCCCGAAACTCAATTCCATTAAAACTCCCCCGAGAAGAAAGCAATGAGGGAGGCTAGGGCCAAATTTTTGGAGCCCACAAATTTCTGCCAACTCTTTTAGAGTTTGATTTCTCTTTTCATCTTTGGCTAGTCATCTCAATGCTATAATAGAAGCAAAATCAATTTGGGCATAAAATTCAAAACTTTTCCAAAATAATCATTTAAAGAATTAAAAATTTTAATATTCTAAAAATAATCATTCAAATATATTTATTGAAATAATATAGTTAGAAGGATGTTAAATTTTTTTTAATTGCTTGCTAATAATTATGTGTTTTTATATTATGTTTTATGTAAGTCTTTGTATTTTAAAAGTGTGGGGTGATGTATCAGATTCTTATTACTATCCCTTACCTTTTATCTATGCAGTTGGATTTACATAATACTCCAATGACTGTCAAACTAGGATAAGGTGCTAGGATCCAACTAGCAAATACTATCATTGATACTGGGAATGCTGGAGCAATCATCAAGTTTGGTAGTATGGACTTCCCTATAATTATTATAAGGACTTCCATCGTTCTTATGAATGTCATAAATATTGAACGGCATGTAAGGAGGCTCCATCCTATCAGAGTTTCTACCTATCATACGCATCTGCTAGTGTAATGACCCAATATTGAAGCTACTACATGCCAGGCGCATCTGCCAGCATCATGTATTATTGTTACTGCTGAAAATCCTCATAAGAGGATTTTTATATTCGAAAGGCTCTCTAAGATATAGGTCTTGATCGCCAAAAGAGTTTTTATTGGAAGAAGCATTTTTGTGGTGAAACATCACATCTATCCCAATTGGGTTATCTATATTTCAAAAGAATATTGAGGAAGCTTCCTCATATGGAAGAAGACTTACTAGGAGGCAGATGAGAAAGATGAATGCTAAGCTTTCAGCTTAGCATCAACAGCCTATACATCCATCAAATCTACTAGGAGCTAAAAGCTACCATTTCAACCTAGAATAGGTTCACAAGCCTAGAATGGGCTAAGAAAAAAATAGCTCCATAGGAGAGCTGAAGAAATCATTTTAGGAGTAATGACCTAAAACCCCAGCTCCCCATATGAAGTAAAAATATGAAACCCTATAAGCTCAGGTATATCGGGTACTAAAGACCATGAAAGAGAATGGTTTAAAGAAAAGGAAGTTCTAGAGGCCACTGATGATTGAGGCCAGGAGAACCCCACCAAGAGAAAAGCTAGAAGCTACCATGGTGGAAAGAAAAGAAAGGAGACAGAGTGCGCTCAATGAGCATCTGGGTGTGAAACCTAAATCACATATTAAAGGATCCACCACTGAAAGGTATCAATGGAAGGGAAAGTAAGCCTGGAGGCTAAGTCCTCATAAAGAAGAAAAGGAAGAAATAAGAAAAACAAGAGTTCATCTGGGCATGACATATAGTGAACCTTCCAAAAAATATGCCCCTTCCAACCAAAATCATCCAAAATGGGATCCAAAGAAGGCCCACAATGACGCCCACCATGACGATGGACTCCTCGGGGAGTCCTCCAGAGGATCCCATCATTCGCCTACCCCAGCCAAGGAAGTGGCCAACTACTACTGTAGCCCACAAGTCATAGAAGTCTTCTTGCCAAATCAAGAATCAGAGATCTAATGGCACCACCACTTAGAGGTCCGAGTACTCAAGGGGAAAGGGAAAGAAGTATGGAAGAGAAAGAAAATATAGAAGAATGCATGAAAGAAGAAATGAAAGAAATAAATGATGGCATAAATTTGGATGTTGTCTATATGGTTAAATATGTCGACATCAAAAATTAGGAGGCCTACTACGATGGCAGTAAAGGTGATGACCATTGGCAACCTCCACCTAGGAAAGCTCACGGATGTCACCATGAAGATAGGTCCATAACTAGTAGAGGTGGCCATTCCCATAGAGAAGACAAGGCAGAGGAAGTTATGGAGAATCCTCTTGATGTTGAAGATGTCACGCTCGCCAATGTGCGGTGATAAATGAGATGGAAAATGAGAGCAAAGGATAAAAAGTTCTCTCAGCTGAATGATAAAATAATTGAGATGATAGCTCAAATGGTAACGATGATGTAGATGATGCAAAGAAATACTGCCATCAGCCCAATGCCCAATCCTCCTACCGATCCTCTAAATCTTCAAATGCCTCAAGTTTTAGGATTATAGGGCACTCCTGAAGGAACTAATGAAGTCAATAACATTACCCGCCAACCCACTCCATAGAATATTGCAAGTAACTCTGGGCCTGTAATGGATACAAAGCTCGAGGGAATTATCACCGAGAAAATTAAGGCTATGCCCGAAAGGGTATTAGGTCCCAAAGTTCCATACCTTCAATGGTACTAACAACCCCTAGCAGCACTTGGTATAATTTAAGGCTACCTATGGTAAAACAGGGGAAAATGATGCCTTAATCTTCAAATAATTCATCAGTAGTTTAATAGCATCTACTTTTGAATGGTATGTTGAGTTACCAAATAACTTTTTAAAAATATTCGTAGAGTTGGAAGCTATGTTTATAAAGAGGTTTGTCAGCTCAACCAAAAAGATCATGATTGCCGACCTCGTTTTAGATAAATGAAAGAAACATCAGTCGATATCAAAATATATAACTTGATGGTGAAACAAGAGCATAAAATGTTAGAAGCATCTCAAGGAAGATCATGCCATGAAATTATTAATGGGAAACATCAATGATAAGATGCAACCATTCTTATGTATGGATATAATTACAACATTTCAAGATATACTGGATAGAGTGCCCAAGTTTGCGAAGTTAAAATTGTTGAGCTCAAAAGGCCATTCTGATAAGCTCAAGAAGGCTAAAACCTTATATGCCAAGAAAGGTGAAACATATTCTATGTCCTCCCTTGGGCTGAGTAAGGGGAAGAAGGTGCTTTATAATGTAGATAAAGGCAAGCAACCAATGCAGTATAAATATAGTCAAAATAGGTATATAATCCTAACCCCCAGCCAAAGATAATACTTGGGGAGAATAATAAGCCACAAAATTATTAAGGTTGTAGAGAATGCTCGAGGCAAATAATATGAATTGGTAATCAAACATTTCATCTCTCAAAGAAAAGGTGAATAAAGAATATTCATTCAAAAGGAAGAGTGTCACAAAGTTATTTCGACAGGCACTAAAAGCAAGTATGGAACTGCCATAATATAAAAGGCCTTAAGAGTCCAAATGTAGTGGAGACCCAAACTACTACCTGTACCATCAGGTACTTGGCCATCCCATTGAAGATTATTATATCTTCAAGGATTGGCTTGTGAGAAAATATTAAAAGGGGGAACTCAAATTGTCGGGCGATGTGCTAGCTCATCCTATAAAACAATCAACTCGGGTGGTTACGACTTCCTCCCTACCCCTATTTAAAGAAATAAGAAAGTAAAAGAAATTAATTTAAGAAGAATAGTGGGAGACTGCGATCTCTAAGAAAAATGTGAAAATGCTGAAGCAATTTGAAGGAGTCTTAGGGGTAAAGTGGAAATCTCTAATTGAGCCTGTGATAGATCCCAAGGCACTGCCTGTTGTGTGAGCATCTACTTCTAAATGATTCCCCAACAAAGCTAGCACTTAAAATTCTAGGAGGGTGAAATCCTCCTAGAAGAAGACCAAATTGAGGAAGTCCAAGGAGAAAAAGACAACAACCCAAAGGGTTATCAATAATTTGAATAAATACTACTAGACTATAAGATGCCCCATTAGGCTTTCAGATTTTATGCCAGAACTCAAAGTTGAGGAAAAAGAGGCCGACAAGGATCCACTCCATGTGGAAACTTATCGGGTTGTTACATCAACACCAATGAATCTGACGAAAAAGAAAAAAAGATGTCACTTTTGAATCTTGTATGATGGTATTGCTAATGGATTACAACAAACAGGAGGATATGTATTTTCTAGAAGAAAATGAATCGAATCCTAATATTGCTTCACAGATGGATCAATTGAACTTAGATGGTAACTCTAAATCAACTGATGAATCTCCAGATGCATTGATGGTTCATTTTGAAGAAAATGCACTCTTAAAAGAGTCTGAGCAAGAGGAGATTACATAAGTGCGGTTGAGAAGCGGTAAGAGACTACCATCTCCACCGAAAAAAGGGATCCTTAATAAAGACAAAGGGAAGGAGAGAGTCATCAATGAAGATATCATTTTCAAGGACCCAAAAAGGAAAGATACTTCAACCAAGCTGATAGATTATAATAGCCTATCCACTCTAAGAAAAATCCCAGCACAGCTTAGCATATATTATACTTTGGTAATGTTCAAAGACTTATGAGAAATCTTGATTCAAGCTCTCAATGACCCCAAAAGATATGAGGTGTATTTTGCTGAATATAACTTGACTGAGGCGGTTGAGAAGAGGTAAGAGACTACCATCTCCACCGAAAAAAGGGATCCTTAATAAAGACAAAGGGAAGGAGAGAGTCGTCAATGAAGATATCATTTTCAAGGACCCAAAAAGGAAAGATACTTCAACCAAGCGGATAGATTATAATATCCTATCCACTCTAAGAAAAATCCCAGCACAGCTTAATATATATGATACTTTGGTAATGTTCAAAGACTTATGAGAAATCTTGATTCAAGCTCTCAATGACCCCAAAAGATATGAGGTGTATTTTGCTGAATATAACTTGACTGAGGTTATGCAAGCTCGAAATGAGAAAATTATTACTTTTGTCAATGACGGCATGATGCTCAGAATGGTAGACCATAGCTGCCCTTTGTGTGTTACTGCAGAGAGTGATGGGATGATAATCAATCAAATTTTGATAGATCCTAGATCCTCAATCAATCTTATAAGCTAAAAAGCACTAAGCTCACTTTTTCTCGACGTGTGGCATCTCGGGGGAGATAAATTGATGGTACACAGCTTCAATGAGAATGAGTAAAAAACCCTTAGATCATTCATGCTCTCTCTAATATTTAGAGAACTCCATTCTGAGGAAAAATTCCATGTGATTGATGCTGACACCTCATTTAAGGAAAATCTGGGTCACCCATGGTTACACTATTACGACATTATCCCATCGACACTACATCAATATATGAAATATATTAGGGATTGAGAGGAATTCAAAATCTTTTGTGATATTTAGCCTTTTGGGGTTCATGAGGTGAAAATATATAAAGATTCTAGGTACTTCATCTACAAAGAACTGAACATGATGAGTTCTCTCAAGCTAAGGTAGTGAATCCAAATGCTACAAAGCAACCCAAATAAGAAAGAAGGTAATACTAACTCTTTACAAAGTAATGATCACTCCTAGATCAAGAAAACACATGCCTCACCAAGGGAGTGACACAAATGAAGATGACATCATCCTTGCTAACTCTCAGGAAATATACCAAATTATAGTTAGGGCAAAAAAAAGGGCAAAATATTCAGACGATGACTACGACTACGAGTCTACCTGTATGAATAATATGCAACATGTACTCTCAAAAAGAATTAAAAAATCTATCAATTTTAGATAATAAATGTGTAGTCATGCATATTCCCCCGTAACATTTCAAAGAAATCATTTCTCCAGATATACATAATATTGAGGAGCTTGTAACATTTTATGTGCCTCTTCTAAGGAAAAGGGGCAGACTAGGAATCTTATTTTACAATTTTGAAGAGAGTGAAGAAGAAGGGAATAGAAATCTGCTCTATAGGCCCATCGAGCATAGGGAGTTAATGCCTATGATAATGCCCAGAATTATTGTTAGAAATATCCAAAGGATGTTATGAAAGTAGGCCATAATTTGCACTCCTATAGGACAACTTCACCTCTACTTAAAACTCTGGTATAGAAGAAATGTGCTTATATTATGAAGAAGAAATATTCTAGCAAGGAGATCTCTCAAATATGTCGTATAAAGGCACCCCCAAAAAGAGATGTCATGTCAGCAGATGTAGGAAAATTGAATCTAGTGATGGTGGCGCTAAAGAGATTTATGAAGTCGATGATTATGACGAACAGGCCATAGAAGCCAAGCCTGGACTAGAAGAATTAGAAGATGGTGGATAAGTGGCCACTATGGATGAGTTAAATGATATGAATTTGGTGACTGAGGATAACCTAGCCCAACCTTCATCATCTCCCTTCTACAAGAAAATCAAGTGGAAGAAATGAAAGAGCTTCTATGTGAATTTAAGGATTTCTTTGTCTGGCCATATACTTAGATGTCTAGCTTGTCCGTTGTTGTAGCAGTTCACATATTAGCCATCAAGAATAATGCGGTGCCTATCAAATAAGCTCCAAAGAGAATGAGATTGGAGATAGAAGAACATGTGATTATTGAAGCCAAGAAGCTCATAGAAGTGTGCTTCATCATAGTGGAAAAATATGAAAATTGGATCACCAACATCATCCCAGTAAAGAAGAAGAATGGATAGATTCATGTCTGTATTGACTTTTGAGACCTCAAAAAGGCAAGCCCAAAAGATAATTTTCTGCTCTCAATGTTAGAACTATTGGTGGATAACTCATTTATGGATGGATCGTAATGCTATAATAAGAACAAGATGGCATCTGAAGATGAAAAATGCACATCATTCAATATTTACATTGGCATTTTCTACTATACGATCATGCCATTTGACCTGAAGAATGCTAGTGCCACCTACCAGTGGGGAATAAATGTATCTTTAATGAATTAATATAATAGAAGGTCAAGTGCTATGTAGATGACCTCATTTTCAAGAGCATGGACCATAAAGATTAGTTGAATGACCTAAAGATTATATTTGAGAGGATTAAAAAGTTTGATTTGAGATGAAGCCTTTCAAATGTGCCATCATAGTCTCTTCTAATAAAATCCTACGATACATCATTCGACATCGAGGAATCAAAATTGACCCCAATATGATCACGACAATTATAGAAATGCCACCTCCTAGAATTCTTTGACAGCTTCGCTCATTACAAAGACAAATGGATTTTATTCGGTGATTCATATAAAATTTGTCAAGTCGGCGCCAACTATTTTCCAAGTTAATGAAAAAGGATGTCTGCTTCAAATGGGATACAGAGTTCCAGGAAATATTCAATAGTATTAAAAGATGTCTATTGAATTCACTTATTCTTGCAGCGCCAACTCCATTGAAGCCTCTTATATTATATACAGTGGCACTAGAGGAGTCCCTTGGAGCTTTATTTACCCAAAAAAATGAAGAGGGAAAAGAAAATGCACTCTACTACATTAGTTAGAGATTTATCTGGGTAGAAGTGTGGTATTTCCCAATTGAGAAGCATTATCTGGCATTTATTTTCGAAGATTAGAAACTCCGCCACAACATGTTGTCTCATAAAATCAAGCTAATATTAATAACTAATCCATTAAAGCTTTTAAAGATAAGACCAATATTGATAGGTCATTTAACCAGGTGGACAGCAATACTACTATAGTTTGATATAACATAAATACCATAAAAGGTAGTATAGGGACAAGCTTTAGCAAATTTTCTCTCTACACATCTTGTCCTTATAGATTCTCCACTCAATGATGATTTGCCCAAAGAGAAAACCATGTAGGTTGAGGAAAAAGAAAAATCATTTTGAAAGATGTGCTTTGATGGGGAAATATCGATAAAACCTGCCTAACCTCCAAATATTTTAGAGCCCGAGCCAGTATTAGCCTCATTTTCAAAGCACCTGAATGAGCCATAATGATATTTTTCTTTAGTTTAACTAGACCCCAGACCAAAAATAATGATGTGTATAAAGCTCTAATAGTAGGATTTGAGATTGTAATCAATGATATAGTTTAAAATCCTGCATATTTGGTTACTCTCAACTTGTATTAAATCAAGTATTAGGTATTTACAAGATTTGTAAGCTTGAGTTGGCCCATTACTATCGATAAACCCTTGAACTCCTAAAGTAAATGCCAAATGTTAAAATAGCTTGAGTTCCTAGAGAACATAATGACAAAGTAGATTGCTTGGCCAAATTGGCCAAGGAAATGGTAAATACAATGAAGAAAGGCATATAATCATCGGAGCTTACAAGCATCAGAAGAAGTACCAGATTTAAGCTAGCAGGATACAATTCTAGTTGACCTCAACCTCTTCATCATATCATTATGGAAAATTATCCAAAATGGTGTCATATAGCCAAGAAACATAAAGCTAGTCAAGCATCAGAATTTTGGTGGAATTGCTTAGATATTAAAGTAGAGAATGATTTGAGGCAGTCATTCATCGACTACTTCAAAGAAAAAAAACTCTCGATGGAAAAATCTATAGTTGCATAATTTTAAAAAGAGCATTATGATACACATTTATTAATCACACATTATATTAATGGGCTTCTAACCAGATATAGCTAAGGTTCCTAAGGACCAATAAAACTGATAGAATGGTAGAAGAAGTCCATGAAGGACTTTATGGTGCACATCAATCAACTCCTAAAATGGTCACTAAAATCAAGAGGATGGGTTACTAATGGTCAACAATTATGATAAATTGTATTGACCGTGCTAAAAAGTGCCATGAGTGTTAGATTCATGGTGATATTATTCATCAGCCACCAAATCCACTGCACCCAAGAGTAGCATCCTTGCCATTCAAATGCTGGGGAACTGATATAATTGGATTAATAGATCCATCATCGTCAGCCATACACAGCTTCAAATTGGTAGTAATGGACTATTTCTCTAAGTGGGCAAAAGTGGCTCCATTTGAAGAACTCATGTCTGAGCACGTGACTAACATTTTCACCCATAATATGGTCTACAGATTTGGTGTGCCATGCCACAAAATCTCAAATAATGGCACAACATTCAATACCATTAAAATTTATAAGTTTTTTGAGTGACACAAGATAAATTGGTAATACTTGTCAACATATAATCCAAGGGCAAATGACTTGACGGAAGCCTTTAATAAGATGCCAGTGAATCTATTAAAGAAGATCCTCACCAAGAATAAAAGAGAGTGGCATAACAAAGTGGTGGAGGTGCTATGGGTATATCATACTACTTGTAAGATGCAAACCAAAGTCACTCCCTATTCACTAGTGTTTGGGGTAAAAGCTGTGTTACCACTAGAAATCGAGTTACCATCACTCTGTGTAGCTATCTAATACGATATGATTCAAGAGCAAAATGCTCAATTAAGAATGGAAGAACTTGACGTGCTCAATGAAGTCAGACTACAAGCTCAATAAAACTTGGAAATATATCGTCCAAGGATGATAAAATCATTTGATCAAATGGTGCATCATTGAGCATTTTAAGAAGGTCAATCATCCCACACCAAAAAATTGATGGAAAATTTGTATCCAACTAGAAGGGCCACTTCGTCTTTGAGAAGGAGTATCAATAAGGATCTTACAAATTAATCAATTTGGATGGGCAGAGGCCCATGTTACTAATTGACAGTCGATACCTAAAGAAATACTACGTCTAATAATGACTATGTGTTAAACAATCATATACTCTATGTATGTTCTCCGATATAAGTACATCTTGTATTTAAAATTCTCTTATGTTACAAGAATGCATTTAAAAAATCCCATAAAAAATCCTCCTATAAGATTGGGGGCATTTTAAATATTTATTTGGGTTAATATTATGCCACATGCCAAAATCCCTGAATAAATATTTAAAATCTCAAAATATAGAGCCTATCCAAAATTTCCATACAATATAGGGGTATTTTAAATATTTATTTGGGTTGATATTATGCTATGCACCGAGCTCCTCAAATAAATATCTAAAATCTCAAAATTTAAAAGTTATTTTATTTTAAAATGTCCCTATAATACAAGGGGTATTTTAAATATTTATTCAGTTCAATATCGCATTGTATGCTGAGATCCTCAAATAAATATTTAAAATTATTAATATAAATATTCTTTCATGCTGAAGAATATAATGAATTCTTTTTCAAAGTATATACAGGTGATCTTTCAAAAGTTCAGGGCACGACCTTCTCTAGTATACCAAGCCTCAAAAGTCAAGAAAGCAATTTTTGTGACTATGCACTTAAATAAATTGAACCAGAATAGCTAAAAGTTATTCAATAGCCTAAAGCTTAAGTTTTAAATTGGTGTAAAAGGCTGGATCCAACATGCCCAAAATTGGTCGGATTGCTGGCACCTCTGTTTACTCAACATGCCAAAAGAAAGGTCATAGTAGTGCAACACCCACTTTGTCAACCCATTAGTAGGGACTATAGGAAGTATGAAGGCTTATTTTACTTAGTGAGTTCAAGTGATTGTAGTCTTCTAAAATTCTCCTAATCGATTGAAGAATCAATGTTTCAGTGGCAAGGATGAGTCATGAATAATTACCAAATGCTCGAAGACTCCAAATCTTCAACCACAAAGGAGGACACTAAATCAACCAACTTCAATAGATTCAACAATGGAAAGTGTATTTCCCATAGCTCAAGTATAAAACCTAAATTGGTATAAGATGTTGAATCCAACAATCCCAAATATAATCAAATCACTAGCAGCTCTGCTATTCAACATGCCATAATTAAGGCCGCAGTAAAGGAACCCTCATTTTAAAAACTAGAGAATGAAGAGCTACCAAATCTTAGCTCACCCAATCTGATGAACTCAAGTGACTTGGGTTAAAGTCTCCTTAACTAGTTAAGGATCGAGCTACTACCTATATTTGGTACAATCGATTAAATTTGAAACTTGCAAATCCTTCAATAAATTTATAAAGCACCAAGAGAGGATCAAAGGAATTTTTCTTCAATAAGTCTGAGAAAGCACAAAGTGAAGGACAAAAGAAACTTTTTTAAAGTTCATGTAAAGCCTAAGGCTAGAGTATTTTTTTCATCAACAAGTTCATTATATAGAAAGCTCTGAACTAATGAATTTTTTCCATCAACCTAACATAAACCTAAAAGGGTTTTAGGTTACCGACATATGTTCCTTCGTTAAGCTAGTCAAAGCAAAAAAGCAAAAGGCAGATGGTACAAAATAACCTAACAAGACAATAAAGGCAAATCAGGTAATTCTTTATCAATGTCTGTAACATAAAGCACAGGACACAAGAAACCAAAATCTCAGAGCTCAAGTTAAAGCTATGAAAAGAGTGCCCTGAGCAACACTAATTAATGTCCCTAAAGACTAAGGGCGTTTTAAATATTTATTTGGGTCAACAGCACACCGTGTGCCTACATCCCTAAATAAATATTTAAAATTTTACCAAGACACAACCAGAGGATGGGAGGATGAAAGATCCTTCGTCAACCAAATGTATAATACAAATATGGGCAAAATTCAATATGTACATAAGGTAGCAAAGTTCCACTAGCCGATTCATCTATAAAACTTGGACAAATTTTAAATAACTCTAGCAAATATAAAAAAAAATACACATCCATATGTGACTGTGATAAAGAAAGATGTGAGTAATTATAAAAGTGCTAGAAATTTTAGAAACGGTGATGGAAAAAGAAGAGCATAAGATGGAAATGTTATCTACTATCATCAATCTACCAAGTAATGCTCTGGGGATCTAAGTATGAGGTGTTATATCATTATCTTGTGGATTTTTAATTAACTAAAGCCCATATGCATTTCATTTGTTGACTACAAGTGCATATAAAGTTCTAAAAAGACACAAAGATAGACTCTTAGAGATTTACAAAATGAAAATTTTTACATAACATCCAAACAAGCTTTTGGAGATCCCCTAATTGAAGAACTTTGTGTAACATCTAGTGTGAATATCTAGAAATTCATAAGGTTATTCAGCACATAACAAACAATGTTTGATCTATATGCATACCATATTTATTGGGGGCATTTGTTGACCTCTATAAAATATCCAAACGAACCAAAAATAAAATCTTACCTTGTACCTGTCAAATCCATGAATGCCACCCAAAACCTCACATATATGCTCTTCTTTGCAATCTCTTCTCAGAACTCTTGTGATATATCCTCGATCATTGCCCCATTCACTTCAATAAAACAAGAATGAAGCTCAACTCATTTATTTCCTCTTTGATGCAAACCTCCTGCAAGACCTTTTCTTCCTCTCTCACTTAAACCACTCACAAACTTTTGCCACTCTCATATATATTCCATATTGAAGATTACATTCAACTCCACCTAATCGACCATAAAGCCCTACAACTAGCCTGATCAAACTTCACTTTCATCTCCAAGTAGCCGATAAAATCATGTCAGCCTTCATAGTGCCAACCATGACTCCCTCTATTTCTCAAGCTAAAGCCCATTCACAAGAAGATCTATATGTGCTGACTATCTCCTTCCCAATCTGACGCCAACTCCAACCTACCTAGTAAGAATTGACACCCAAAGTTGGTACAGCCAAAGCCTCAAAGCCAATCAACCAAACCAAAATCTTTCAACTGAACTTGCCTTTCCTTTTTCTGATCTGAAACTAGGGCTCTCTTATCTGACTCCTCTTATCTCCATTATCAAACCTATGCTTGATCTCCACCTATTACCACTCCTCTCTGCTTGCATCTAAAACTTCCCTTACCCTCACCATATCATGTTCACAATCCACGCCAGACCCGCATATATAGCTTGACCCCTCTCTTATCCTTAGTCAGACCCAAGTGACTCCATCCGACCCGAGCCCAACCCTAATAGCTAGCATCAAGGTATATATTAAGCTAATATTAATATAAGCATATATAGTATTATTTGTAATAATGATGTCTTTTTATTAATCTTATTACTATTTAGTTAATAATTAATCATCATTATTATTATTTTATATATATATATATATATATATATATATATATATATATATATATATATATATATATATATATATATATATATATATATATATATATATATATATATATATATATATATATATATATGTTTTGTGTGTGTGTGCGTGTGAGAGGAAGGAAAACAAAAAAGAAGAAAAAAAAAATAAAAAAAGAGAAATTTGCCTCAATTTTTGTGCCCCGACATCATTATCATCCCCTTTGTACAGGTATAAAATTCTAAAAATTTGAAACCCCATTTTTGACATTAGCAGTGCACCAAAAAACTAACTCATGCATGCTTCTCTTTAGCATGGTGAGAAGGGAACCTAGTGTGAGGCCTATGGTAAGGTGGGTAAAACTTGGCAGCACACCAGAAAACCAACCCATGCAGGCTTTCCTCTAGAGTGGTGGGAAGGGAACCTGGTGTGATGCCTATGGTTAGGCAAGTATGAATATAAAATTGTTGATTTTTTCAAATAGGAGCCCAAAGGCCCATGTACGCCTTTCTCTAGTATGGTGGGATTGAATATTTTTGGCCTTGGTGTTATTAGACACTATCCGTGCATACTTTTCTCTAGTATGACGGGAGGCACAGACTCCTAAATTTCCCACAAATGGGTGTGATGCGAGAGGCTGCCAAAATTTTATCAGAAAAAATGATAAGGACTTGGAATAAATAGGGGACTATTTTTGGACTACATCTGGACTTGATTTAACCATCAAATGAACAAAGATTTGGGCTTGAACTTGATTGAACAAAAAAGGACTTAAGTTAACTCAAACTTGAAATGAACTTGAACCTAAGTGGAGTGAATCAAACATTAGCTATAATTTGACTTGGACCACAAAAAGGATTTGGATCAATTTTGAACAACACAAGACTTGAATTTGCTTGTACCATGAAGAATTATGAATGAGCTTGAACTTAAGCTTGGACCAAGAGCTTGATTTGAATGTTGACATAAATAAAAACTCAAAAGAATCGTAAATAATACAAATAAAATCATAAACATGATACAATCAAAGAGAAATGAATTATGATTCATGCATGAATTGATTACAAACTTTAACATGATATTTTTGGACAATAAAATTTGCAATCATCATCTCAATTGAAATTGAGATGTAGTTAAACACAAAAAATGGAAAATTCTGAAAGTCATGGCTTGGTTACATAGCCATCATACAAGAAATTTGGAGCATGGTGGTTGGTTTGCAGTAAAGGTCAAAACTCACTCCTAAATAGAACTTGATTGAACAAAAATGAGGCATGCCATAAATACAAGCAATGTACTTTAATCATGCTCTTAAGTGATTGAAGATGATTAATGTCGAGCAATCAACACAAGGTGCATAGTGAAATTATCATCCACACATAAGTCCCTTACGAACTACAAGTTATGTTTGAACATAATGAAGAGCATATGATCTTTAGCATCATTCACTTAAAAAAGATAGTGAAGGCTCATGCAAATGGATTGGCTTGAACAATCCATAAGGAATATGAATGATTGTGACAATTCATATACATGCATATGCAAAGGACTCATGGTAAATCAACTCTAAATTGCAAACAAACATGCCAAGTGACAATGGATTTGTAAAACACATAATGAACTATTCATGAATGATGATATGAATCATACAACTGGTGAGGAGCAAGAACCCATCATACATACAAAGCCTAAAATGCATACATAAGAAGAAAGCTTGTAGTATGAACATTATAGTTTGTGGAAGGACAAGGGAAACATGCTTTGATGAATGTACCAACACTGTCACTAGATGTTATTTCATAAGTGACATCAGGAGAATTATAATGAGCATAGATGCTTGTAGTAATAGAAGATTATTGATGAACATTTATAGGCAACTATAGGAGACTTATGACTATTCATAAACGACCATGAAATACATACAAGTGAATACATAGCTTTCAAAAACAAACAATATTCTATCCACAAATGATTACAGGAGACTCGTGGGTGTTTGCGAACACATATATATATATATATATATATATATATATATATATATATATATATATATATATATATATATATATATATATATACAACGCATCATTTACAGGCAATATGGTAAATTCACTATAGAGGTGATGGGTCTAGTGAATACAAATGTATATCAAAGATGTTATCTACAAGCAAAAATGTGAAAGAATTGCAGTAAGATCAAATACCTGATGACAACGAAAGAATGGCTGTGTATACAATGGTGTACCTACTATTCCAATCATCTCAAGGACTACAACAATTATTTGAGGAATGAATGCCTCGCATAGCTCTCTTAGACAGTCTGAAGTACCTTCAATCATTGTAGTTTATTAGTTGAAGTGGCCACTAATGTCAAAGTGTAAGGCATCAGTAAGGACACAGTCATCCAATGTCAAAATGATTGATTCTTTATTCAAACCAATAATAGAAATTACGAGGATGCCATAACCAAGAAGTTTCCTACTAATTTCTATACGAGTTCTATGAAGAGAAAGTTAGATAAAATCATTATAAAGTGAAGGAATCTCAGTTCAACTGGATTCTTAACATTGAGTTGGATAAGACTATTGAGGCTTGCAAGTTTCTTGAGAAATAATAGTCATACATGCAATATTCCATCCACAGACAACGGCTAAAAGACTACATCAAATTTATGTTTATGGGCTAATGTATAAAACTACAAATATCTAAAATACCCTCGCACATGCATCATAATTTACATACACATAGGTACACAAAAGGGGTAAATGCAATCATAAACCTTCATGGGCCCCGGTAATAGTGTTTTGGATACACACATGATGTTTATGGATACTATGCAAGTCAATAAATATAAGTAGTTGGAACATGATCTTTTTATATGGATAGATAAGAGTCGACATAGCTCAAACTATCAAAGAGATTTACGGTCAGGGTTTCAACTGAAAAATATATTTTATTCATGCATATAAGGCCTTCAAGGCCTATGAACAGAGAAATTCTTCAACAAAAACATAAAACCTGTGGACCCAATCCTATGTTAACCAGTAGAAAGAGTTGACAAGATCCAATCAATGAAATTCCAAAATGACCCAATTTCCCCAATGTTGGTTGTGTTAAATATTTATCTCAACTAGAGGAGTTCACAAACACTTTCAAATGCCATCCCAAACAACCAAAAATTCAAATTCCAAAATACCAAAATCCAAAATATTTAAATTTGAAATTAAACTATCAAACACTTAAAATAAAATCCATCTACCCTCCATAAAAATTACCTAGGGTGGGCAAATAGAAATGTACTTTAGTTCATATAGAGCTAATGTCTACTTGAAAATATTACTAGGATTTACTTTTAAATAATCTCCTACTAGTAAGGACATGGTACGTGTCCTCTGACCGATGGTTATTTTGCAAAATGGCATCACAAGATAAACGGTTATGACCCATGGCCCTCTAAACTTAGTGGTTTGCTGCCAAAAAGTATCACTAAATTATAGTTATGATCAGAGCTAATACATTCCTTAGTGGCATCAAATCCTTAAGATATGAATTAATAGGATATAATCGATAGAGCAAAAGCCCTCTATTAGCTAATGTGGATTCAAATTTGTCCACTTAGGCAAATATTCACCCCATGTTCATAAGGTGCCCTTAGACAAAATAGCCCATGGATGTCGATAAGTATCTTTCTTCAGGTTAGGTCGACTACCTCCTCTAACTAATTAGACAAGGGACCATGATGGCCAAGGATGACAGAACCATAGCATCCTGATCGAGTCCATCATTGATTCCCTCACCATCCGCTTTAAGTGAAAGATGGTGAAATTTTTAATTTTAAATATAAACCCCTCAATTTTTAAATTTCCAAATTCCTTAAGCCCATGCTACTACTATATGGAAGATAACACATATTTTTTATATATCTGATCGACGACTAGACTTATTCAAAATTTCACTCTCATAATCGGGAGGGGTAATTAACTATAGTGGATTGCACTTAAAGGAAATTATAACTCATATCATTAAGTCATCACAAAATGAGGGTAAAATTTCTAAGTAGTGTCTTATACACAAACTTTGTTGATTCTTATTGAATCTTGATTAGGTTGTTAATCCTAATCTAATGTCCCAAGGCTAATCAAGAGGGGGTGAATTGGTAATTTAAAAAATTAACCTTCTTGGATTTAAAAATGAAACTGATTAATAAATTGGGTAAGTTAATTAAAGTTTTCAAAATAACTTTTCGACCATAATAGATAACTTACAAAAATTAAAGCAGCAGAAATAAAATGACACAAAGGTTTATAGTGGTTTGGTCAAACACGACCTACATCAACTCCCTGAAGCCTCCCACTTCACGTATTGCACTATTACCAAAGTAACTCTCCTTTTGCTTCCATAACAAGGTGAAGAAGCCTTTACAAAACTCTTTCCCGCCAATCCCTGGTGTGGCAGAAAACCGTCATCCTTTCACAACCTCCTAGTATAGGCAGAGAACCCTCATCCTTTCACACCCTCCAAGTGTAGGCAGAGTACCTTCAGCTATTCACACTCTCCAAGTGTCAGTAGAGAATCTTCATATGTTCAAACTCTCCAAGTGTCGGCAAAGAACTGTTAGTGTTGAGTCTAGTAATTAGGTTGTTAAGCCTAAGTTAATGTCCCAAAGGCTACCAAGAGGGGGGTGAATTGGTAGTTTAAAAATTTTAAGCCCTCTATTAAAATTATGTTGAACCGAAATAAAAATTGTTTCTTTTAAGTTTTATAGAAAAAGTTTTTTCAACCACAGAGTTTTTAAGGCTTAAAAAATAAAATGCGAAAATGTAAAAATTGTAAAGTAAATGACACCAGATTTATAGTGGTTCGGTCTATAACCAGACATACATCCACTCCCCGGACGCACCCTCCAAGTATTGCACTAATACCATAAAGTGACTCTCCTTTTGCACCCACAGCAAGGCGGAGAAGCCTTTACAACACACTCTTTTCACCACTACCCGGTGCGACAGAGAACCGTCATCCTTTTACACAATCCCCAGTGTTGGCAGAGAACCGTCTGTCCTTTCACAGTCTCCTAGTGTGGGCAGAGAACCCTTTCGTCCTTTCACACTCTCCTAGTGTGGGCAGAGAACCCTACAGCTGTTCACACTCTCCAAGTGTAGGAAGCGATCCTTTCGGCTATTCACACTCTCAAGTGTCGGCAGCGAACCGGATCTTCTTGACAGATCTTCTCACAAGAAATCTAGAAGGAAGAAAGAAAAGAGTGAAGTAATCCCAATTCACAAGTAGAGATTCTTACCTTTGAACTCCAAGTGAAGCCTTCACGCTCCAATGGTAGGAATCCTCCTTTGAATGCACTCTTCCACTCTCACCTTAGCTATTCTCTCAAGAGGCACGAAGATCAAATGACAAAAAGATTGGGTGGCAGTTTTAACTTGAAAACAAGATTTGGAAATTTAGAATTTTCAAAACCTAGAGGTTGTTCTACAAAAATATCTTCCTCAATTATCCCATTTAAAAAGGCACTCTTGACATCCATTTGAAACAATTTAAAATCTTTAAAACAGACAAAGGCTAGTAAAACTCTAATTGCTTCAAGTCTAGCTACAGGGGTAAAAGACTCCTCAAAATCAATTCCTTCAATTTGATTATACCCCTTAGAAACTAATCTAGCCTTATTTCTAATGACTACTCCTCAGTCATTCATTTTATTTTTGAACACCCACTTGGTTCCAACAACACTTTGATCTTTTGGCCTTGTAGTTAGTTCCCAAACTTTATTTCTTATAAATTGATTTAACTCTTCTTGCATGGCCAATATCCAAAATTTATCAGAAAGTATTTGATCAATGTTAGTGGGTTCAATAGTTGAAATAAAGGCTGAATGATTGACTTACTTGTTTAATCCACGCCTAGTTCTGACACCCTCACTTGGTTCACCTATAATCAATTCCTTTGGGTGGTCTTTAGAAAATCTCAAATCTCTAGGCAAAGGGTTTTCTCTTTCCAAATTCTCTTCCACATTTTCTTCCAAATTTAATCTATCAATCTTTTGGGAGTTTTCTTCAATCTCTTCTTCAACAACATTTGGCTCTTCCAAATTTCCAGATTCATCAAATACAACATGTGTGGTTTCTTCAATGACTAAAGTTCTTTTGTTGAATACCCTATAAGATTTTCCAACACTTGAATATCCAATAAAAATTCCTTCATCTGATTTTGGATCAAATTTTCCTAAGGCAGATTTTCCATTATTATGTATGAACACCTTGCAACCAAATACATGCAAATGAAACAAATTAGGTGTTCTACCTTTTAGCAACTCATAGGGTGTTTTATTCAAATTTGATCTCACGTTCACCCTATTCAGAACATAACATGCAGTGCTAACCACCTCAGTCCAAAAATATCTAGGAAGTGAGTATTCTGCTAACATTTCTCGAGCGGCTTCTATTAATGTTCTATTTTTCCTTTCAACTACCCCATTTTTTTGAGGGGTTCTAGGTGCAGAAAAATTATGATCAATCCCTTTTTCTTTACAGAAATTTTCAAATCTTTCATTTTCAAATTCTCCTCCATGATCACTTTGTATAGAAATTATTTCACTCCCTAGTTTCCTTTGAATCCAAGTAGAAAAATTTTTGAATTCCTCAAACGATTCACTCTTATGAAAAAGAAATCTAACCCAAGTGATTCTTGAGAAATCATCCACAATAACAAATCTGTATACCTTCCCTCCTAGACTTACAGTTCCTACAGGTCCAAAAAGATCCATGTGTAAAATTTCTAAAGGTTTACTGGTCCTTAGATCTTTATTGGACTTAAAAGAGGACTTAACTTTTTTTCCTAATTGACATGCATCACAAAGGTGGTCCTTAGTAAAGTCTAGTTTCAGTATACCTCTCACTAAATTCTTTTGGGTAATTCTTCTAAGATTTTTCATACTAGAATGACAAAGTCTCCTATGCCAAAGCCATGATTCATCAGAAACATATTTCTAAACAAAAAGCAGTAGGAGATTGAATAATATTTAAATCTAGCATATAAACATTATTTATCCTTTTTCCATTTAAAACATTTTTCCCATTTAGGCTTATTTTACAGCTAGTAGGTAAAAATTTTACATTATAGCCCTTATCACATAGCTGACTTATGCTTAGTAAATTATGTTTTAAGCCTTCAACTAATAACACATTGTCTATGAAAAGTTTTTCAAATTTCCAATCATACCTGATCCAACCACTTTCTTTGTGGTATTATCTCCAAGTGTAACCTTGCCTCCACTCCTGGCTTCCAGTGTTATGAATTGAGCAGTATCTCCAGTCATATGCTTTGAACATCCGCTGTCCAGGTACCATATGCTCCCACAAGGTCTTGTGTGAGAGCACTCCTGCAAAAACATCAAATGTTAGACCTGGGAACCCAAACAAGTTTGGGTTCACCTTTTTGAAATTTATAATCAGATGCATGTATGATATGTCTAGGTTTATGCATCTTAGTTCTCCACACCAAATTAGTTTTCATCTTTCAAGTGCAGGTGTGAGATATATGTCCCAAAAATCCACAATTATTACATTTAACATTAGGAAAAATATTTCTATGTTTTCTTCCATATGATTGTATTCTAAGGGATCTCATGAATTTAGGATAATATTTAGGATTTGTAAAATCTTCAAGTTTAGGGGGGTTCCTATTATCCTCGAGAGCTCTTATTGTGAGTTTGTAAAATGAATTCATATCTTCCAAGATTCGATTGGTATAATTGATTCTATATGTCTTGCTCTCAGATTCATCCTTAAAATTCTTAAATTCTTTTTCAAGTTCAGCATAGGATGATTTTAAATTCTCAAAATTCTTATTCAAGTCATCATATTCATCAAGTAGTTTCATGTGGTTGTCATCTATTAAAGCATGATCTTTCCTAAGGATTTCATATTCCTTCTTAAGCTCTTCCAGTTCTAAGCTAACACTAGCATGCATCTTTTTCATTTTCCTATATGCATCATGCATGTGTTCAGAAACTTCAAATAATTCATCATAGGTTAAGTCACATACTTCTTCTTGATCTGAATGATCTACATTGTCTGCCATCAAGAAAAGATTTGTAACTTCTTCTTCTTTTTCAATCTCAGATGAGTCTGAAGCTGAGTCTGCCCAGAAAGCTTTTTGAAACTTCTTCTTGCCCTTCTTTACCATTAATTTCTCCTCTACCTTCTCCTTGCTAGGAGTGGTTTTGAGTTTTGGGCAATCAGTCTTGATATGACCTGGTTTCCTGCATTCATAACAAATCACTTCATTAGAAACCTTACCATTTCTGTTATACTTACCTCTATTCCATTGCTGATGTCTCTTCTGCTTCCTTTTTAAAAAACTTCTGAATTGTCTAGTCATTAATGTAATATCGTCTTCATCCTCAGGTTGTGAGTGTTCACTCTCTGACTCTTCCACCTTTAGTGCAATATTCTTGTCCTTTCGTGGTTCACCTGCATCAATCTTTCTTTGACTTACTCCTTGCTCATAAGCAATGCGTGAACCAAGAAGATTGTCAATAGAATAAATGTTTAGATCTTTAGACTCTGTAATTGCAGTAATTTTAGCATCATAAGTAGTAGGTAAACAACGAAGAATCTTATTGACAATTTCAGCATTAGTTAATTCCCTACCAAGTGCATGCAAAGAAGTGATAATTTATGTGAATCTTGTGTACAGGTCTGAAATAGATTCATTAGGTTTCATGTGAAACAATTCATAGTCATGTAACAAGATATTGAGTCTTGATTTCTTAACCTCATTTGTCCCTTCATAAGTTATACAAAGTCTATCCCATATGTCCTTTCCGCTTTTGCAAGTAGAAACCAACATGTATTCTTCAGATTTTAAAGCACAAAAGAAACTATTTTAACATTTGGCATTTAATTGTGCTAAGTCACGTTCTTCTATAGTCCAATCTGCATAAGGTGTTTCTACCCTAACTCCATCAACCAATCTAGTTGGTTTTGTGTATCATTCCTGGACTAGCATCCACATGCGATAATCAAGTGACTATAAGAAAGTAGACATGCGTGTTTTTCAAAAATCAAAAGGAATATTGTCAAATAGTGGAGGTCTAGTGATAGAGTAACCTTCAGGTGTGTTTCGGTTTCCAAATGTAGCCATCTACGTTAATCAAAAAGTAGTTCAAACTTATGATTTTGAAACGATGCTCTGATACCACTTGTTAAGTCTAGTAATTAGGTTGTTAAGCCTAAGTTAATGTCCCAAAGGCTACCAAGAGGGGGATGAATTGGTAGTTTAAAAATTTTAAGCCCTCTTTTAAAATTATGTTGAACCGAAATAAAAATTGTTTCTTTTAAGTTTTATAGAAAAAGTTTTTTCAACCACAGAGTTTTTAAGACTTACAAAATAAAATGCAGAAACGTAAAAATTGTAAAGTAAATGACACCATATTTATAGTTGTTTGGTCTATAACCAGACCTACATCCACTCCCCGGAGGCACCCTCCAAGTATTGCACTAATACCACAAAGTGACTCTCCTTTTGCACCCACAGCAATGCGGAGAAGCCTTTACAACACACTCTTTTCACCACTACCCGGTGCGGCAGAGAACCGTTGTCCTTTTACACAATCCCTAGTGTTGGCAGAGAACCGTCCATCCTTTCACACTCTCCTAGTGTGGGCAGAGAACCCTTTCGTCCTTTCACACTCTCCTAGTGTGGGCAGAGAACCCTACAGCTGTTCACACTCTCCAAGTGTAGGAAGCGATCCTTTCGTCTATTCACACTCTCCAAGTGTCGGCAGCGAACCGGATCTTCTTGACAGATCTTCTCACGAGAAATCTAGAAGGAAGAAAGAAAAGAGTGAAGTTATCCCAATTCACAAGTAGAAATTCTTACCTTTAAACTCCAAGTGAAGCCTTCACGCTCCAATGGTAGGAATCCTCCTTTGAATGCACTCTTCCACTCTTTTTCTTAGTTATTCTCTCAAGAGGCACAAAGATCAAATGACAAAAATATTGGGTGGCAGTCTAATTTGGAATATATATACAAAAGACAAGAAAAACCGCCCAAAAAACTATAAATTTTCAATTCTGTACGCAGTGGATCGTCCCGTACGATCGTGGATCGTCCTGGACGATTTTACTTAAACGCTTTGAAACGACCCTATTTGTATATGTGTACAAAATGTCTTCGTACACACTGATCGTCCCGTACGAACTAAGTTTGTCCGGTACGAACGGTTATTACAAGGTCGGTCTAGAAAACTGCTGAAAACCGTTCTAAGTCGTTTAATCGTCTGGACGAAAATTTGTTCGTCTGGATGAAATTTTTACAGAGAGCGGATCGTTTTCTGACGAAAATTTTACAGAGACCAGATCGTCCTGGACGATAATTAATTTTTTCTGGACAAAATTTTTACAGAGAGCAGATCATTTTCTGACGATAATTAATTTTGTCTGGACGAAAATTTTACACAGACCAGATCGTCCTGGACGATAATTATTTCATCTCGTATGAATAGGACTTAGAAAATTTTTCAAGTCAGTTCCTATTCGTTCTATGTGCGCAATAGGAGATAACTGTCTGATCGTCCCGTACAATCGGATATCGTCCAGTACGATCAGTATAAAATTTTTATGATCTCCTTATGTGTGTGTGTATATTTTTATTCACTCAATTACAATCACTCCCTTTCAAATTTAATTCAAAGAAAAAATACAAGCTTCAAATTCACAAAGTATCTCATGTTGAATTTGATTTGAAGTTTTCGTAGTCTGGAGTTTGATTTTCCTGAAATGTTAGTACACACAAGAGCAAATATAAATCTTTTAAAATTCTTAGGAGATAACTACACATTTGAACAATAATGTTTGGAATCATCAAAACTATACAAGTTGCAAAAATGTAAAGCATGCAAATAGCAACTAATTTTAACAGTTAGTTGTTCACACTCTCCAAGCATCGGTAGAGAACCATCGGTTGTTCACACTCTCCAAGTGTCGACTGAAAATTGGATATTCTTCAGTAATCTTCTCACAAGTAAACTAGAAAGACAAGAGGAAGAGTGAAAAGTTTAAATCACACACAGAGATCCTTATCTTTGAGTAACCTTATGAACCCTTCACATTCCACTAGTAAGAAATCTCACTCAAATATTCTCTCACACTCTCTCCTTCAATTGCCCTTTACAAATCACAAAGACCAGATGACAAAAAGATTAAGTGTTAGTTTTTAGTGGACCTCTTATACAAAAGACATGAAAAACTATCCAGAAAGTTAAATTTTTTAATTTTGACCATCCACGATCGTACCGTATGATTGTATATTTATACGTATGAACAGTTCAAATACTATTACATATGAACCCATTATGAATTGGTATGAATTCATTTCATACGCGATCATCGTACGGTTTGAACTAAGTTTGTCCGGGATGAATAGTTAGGAAATTAAATTTTGTTTGTATGAAATGTCAAGAAAAAATGAGCAAAAATAGAACAAAGACGTTCATCCTGGGACGATCATAAATATCATCCGTACGATCTTCATTCGATGATAGAATAGAGATGTTTGTCTTGGGATAATCATAAAATTTAGTCCGTATGATCTTCGTCCGATGACAAAACAAAGATGTTCGTCCTTCGTCCATAAAATATCATCTGTATGATCTTTATCCGATGACAGAATAGAGATGTTTGTCTTGGGATGATCATAAAATTTCATATGTATGATCTTTATCTGATGACAAAATACAGATGTTCATCCTGGGATGAAATTAAATATCATCTGTATGATCTTCTTTTTGAGGACAGAACAGAGATGTTCGTCCTAGGACGATCATAAAATATCAACCGTTTGATCTTCGTTAGAGTACAAAATAGAGGCATTCATCCTGGGACAAAATTAAATATCGTCCATACGATCCATACTTAGAAAAAAAATTTCTTTAAACTGTTTGTTCAAATGCTCATTGGGAAAAATAACTAACTAGATCGTCCTGTTTGAAAGGGTATTGCACAATACGATCAGTTTAAAAATATAAATATTAGAACTCTCCCTCGATGTGTGTTTGCTCAGTTACTCAATTATAATCACACACTCTCAGACTCAATAAAATGATCTTCGATTACAATAAACTCTAAACTATTCTCGATTTGAAGTCTTCAACTATCTGGAGTATAATTTCCCTAAAATGTTATTACACACAAGAACAAAAATAATTCTTCCAAAATATGTTAGAAGAAAATATAATCAAATCAATAATATTTGGAATCATCAAAAACATACAAGTTGAAAGAATATCAAACATGCAAAAGTAGGTTACAAATATCTCAACAATCTCCCTCTTTTTGATGATGGTAAAATAATTATTATTTAAATAAAATTGAAAAACATAAATTTCTCCTTAATTCCCCCTAAATGAATAAGCATGTGAATATAAGATAATTTCGATTAAGAACATATCAATTTTTTAATTTTTCATAGATCTCAAAACGCCCAAAACATAAAATAACTCTAAAAAACATGAACATGCAAAAAATCAAACGCACATAAATAATAACAAATATAATAATATTTCTCCCCCTTTTTTATAACAATAAAAATAGAAGAAGTAAAACAAAAGAAATGTATGAAGTCATATGAGAAGCTTTTGATAATTAATCTTGAAAGAGATTAATTTATAATTGTAATAACAAGATTAATGGTCATTAGAGGAAAATAAAGATTCATAACATTTAAATTAAGATATAACATAGATAAGATAAATATATCAAGGTAATGAAACATTCTAGACAGTTAGATAAGAAACATTATTGCAAAAGTGACGAAATGAAGATTAATTTAAGTTAATTTCTAATATAAAATATAATTGAACATTAGATTGATTTGAAATTAAAGATTAAAAGATAGAGGAAAGAATATATACTTGTTTTGGTGACATTGTGCATCTTTTTAATATTTGTGGCACACATTTTGCATCTTTCTGTATTTGGGCTAGTTTTGTGCCTCTTTTTAATTTGAGAATCATCGCACATTCTTTTGATTTTTGTACACTTGTACATCTTCATTTTTTAATTGATCATTCCAAAATCAATAATCCAAAAACTCAAACTTCTCTAAGTACAAAGATAATTATATTAAAAAAAATTAAAGAATAATAAGTTATCAAAATTGTAATAATAATATTAAAATTTTGTATGCCTAAAAAGAACATGAGATTGATAGTGTTAACTTAATCGAGTTATAAATTAACTTATATTTTTGAAAAATTAGATTTTCTAATAAAATTAATTGTTATATTGCTGATCATATTATACCACATTTTAGATCAATTAAATAAGAATTATCATATAGGAGAATGAACATTTCTATTAGAAAACAAAATCAACTTAAACAAAGCAAGACAATTTTTATTGATATCAAGTTGTCGATGAAATACAATGAACACCCATATGATATCAATAAAATCACAACATAACATCAAAATTCTAAAACAAAATAAGTACAGAGAAACACTAAATAAACACAAGTAAAACATCATCACATCACTACGCACTTGCAAAGACAAATACATATAAAGTAAATCTAAATATCTGAGGGACCCTAGTTTGGAGGAGGTGGCTGGTTGAAGATATTAAAATAGCTATTCATCATAGCCACATTGGCGTTCATCGATTCGAACTGACTTCGAATCCAACCCATATCCTACTGATATTGAGCATCCTGCTAGTGAAGGTGAGTCTAAATTTGATCAAAGCGCTAATCAAAATGAGTCACAAGTCTGTCAAAGTATTAGATAATCTCCTAAAAGGCTGGTCCAGGAGAAGGTGCTCCCCTTTCTCCCTCAGAATCCTCACTTCCAACATCTCTCCCAAAAATTGCTCAGAATGAAGCATCAATGAAGTAGATAGGCAATTTTAGATGAGGATCAGGATGAACTAGATTGTACTTCTTCTCCAGAATGTAGGTCACTAGGTGTCCTAAAGCAATGTTCTTCTTTATCTTATGAGAAACATGGCTAATTTCAATAAGCCCATAAATATAGTCAATAATGAGTTAGGCTTCATATATAGGTTGACCAGTCATGATCAGGTAAGTGGCAGTGGAAAGAAGATGAGTAATATTGATATGGTTACTAGCTTTAGGAATTATAGAGGTTCTAAGAACATGCTGAATAATCCTAGCATTTTGGTTCAAAGTGGATACTTAGGCAAATGACACACTTCTTCAATCCCTCTAATCACTTTATTTATTTCAGTCCAGTCAAAATAAGAAGTAGAGGTCAAATTATGGGCTCTTATTCCATGAGTCCTTAATTGCAAGATTATTCCCAAATCCTCCTTGGTTATTTCAACCTGCTTCTACATAACATATGACCTAATCCTACTTTGGTCAGTGCTAAGGGTCATATTGGTAAGAAAGTAGTGAAAAGTGTCCTTGTTGTAGGAGTGAATAAGGGTCAGGATAGAAGAAAATTGGGTGGTAGCAAAAAGAGGAATACTTGAAAGTTAATGTTTTCTTGGAGAAGAATTCTAGAGGGTGTAATCTTGGCAAAAACAAACCTAGGAAATGAATCCTCATTAATCTTGGACAAAAAGTTGTCATCTTCACTCCTTGAAGATGGACCCTTAGTAAGTCTACCCCTCTTGCAAAAACTTGCCATTGAAGGATTGAAAGATGAGAAGGAATTGAAAGGCTATTGAAGTGAATGACATTTGAGTTCTAAAGCCCTTCTATTTAAAGAAAAAATGATCTTTCATACATACAAAAATTGGTTCGTACAGTATGATTAAAGGGTTCGTAAGCATAAAAATAAACTTCGTATGTAAGAACAAGTACGTTTAAAATGAAATGAAATTTCGTAATCACATAATTTACGAGGCATTCTTTTGTACATACTTTTTGACCATATGATCATACAGATGAATAGGTGTTTGTCCGGGATGATCGGCTATTTAAGATCATTTTATTGATAATTTGATTTATCTCCCATATTGAATGACACATGGTTCGTATGTATGAACCCCAGGTTCATATGTACGATCAATTAAAATAACTAATTCTACCCGTATAATAGTCTACATGCGGAAGAGAGAGAAAGTTTTTGAATCTTTCATTTTTCATTTTTGGCGGGCTGTTCCGAGATGCCGGTGGTCAGACCGGCTGCGGTCGCCGACGGTGAAGCTACTGATGGCTTCGGATTCGTTAACATGTTGATGTCTGGATGACCTGCTAAGAATTGGAATTTGGTTATCCTAGAACCTACTGTTCCTGTATCGATTTCCCCTGTTCTTGTTCAAGGCAAAAGGAAAGAAATCTTTGATTCAAGGAAGGAATCTGATTCACCTATTTCTGATCTCAAAATCAATCCCACCGATGGTGAAAATTCTTTTTCTTCTGGAATGAAAATTTTTGTCAATCATTATGGTAATTCAGTGAGAGGAAACAATGGATCAACAGAACTCCCTTCAATTCCAAATCCTAAAGGTTGTTCTTCAAGTGTTTGTGAAAATGTCAGCATTGAACCTGTATTGGCTAATGATCTTCATACCTTAGTTAACCGAGGAGACAAGGTGATTTCAAATCCGTGGCTAAAGAAATATCATCTTAAAATTGATTCAAAGACAATAACAAATTGCTTAACAGAGGATGGTAGTGCTGTGAAACTGTTTGAGCCAAATGTTAAGGCCAATTCTGATCGTCTGAATCTATCTATAGTGAGAAAGGAATTTGGAGCTGATATCTCTATACCAATGATGGCGTGGGAGCTAAGACGTCATTGGAAACAGTTCGGCAAATTTCACCTGACTTCTCTGGGTCTAGGTTGGATGTTATGCTCGTTTGATGATATAGAGACTATGGAGAGTGTTATTATGGGAGGACCTTGGTTCGTTAAAGGTCATATTATTGGATTGGATAGATGGAGCTCGAATTTCTCTCCATCTTCTTTGAAAGGCTTAAGCTCTCCAGTTTGGGTTAGATTTCCTAACCTCCCTCTCTTTTGTTTGGATGAAATCAATGTGGCAAGTATTTCTTCCCTTATTGGTACTCCTCTTCTTATTGATGGCAATATGTTCCAATGGAGCAAGAGGGAATTTGGAAGAGTTTGTGTTAGGTTGGAGCTCGATAAACAACTTCCATTGGGAGTGTGGATTGAAGGTCCTAATGGGAGGTTTTTCCAAAAAGTTGAGTATGAGAGGATTTCTTCTCTATGCTACAATTGTGGCAAAGTTGGTCACTTATCATCTGCTTGTGGAGCTAAAAGCGTGGTGGATGGCTCTATTCCGGAGGATGGTATCTATAATGAGGAAGTCAAGGAACTTGAAGTATCTAAGGAAGGGTCTGTCTATGGACCTTGGATCCACGTCAATAATAGGAAGAAAAGCTAGAACAATCAGAGAAGAGTTAGACATATTAACTCCAATCCTATCCAGAAGGTGTTAAGCAGATCCTTAAGAAGAAAGAAGTCCAGGAGAACTCTCAGATTCATGCTGCAGAAAAGGCTATGGTGATGCCAACGAATGGGGAACTGGATTGATCGGGTTCTCAGAATATGAAAGGAGTTGAGGCTTCAGAGTGCAATTTGGTAATTCCTTCTTTCACAAAATTTTCTATTCCAAATAGCAATAAATTTGAGGTTCTCAGTGAAATTGAAGAGGAAAATTGTGGAAGAAACAATTCAGTTAATTATTTAACTAAAAAGACGGATATTGAAGAGGGAGAATTTGTTAACAATGAAGAAGCTGGGGATATTGAGGCTACTGCAGAGAAACCTTCAAGGTCTGATAACAGAGGAATGGAAGTGAGTGGGAAGGCTAAACCAAAACTTCAAAAGGAATTGAAGTTTCTGGGACCACTCAATCAATCTTCTAGAATTAAGAAACAAGAAGGGATTAACAGAAAGAAGGGTGGGGTACCTTCCCCCTCGGTGGCTAAATGAGTTCCTTTGTGTTTTGGAACTGTAGGGGGGCAAATAAGCGGGATGCCCCTCTATATTTGAAGGAGGTAATTAGTGATTGGAAGGCCGTTTTTGTGGGCATTGTGGAAACTAAAATTGATGCTTTGGAGAAATGGGATTTTAATAAACACATGGGTAAAGATTGGGATTTCTACCTTTATCCATCCAATGGTTTGTCTGGTGGGATTGTGGTGATGTGGAGATATGATTTGGCTAGTTTTTCTTTAATAAGAGCTAATGAGCAATGTGTAATTGGGAAACTTTGTATAGCTAATAAAGGATCTTGTATTATCTCTACTGTGTATGGGAGTAGAGACGTTTACAGTAGGAGGAGCTTGTGGGAATGCTTAGGGTCTCACTCTTCTTTGGAAGTTCTGTATGTTATTGGAGGAGACTTTAATTGCATCCTTTCTCAAGATGACAAAAGAGGAGGTAAAATTATTAAATTCTCTCTTGCTTCTCAAGAAATTAATTTATTCATGAACAGTTTTGATCTCCATGACGTGGGAATTTTTGGGCCTAAGTTCACTTGGTGTAACATCAAAAGTGGAGGTACACGAATTTGGGAGAGACTCGATAGGTGTCTTCTCAACTCCAAGTCCTTGGAAGCTCTTCCACATGCGGTTAATCGGCATGTAGCACGGGTTGCATCCGATCACTGTCTAGTGGTTCTTCAGCTTAATTTCCGGTACTTCCAACATCCTAAAATTTTGTGGTTTGAAGATGTGTGGCTTTCTTATCCTGCTACCTTTCAAGTTTTTAAGAAAGCTTGGAGCAAACAATTTAAAGGTGATCCTATGGAGGTGTTAAACAAGAAATTTCGGTTTGTGTTGAGAACTCTATTCTTTTGGAATAAGTCCAAACATAAAAGCTTGATGGAGCTCAAAGAAAAACTTAAAAAAGATGTGGATGATCTGTAAACTGAAGAAGCTAACGAGGTCGGGCTGTCTGAGCAATCAATGTTGCTGCTCAAATCCAAAGTTCATGAATTGAATACTACTCTTGCTAGGTTAAACGTTTAGTGGAGACAAAGGGTGAAAGTAAAATGGATTAAGGAGAGTGACATCAACTCTCAGTTTTTCCATTCTTTTGCAAATGGTAGGAAGAATGGTAATTTCATAAAACAAATTAAGGACGAAACGGGTAATCTGGTTAATGATCAAGTTGCAATTGAACAAGCTTTCCTGAGCTTTTTTTTTTAAAATGGAAGGAGCGGGAATGCAAGGTAACGGGCTAGCCGAATAGGGTGAATTCTCTCATCAATCAAAGTGTAAATTTACTGGAGGCTAAATTCACAATGGAGGAAGTTGAGAAAGTCATTTCCAACCAGGCTAGCAATATTTCACTAGGGATTGATGGAATTTCATATTCCTTTATAAGGGGGTATTAGAAAATAATTGCTCATGACATACGGGAGGCTATCTTTCAGTTCATCTCTACGGGCAAAATGAATGATAAGTGGAAAGAGACTTTGGTTATCCTTATTCCCAAGGTTCAAAATCCTGTAGATCCCTCTCAATTTCATCCTATTAGTTTATGCTTGTCTATTTACAAAATCATTGCTAAACTTCTTTTAAATAGACTTAATTTGGTTATCAATGATTTGATTTCCGAAAACCAAGCTGCGTTCCTTAAAGGGAGATCTTTATCGGAACATATTCTTTTGGCGCAAGAAATTTTTCATAAGTTTAGATTTTCTAAATCAAAGAAAGGATTGATGGCGGTGAAAATTGATATGGAACAAGCATATGATTGTATGTCTTGGAGGCCCTTGAAAAATATTCTTAATTATTTTGGGTTTCCTAATGTTTTTTCCAAATTGCTCATGGAATGTGTCACTTATCCAAGGTTCTCAATTTTATTCAATGGGACTCAATCAAATTGGATTGAAGCTAAGAGTGGGATTAGACAGGGTTGTCCACTCTCTCCCTATCTGTTCATATTATGTTCCCAATTGTTATCCAAAAACTTATACCATAACGGGAAAAGTCTGGGAATTAAGGTGGCTGCTCTGGCTCCCAAAATCTCACACCTTCTTTATGCTGACGACGTTCTACTTTTCTCTAAAGCCAATATTGAGCAAGTGAAAGTTCTTAAGAAGATCATTGTGGATTACTATTGTTGGACAGGACTATCCGTTAATGTTAAGAAATCTGCCATTATGTTTGGGAAATCGGTTAATAGAGCAAAGAAGAAATCTTTATCCAAAATCCTCAACTTTAAGATGGTGAAGGAAATGAAGTACTTAGGGGTTAATCTTTCTTTGCGTAGGTTAATTTCGTCTGATTTTCTCTTCTTGATCGAGAGGGCATCAGCTAGAATCAATAGTTGGGCTAATAAATTCTTCTCATTACTTGGTAGAATTGTGCTGGTGAAGTCCATTTTGCTGACAATTCCTATCTTCTATGTATCTCATTCTTTGATTCCCATCAGTATTATGAAAAATTTGGAGAGGATTTGTAGAGAATTTATCTGGAAAAAAGAAGATAATGATACTGGAATGCACTATATTTCATGGGAGGTGCTTTGTAAACCTTATGTTGAAGGTGGAGTGGGATTACTTTCTCCTGTTGCTTTGATGGGGCCTCTTAGGTCTAAATATGCTTGGGAGTTTACTAAGGAGTCCAATTCTCTGCTGTATAGGACTTTAAGAGCTAAATACGGGAATGTTATCTGCAGTGGAGCAAGGAAGCAAAACATCTCGGTTACATGGAGGATTCTTTTGAACGGCATGAAGTCTTTACTGCTTATTTTGAGATGGAAAGTGGTTACTGGTGATTCCATTGATCCTCTCCTCTTGAAGATATTTGGATTCAAAATAAAAGGCTTTCAGATTGGCCCACGTTTGTCAATGTCACGGTTGATGAAGTTCCCAGGCTTAATGTTTTCATCCATAACGGAGATTGGAACCTGGGGGAGTTAAATAAATACTTTGGCCTAGAATTAATCAAGGTGATTTTACAGACAAAGATTGAAAATGGGATGGATTCCAGAGAACTTCTTCACAAATTTTCAGTAAATCATTAACTGCTTTAACTAGATCTATTCTAGACAATAGTTGTAATAAGGAAAACGATTCGAAATGGCTCAGATTATGTAAAATTTCTGCTCGTGTGCAATGCTTTTGGTGGAGATTACTTAATAAAGGCATTCCAACTTTTGTTTATCTCAAGTATAGGAGAATTATCAATTCAAATGGTTGTCCAAAAGGCTGTTCAGCTGCGGAGGATGAGGAGCATATTGCAGTGAATTGTGGATTGTTAGTCTGCTTGTTCGGCACTTTGGATGATTGGGGTTTTTTCATTTCTAGGTACAAAAATTGGTCTGATTGTATCAATGGTTTTAAGGCTCTATCTCGCTCAAATCCATTTTTGGTTAATCTGTATTGTACAGCTGTCTACTTTTCTTGGAAGAGTAGGAATGATGTTACACATGGAGGTAATGAATTGGGTATGGGATTTATGGCAGCTAAGGCAATTGAGATCGCTGTTGTGTCTTCAAAATGTGGGATCTTTTCGGATCACTGGGGAGCTAATCAGCCTTGTAAGCTGTCCAATTCTTATTGGCACCCCCCTCCACCCGAGTGGATTAAAGGCAACTTTGATGCTGCACTATTAGATTCTAATGAGGCCGGGATTGCTGGAGTTTTTAGAGATAGTAAAGGGAGATTCTTATTTGCTTTTAGAATCAAATGTGTTTATTGGGACATTGGTTTGCTGGAGCTGATGGCTATTCGGGCTTTAAAATTGTTTCACAATTTCTGGAAATTCGAAGCGAAGGGGATTATCCTCGAAGGGGATAATCAAAATATCATCAATCACCTTCAAAGATCGTTGAATAAATCTTCTCATAAAAATGAAGAGAGTGAAGATATGTCTTTCTTGGAGGATTTTTGTATGTTTCTTTTTCATTTCGTTAATAGAGAATGTAATTGTTTAGCAGACTTATGTGCTAGTTTTGCTTTAGTTGAGGACTTCACGTGGGAGGATCTTTATAGTAATAAGATCCCTCCTAGTTTTTTAGCTTTACATAAAGATGAGTGTGATAGGTGTTCTATCACTCTCTAGGTTGTATCTGTTTTTTTGGTTTAATTAGTTTCCCTTGGCATTTTAAAAAAAAAAAAACAGTCTACATGCGTACATACGAATGAATACAAATCCTCTGGGACAATATGGAGATCGTATAGTATGATATGTATTGAAAAAATAAAAACTATACACAAACAGTCCAAACCAATGATCGATATGCTATAGAAATCGTACAGTACGAAAAAAATTTCATATAGTATGAATATAACACTTAGAAAAATTTGCACGATCGATCAAAAACATGAAATTTGATGTAAAATCATTTGAAAATCACACAAAACTCAAAAACATAAAATACAAAAAAACTAAATAACACACAAAAACATACATGTCAAGTTTTAAAAAAAAATAATTAAGCATTCAGATCAATCTCACCAAGCCTTATTTTTAATGTACTAAATGTATTAAAGGCTAATAATTTTATAAAAATATCTACAAATTGATTTTCTATTAAAACATGAGTCAGATCAATTTCTCTTTTGGATACATGATCCCTTATGAAATAATGCCTTATGTCTATATGTTTGGTTCTAGAATATTGAATAGGATTCTTTGAAATACAAATTGCACAAGTGTTATCTCAATAAATTAGAGCAGTGCCTATTGTAAATCCTAAGTCAATCAACTATTTTTTTAACCAAAGAACTTGTGCCACATAACTTCCTAAGACAATATATTCAGCTTCAACAATAGATAGGGCTATGAAATTTTATTTTTTACTAGATCAAGAAACTAAAGAATTTTCTATGAATTGGCAAGTTCCATAAGTACTCTTTCTATCAACCCTATAACCTGCAAAGTATGAATCTGAATATCCAATTATTTCAAATGAAGAGCTGAACTTAGGAAACCAAAACCTTAAGTTAATAGTTCCCAAGAGATACCTCAAAATCATTTTCACTGCTGTCAAATATGATTCTTTTAGATTTGATTGAAATCTAGCACACAAAAAAATACTAAATATAATATTGGATCTATTAGTAATCAAGTAAAGCAAATATCCAATAATTCCTCTAAATTGCTTTTGATCAACAGATTTTCCCTTTGGGTCCTTATTCAACTGAACTAAGAAACTCATAGGTGTGCTAACAGGTTTAGCATTGTCCATTTCATACTTTTTGAGGATGTCCTTAACATACTTCTACTGACAAAGAAATATACCCTTCTCAATTTATTTAATACTAAAGCCTAGAAAGTAACTCAAATCTCCCATTAGACTCATCTCAAATTCATTACTCATTATTTTAGAAAGATCATCACAAAGATTTTTATTTGTATATTCAAAGATGATATCGTCAATATAAATTTATACAATGTGTATATCATCTCCCAATTTCTTCAAAAAGAGAGTGGTGTCCACACTTCCATTTTCAAAAGATCTCTCAAGTAGAAAAGTGTTCAACCTCTCATACTAAGCCCTAGGTACATGTTTCAATTCATATAATGCCATTTTCAATTTAAAAATATGATTTGGGTATTTTGAATTTTTAAAACCTGGAGGTTGTTTAAAATAAACATCCTCTTCAATCACCCATTTAAAAAGACACTTTTAACATCCATCTGGAATAATTTAAATTATTTAAAAACAGGCAAATGCTAACAAAATCCTAATTTCTTCAAGTCTAGCTACATGGGCAAAAGTCTCCTCAAAATCAATCCCTTCAATCTAATTATACCTCTTAGCCATATATCAAGCCTTATTTCTAACAACAACTCCTGAGTTATTCATTTTGTTCTTGAATACCCACTTAGCTCCAACTACACTTTGATCCTTTGGCCTTGTTATTAATTCTCAAATATCATTTCTCACAAATTAATTTAATTATTCTTGCATTTTCGAAATCCAAAATTCATCTGAAAGTGTTTGATCTATATTTATGGGTACTATCATAGAAATAAAGGCTGAATGATTAACTTCTCTTCTTAGTCCATGCCTAATCCTAACACCCTCACTAGGTTCATCTAAAATCAATTCCTTTGGGTGGTTTTTAGAAAATCTCAAATATCTAGGCAATGGGTTTTCTATCTCTAACTTTTCATCCAAATTAATATTCTCAATTTTTTGGAAGTTAATTTTATCTCATCCTCTTCAACATTTGGCTCTTCCAAAATTTTATATTCATCAAATAAAACATATGTTGTCTCCTCAATAACCAAAATTAATTTGTTAAATACTCTATAAGATTTTCCAACACTAGAGTATCCAAGAAAAATTTCTTCATCTGATTTTGGATTAAATTTTCCTAAGGTAGATTTTCCATTGTTTTGTATGAGTACCTTACATCCAAAAATATACAAATATGACAAATTAGGTATTCTTCCCTTAAGAAGCTCATAGGGAATTTTATTTAATTTTGATCTGATGTTCACCCTATTCAGAGCATAACATGCAGTGCTAACCGTTTCAGCCCAAAAATACTTAGGAAGTGACTATTCTGTCAATATGGCTCCAGCGGCTTCTATTAATGTTATGTTCTTTCTTTAAACTACCCCATTCTACTAAGGGGTTCTAGGTGTAGAAAAATTATAATTAATTTCTTTCTCTTTGCAATAATCCTCAAATTTTTTATTTTTAAATTCACCACCGTAATCACTTTGGATTGTTAAAATCTCAGACCTTAATTTCCTCTGAATCTAAGTCAAAAAATCTCTAAACTCCTCAAATAATTCACTCTTCTGATATAAGATTTTAACCCAAGTGAATCTAGAAAGGTCATCTACTGTCACAAATTCATATACATTCTCTCCTGGACTTATAGTTTCAACTGATCCAAAAAGATCCATATGTAAAATCTCTAAAGATTTACTAGTTCTAAGATTGTTATTGGACTGAAAAGAGGACTTCACCTATTTTTCTAATTCACATATGTCGCAAAGGTGATTCTTAGTAAAGTCTAGTTTTTGTATACCTCTAATCAAATCCTTTTGGGTAATTTTTCTACGATTTTTCATGCTAGAGTGACAAAGTCTACTTTGTCATAACCATGATTCATCAGAAATAATTTTTAAACAAAATGTATTACGAACTTAAATATAATTCAAGTCTAGCACATAAATATTATTTACCCTTTTTATAAGCAAAACATCATTATCATTTAGGCTTAATATGAAACTAGTAGGAAAAATTTTAACATTATATCATTTATCACATAGTTGGCTAATACTCAAAAGATTATGCTTTAAGCCTTCTACAAGTAGCACATTTTCAATGAATTTTTTTTCTAAATTTCTAATCATACCTAATCCAGCCACCTTCCTAGTGGTGTTATTTGCAAGTGTAACCCTACCTCCACTTCTGGCTTCCAGTGATATAATTAGTATAGTGTCTCCAGTCATATGCTTTGAGTAACCACTATCCATGTACCAAATTTCTCACGAGGCTTTGTATGAGAGTTCCTACAAAATCATCAAATATTATACATGGGAACCCAAATAAGTTTGGGTTTACCTTTTGTAAAATTAAAAACAGATGCATGTATGATATGTCTAGGTTTATGCATCTTAGATTTCCACACTAAATGAGTTTTCCTATCCATAGTACAGGTGTGTGATATATATCCAATCATCCCATAAGTATAACATTTAACTCTAGAAAATGGATTTCTCAATCTTCTATAACTATTTTGTTTAATCCTGGGTTGTTAAAATTTTGGCTTCAAAATAGGATTTGTAAAATCATCAAGTGTTGGGGGTTTTCTATTTTTCTCGAGAGCTTGCACTTTCAATTTCAAAAATGTATTCATATCTTTTAGAATATTCTTACTATAGTTCAAATAGAACTATTAGTTCTCTGATTCATCCTTAAATCTTTTAACATCTTTTTCCAATTGAGCATAGGATGATTTTAATATCTCATTTTCCTTATTCAAGTTATCAAACTCATCAAATAAGCTCATGTGGTTATTATCTATCATTGCATGATCTTTCCTAAGGATTTTGTGTTCCATCTGTAGTTCTTGTAATTCTATATTTAGACTAGCTTGGATTTTTTTTAACTTTCTATATACATCATGTATTCATTTAGAAACTTCTAAAAGTTCAGCATAGGTTAAGTCATATACCTTTTCTTGATCTGACTGATTAAGATTATTGATCATTAAGCACAATTGGTGACTTCCTCCTCCTTTTAAGTTTCTAAAGAATCTGAAGTCGAGTCCGCCCAAAAAGTTCTTTGGAATTTCTTGTTACCCTTCTTCACATTTACTTTCTCCTCTACCTTCTCCTTTTTAGGAGTGGCTTTAAGTTTTATGCAATCTGATTTTACATGTCCGAGTTTCCTACATTCATAGCAAATCACTTCATTAGAAACCTTGACATTTTATGAAACTAGTAAAATGCCCGAGCACGTGGTGCACGTGAATAAAATAAAAAAAATAAAAAAATAAATAGATACAAGTTAAAATAAATTTATGACATGCTATATGATTGATACTTAAGTCTTTATAAAAATTACATGTAATTTTTATATATTTATATATAAAAAAATAGGCATATAAACTTATCTTAAAAACTTTAAGCATTTTTGTAGCTCAATAGAATAATCTTCTAGTATAAAATTTAAGTATTTATATGATAATATTCTAGTATAAATGCACGTGTACATGATGCACGTGAATAAAATTTTAAAAAATAAGAAATAAATAAATAAAATAAAAAAATAATTTATGACATGCTAGATCAATGTTATTAAATTTTATATTAATTAATAGAAATGCATGTGCACTTAATGCCCATTGCTATAATTTGCAAAATTAATAAGAAAATAATAAAATGTACAGTTATTAAGTAGTACACATCCTTAAGATTTTATAATTGCATCATAATATTATAAAAATTTAAAATTAATAAATAATATTAATCTAGCATGTCATAAATTTAAGTGCAATTATAAAATATTATGATGCAATTATAAAATCTTAAGGATGTGTACTACTTAATAACTTTACATTTTATTATTTTCTTATATATATATATATATATATATATATATATATATATATATATAATTTTATCTTTATTAATTTTCATAATATTAAATAATATTTAAAGTAATTTTTATAATAGTGATTTTAAATAACAAATCTAAATAATGAATCTTTAAATAGACACCTTAATATATCTTGATAATAAAACTTGATTCTTATCTTGATTAAAAAAAATCAAGTATCTGAAGTCCTTCCAAATTATAATCGGTTTTTGTTTTAGAATAAAGGCTATAAGAGTATTGCTAATTGCTTAAGTGTGATTAACATGAGTATAATGATTACATATGTTATACTGATGTTTATCTATTTTATTTACTCAATCTTAATTCTGGAGATTTTATCAACTTAACTTTTGCATTCTTCCATATATGATCTTATCACACATTCCTTTCACTTAAAAGGTAATTAAAAAAAAAACTAACTTTAAAATTTGATAAATTTAATATATTACATAATTTAGTTGATCTAGCAAGAAATCGTTATTGATTTTAAACCACACAAACACCCTCAAAATCGCTAACATGTAATTATTTTAATTTTACTTAGAAAAAGAATAAAAAAATTAAACCATCATGTTCTAATTATGTTTGTTATATATCTGCAAATAATAAAAGAAAGCCTATGCATGGAAAATATTAGTTATTTGTTGCCAAGGATAGAGTGGAAGTTGAGGATGGGTTGTACATCTTTAGGTGAAAACTTTCCCCTCTTGATATATGGCATCCAGTAGTTGGTCCATCTAAAATTACAGCTATTCCCACATCTATTAAATCCTGCAAGTGAGCAATAACATGCTTTCTTGACCAATGCTCATATTCATACAAAATGATTGATACTATAAAGAGAAAGTGAGGAAGAATACAATACCAACAAGCTTAAAAGAGCTCTCCAACTTCCATGGCCATGCTTCTGGATGTAATGAACCAACTTCTGATCTTCTTCAGGAGTCCAAGGGCCATTCATAAGTCCATTGTCATCACAGTAAGGTGATCTTCCCATGAGAAGAGAGTAGAAAATGATGTAGAGACTAATGGAGTTGGAGATGAAAAAATGGATAGTCGGTCATATCCCTTGTTTATATGGTTAATTTATACACATCTCAAGGAATGAGACCACCATGTTATTTTGGAAAGAGATTAACGCCGATTTCAACAATGATTTATTTTTATCGTACTAAAAACAAACCCTCAACCTTTTTCATCTGGGCTTGAGACCGGCATTGGCGGTTTTGAAAATTTTTGATAAAATATTACCTCTAAATAATCTGTTGGATTTGCAATGAGGAATCGTGGTATAAAAATTGATACTACAAAAAACAGAATATATTTTTGATATGTCAATCGGTTGAAGTTATAGTCGATTATTTTAAAAGTAGATGAACACATCATGAAGTTTCATTTCTAATATTTCTAAATATTGTTAGACATTTATAGTATCAGTTCTAAATAAGATGCATATTCCATTTGATTGAGAAATATCAAAATGCCAGCATGCATAATTGAAAAATATAATCCAATATTTATAATAAACTAAGATTACTAAGTAAATATAACAAAAACATCTCACAAAATAGGAACATAGATGAAAGATTGAATTAAAAATTAATAAAAAAATGAAATGCAAACTAAAACATACAATAAAATGCTTAAATGAGATAACTAAATATCTAAAAATATATTTTTAACACTAAACTTAAAACAAAGATTGTTGAGATGTAATTAAAAATATACCATTTCGATTAAAATCAAATTCTATAATAGATCATTCAATCAACTTACAATGGTGGGAGATCTGCATTTGAAATGACTTCACTAAGGATTCGTTCATGTTCTTGAATGTTTTGCTTAATTTCACCTGATAAATTCTCTCGTCCCTGAAGTTTAGCAAAGCCTGGATAATAAGCTCTGGCTACAGGAACTTTTTACTGTAGCATGTTTCATTGCCTCTTTATGTTCCTTCGACCAAAGATAGTAACTCCCAGATTCAAGCTCACAAAAACTCCCAGATCCATATAGATTTGAACCCTTATAAAGATTTGCTACAATTCTGTCACCTGGCTGACAGAAGAAAAATGATATGAACCATGACAGATTATTATTTTTGCAAGAGACACCATAATTTTGAACCATCTCAGATTTAGAACCAACAAAAAGGTCAAGAAAGAATACAAATCAGATACACCACAAACAAATGACAAAGATTGCTAAAATTAACTATCGAACTACTATATTTCTGTCCATTTTATTTTATTGTAATCACTCCGTTAGTGGATTTCATCCATGTATAAGAATAGCCAGGCAGAACAAATCCTCATAAATGGAATTTCAATCATACCGACACTAAAACCAAACAAAGTAGGTGGAGCAACTTAATATTTGAATACCAATTAAAAAATTATTGATTTTGCAAATAAATATATTGTTCTTATATACACTGGAATCTGAAGTTGATGGCATATTGGAAGCATTAAATGGTAATTTAGGTACGCTTGAATTAGTCAATAAATGCATTTAAATATCCCACAGAGATAAAGGCAAAAGATAGAAATATAATAACAATACTTTATACATTCTGGAGGAGTCATAGAATTTGACTATGAGTAAGATATATTACCCATTTATTGTGAATTAGGTTGTTCAATTCCACCATCGACAAATTCATGGCTGCCTGCTACAATGGAAACAGTAGTACCAAGAGGGTGAGTGAAAGGCCTTGCTGCCTCATGCTATGGAAAAATGACACCAAATGCACAAATGGAGGCAGCAAGCCGATCGAAATAACATTATAATTTGCTGGCATGCTTTTAAAATGATGCTCTCGATACATGGGAGAAATAAAAGAAGAATTGAAAAAGTTCTTCTTTTGACAGTTGTTCAAAGAGAAGTAATTAAAGTGAGGCTCCTTGGCTGTCCCACGTACTGCTTTTACATGAAAATATACACTATTCCATTTACATCAGAATCATAATTTTTTTTTTTAAATGAAAAGCTAAAGAGCTTTATTATAGAGAAAAAACTGCCTTACTCTCTACAAGCATCTGATTCCTTTTCTAACAGAGTAATGAAGGAAGGAGGGATATCGCTCAAAGTAACATCACTCCAAATAAAAGAGCTAAAGCAAGCAAAGTTAGCACAAAGATCGGCTAACTTATTACTTCCCCTATCTACACATTTAAAACAACATAATCAAAATCTTTAATAAAAGAGAGGTCAATCGAATCATTACCACCTTTCTTCACCATCTCCTTGATGAAATTGATCATATTCATGTTGTCCCCTTCAATGATAAGGCCTTTGTAGTCTAGCATCCAATCTTTAATCACTAGTTTAATAGAAATGATGGATTGAAGCTCTACAGCTGCTGCATCCCAGTGAGGAAGAGGCTTTCAGAAAGCCAACAAAAACCTTCCATAGTGATCTCTAAACACTCCTCCAATACCAGCCTTGTATGAATTGTGAAGAACAGCATTTATGTTTACGTACTTTAATCCAATCAGGTGGAGGAGAATGCCAAGAGTTCAGCAACCTCGGAGGTTGATTAGCGCCCTCAATATCTGAATTTTAGCAGCTTAAAGACTTTAAAACTATCGAACTACAAACTGCATCAGTAGCAGACGTCACCGAACCATAATTTCTCCCTTCATGAACATATATATTCCTTGCTTTCCAAGAATGATATATTGCGTTACAAAATAAACTCTTCATCCAGGAGTTTTGCGAATCCAGCCATAAGAAACAAGCTTCCAAAGAGTCAAATTCTGGAATGTCAAATCCACATTTGTTTAAAACAGCCATCACCTCATTGTCTTCTTGCACCCGAATATGATATGATCAATGTTCTCAACTTCTTCACATCCTCTAGGACACTTATCATAGCCTTGCAATCTCCTATAACAAAGGAAATGATAAGTTGGTATTGCATTTTTGATCAGCCTCCACCAGAATAATTTGACTCTCGGATTTAACTTTATTTTATTAAATCGAGACCAAACAAAATCCTCTGTTTTTTCAGTTTCCATAGCTTCAACTACAAGTGTTGTTATGGTTTTGCCTGAGAGGTTATACATAAGCTCTAAACTGTCTTCACCATTCCGTATGTCAATAAAGGTGATCAGATTAATTAAATCATTCGTAAAGAACTCTTTCAGCTTGATAGTATTCCAATCTTCATCTTTTAAGAAATTGACCACCGTTAAGCTACTTCCTTCCATTAGGTTGACAAAAGTAGGCCAATTCAGAAAGCTTTTGTCCAAAACCCAAATATCTTCAAATACATTGATAGCTTTGCCATTTCTAATTGTCCACCTGACAATAGGTTTCAAGTATTCGCTCCCATTGTAGATCAATTTCCAAGAAACCGGTCCACTTCTCCAAGCTGATTCCCCTTCCAGAATTCTCCCATATTTAGGAAACAAAAACTTATGCATTAGGGACTCTTTCTCTTGAATATATCTCCAAGATAACTTGGCCCTTAAAGGCCCAGCTTTCTTTGAACAAGAATTGATGCCTAGACCACCCCATTTTATCGGTTTGCACATAAGGTCCCAACTAACATAGTGAAGGCCTGCATTACCATCACATTTGTTCCAGATGAATTTTCTGCATAGTTTATTAATTTCGTATAGCACTTGTTTGGGAACCAAAGAATTGGTAGAATGAAAAGTTGGGTAAGATAATAACACATATTTTGCCAAAGAAATCCTCCCAGCAAGAGAGATAAGCTTACCACCCCAAACTCCAAGCATACTCATTGTTTTATCAATAAGAAATTGGTATTCAGCTTTAGACAATCTCTTAAGAATCACCTTGATTCCCAGATAACTAAATTCTATAACCTCTCTAAATGTCATTGCTTTACAAATTTTCTTCCTCCTTCTTGTCTTCACAGATAATCCAAAAAGGATGCAAGATTTTTGCAAATTCATCCTTTGACCCGTCCATCCACGGAAGTCCATAAGAATCTCTTTGACAATCTTGACCGGCTTCAATTGAGCATTAGAGAAAACAATAATGTCATCGGCATACAAAAGATGAGAAACCTTAGGCCCATTAGAAGAAACACCAACCCCTATAGATCTCCCTCTCTGAAAGAAGGTGTTGGAAAGAAGTTGAGCACACATCAAAAATAAAAAAGGGGAAAGAGGGAATCCTTGTCGAAATCCACTTTTGGCTTCAATCGACCTTGAGTATGAACCATTGATAAGAAGAGAAAACTTAGATCCCGTGACACATTCAACTATCAAATTAGCATAACTGATAGGAAATTTAAAATAATCAAAAACTTTAATCAATGTCTGCCATCCCATGGAGTCATAAGCTTGCTCTATATCTATTTTAAAGGCAACCATCCCCTTGGAAGATTTGGAATGCCTAAATTTATGAAAAATTTCTTGTGCCACTAGAACAAGATCCAAGAGGGTTCTACCTTTCTTAAAGGCCAATTGTTCCACCGAAATAATTCTGGGAATCACCAACAAAAGTCTGTTGAGAAGCATTTTAGCCACTATCTTATATACCGAATTACATAAACTAATGCGTCTATAATTTGATGTAGAAATAGGAGTTTTGACTTTAGGAATCAAAACTATATTAGTAGCTTTCCAACTATCACTCATCTTTTCGCTCTTCAAAAAATGATCCACAACTTTCCATAGATCAAGTTTGATGATATTCCAAAAATGTTTAAAAAAAAGAGTAAGACATACCATCTTGACCCGGTGCAATGTTCTTTCCTAGCTTCTTGATCACTTCCTCCAATTCTTCAAATGAAAATTCCCTGCTCATAATTCTTTTATCTTCATTATTCAAAGCTGTTAAAGAATCAGGCCATCTCTCCATATCACAATTTTTTTTCAACCCATTTGTTCTCGAAATACCAAAACACCACATCCTCAATGTCTTTTTGATCTTCAACCATTACACCTTGTTCATTCTTAATTTTATAAATGAAGTTAGCATTTCTCCTTGCACTAGCATAAGCTTGGAAGAATTTAGAATTTATATCTCCATCCACCATCCACATAACTTTTGCTCGCTGTTTCCACCAAGTTTCAAGTCTAGCCATTATAGAATTGAACTCTTCCATTTTTGCTTTTAGGGTCCAATGGACTTCTTCCGAAATGAACCTGTCCTCAGCTTCCAATTCCTAGAGCCTCATAACTTTTGATTTCAGTTCTTCTTTAGACAAATTCAGAGCCTTGAATTTAGCTTTACTCCAGTAATAAAGGTTCTTCAAAGTCCTCTTAAGCTTTTGATTTAAAGCTTGAGAAGGATCTCCCGTAGCTTTCCTCTTCCATGATTCTTTCACAACAGCAATAGACGCAGGGATAGAAGTCCAAACTTCTTCAAATCTTAAAACCTTCCTGATTTGAGATTTGAATTCAAATAAATTTAACAATATCGGACAATGGTCCGAAGCCATCCTTGTCAAATGCCTCACCAACAATCTATGAGAAGAATTAAAGGCTATTGAATTGACTAGGCATCTATCCAGCTTTTCAAGAATTCTATCTGCTCCACACTTGTTATTACACCAAGTATACTTGGGCCCAACACAAGCCATCTCGTGCAAGTCATTGCACGTGATAAAAGACTTCATCTCCTTTAGACCTAAGCCAAAAACAAAGTCTCTTCCCCCTTTTTTTTCTTCTTTGGACAGAAGACAGTTAAAGTCTCCCCCTATAACCATAGGGAAATCTTCAATCAAATGATGCTCCAATCTCTCCCATAAATTCCTCTTCTTGTACACATCTTTTATTCCCATAGATTGTAGCAATTCTCCATGTGCCCTTATTGATCACATTGAAATCTCCAATAAGAATATGTGTTCAAGCTTCCAGCAAGTTAAAAGTGGCAAAATCTTGCCTCCATATTACTAAGATTCCTCCAGAGAGACCTTCAGAAGGAACATTACAAAATTCCCAACCTTCCCCAACCAAAGAACTAACAATCTTCTTATCCACAACCGTAAGCTTATTTTCCACTAAGCCAAGGAAGAATAATCCAAACTCCCTAATGAAATCCTTCGCATATAGAGAAGCTTTAGTCTTTTTAGCTCTTCTACAATTCTAAAAGCCAATGGACAACATTAATGATCCAAGGGGAAAAGGTTCCCCACCCTTGTCTTAACTTCTCCTTCCAATTTCCTATTTCTTGGAATCAGTTTGATGGGACCTAAGTCCTTTAATTGTTTAGTCCTTTTCTTCCTCATTTTGCTTGACCCTTCCTCTGCATTGCTGATTTAAGCCTCCATATCTTTATTATCTAACACTTCTTCATTGACTCCTTCTATAGGAATATGTCTTGCAGCTAAACTTACTTCAGGAACCTCACCTTCAACCTCAATAATTTCTCCTTCCTCACCTATGTTGATTAAAACATCAAACTGATTAAGATTACATATTCTGTCATCAGCTTTTGAACAACTGATGTTTTTGCTTCCATCACCTATTATTCCAGGATCTTCACCGTTATTGCTAGGAGGCAGCAAATCCTCCTCTGAAGTATTCTTCTCTCTTCTGTCATCAATTTCCTCTGGTCCCCAACGTTCTCAACCTCTAATTGGACTACTTCTCCCACTTTTTTTATCTTTCTTAACTGAATATGTCTGACGAGGCCACTTATTTTGGAATCTGAAGTTTTTTACTCTCTTCCTCCCATAGTCCACATGTAACCACTGACCATAATCATATTTATTAGCCTTGAAGACATCTTTCTCAATAGTATCAGCCATTGAATTCTTCCCCATAACAGCTACATCTCCCTCAACAGACCTTGCTGCATCTTCATTAAGAATCTGCACTGGTTGCTCCTTCCTCACCTAACAGACTTTTCCAAATGACCTATCCTTCCACATTTGAAATAGATGAATGGCATCTTTTCATAACAAACTTTCTGATAAAATTTTCCCAATGCTCCTTCTACCCATACTCCTAAAGGTAGTTTTCCTTCCAACTTGATTCTAACACAAATTCTGGCATATTCACGCCTCCCCCATTGAAACACGTCTTCATCAATAAGAAAAGGAATACCAACCTTTGATGCAATCCTACATACATTAATCATGTCCCAGCTTTGCAGAGGGAGATTAGGAAGCCTAATCCAAACTGGTGTCATTAATCCCTTCAAAGAAGAGGGATTAAAATCAGGGGACCATTTGTCCAAACCGATTATGCTACCACTTATGTACCAGGGTCCATTATTTAGAATAGCTTCCATAGCTTCTTGTTCCTCAAAGGCACATAAGACCCATCCACCACCAAGTAAAGTCATATGAAATCTTCCAAACAGGTTCCATTGCTTCCTTAGCTCCAAACCAATGACATGAAAAGGAGCATAATCACCAAACACCTTAACAACCAGAGCTTTCTTCAATTTGTCAGAGTTTTCCAAGTCATTTTATTGATTAAGTTTCAGAAAACCATTATCAAAAAAATCCTTTCCATAATCAAAATTGATTGTTCTAAAATTAGGCTTGGAATTCCAGGCATTCACCACTGATTTGCCCAATTAAGGAGGGATGACAGACTCCATTCCTTCCTTAGAGTTGCAGTTTTCCCAACATAGCTAATTCACAAACTCTGACCTTCTCAAGGTCATTATTGTCCTTTTGCACTTCACTAACATCTTCTCCATCTCTGTGATTCCCCGTGACCTTGTCAACAGTTCCACCCAGTAAGACTTCATCCATAGCCGTCAATTTATTAATTCCCAATGATGAACGCTTAACAGATTCCACTAAATCTTCAGTTGCCACATATCCATTATTTTTGCAGATTGGTGTATCATCCTTTCGACAAATCTCCTTCTGAAAAATGCTCGAATCGTCGAACATTACATTTTTCCCTTTACCAATGCATTCCGAAATGATTTTCGGAGTTTGATGTCCTCCTTCATTGATCACAAGAGGTTCAACAGATTTAAACCACAATTTGGTCTCCCGTTTGAACGCCTTGTTAGCATTGCCAAAAGCAGGAGGCGATACAACTTGGTTATTGCGAGACAGAATTTTGATCGCAGTTGTTGCCGGGATATGACTGTCGCCTGCGCCGGAGGAAGCCCGACGTCCTTCCGCCGCCATCAGTGTCAAGTGAAACTTGTGGGAATTCAGAATTTCAAAATTCTATTAAACTCTCTTTCTAGAAACGTGGAGCTTCTCTCTCTAGTTCATTCCATATTGTATCGGAATCATAATTTGGTTGATGAAAGATTGAATTAAAAACTAATTAAAAAATGGAATGCAAACTAAAACATATAATAACATGTTTAAATGAGATAACTAAATCTGTAAAAATATATTTTAAACATTAAACATAAAATAAATATTGTTGAGATGTAATTAAAAAAATACCAATTTGATTAAAATCAAATTGAACAATAACATATGTACTTTTAACGTTGATGAGAATTGAAATTTTCATGAATCTGTACGATTATTAATCTCTGCAAAAAAAATGTTATTTTAGAATATTCAATGTATAGTTTGAATACAACCTTTAAATGAAATAAAGCATTAATATACAACATATGAGAAAACAATTGATAGAAGCATCATACCAGATCGAGCTGCCTCAAAGATATCTGTGATAGGAATTCATTACTCATAATCTTAATAAGAATAAAAACAAACAAGAATTCTACAAATATTATTATAAAGATATAAGAGTTAGAAAAATTATGTTCAAATGTGTATGAATTGTTGAATGCAAACCTAATTTATTAGTAGAAATCCGCAAACCCCGTTCATAGGAAATTGGAAAGACGTGAATTTAAGAAGAAAAAAATAGTACTTACCTCCAGTCACTTTGAATCATATATGAACCGACGAGAAGTAGATGATTGTTCTCTCTCTTCTCAAACTTTGTTGAATCTTTGATTGCAATCGACAATAATGCATGAAAGGATCTTTGAGGAAACATGCATTTCTTTGAAAAGAATTACAGCCCATAATCTTCATATATCAACTGTTCACTAATGAGTAATGCATCTTCAAAAGTGTTTCCTTCTACGACATATAAGTTGCTAATACTTCTATGGCATATAAGCTATTAATACCTTTTTTCCTAAGGCGAGTTTGCAATCAAATGTTGTCGCACAACCTGCTAAGATTTGTTCCTTTTTGCTTCATTTAAACCTCCAACTCCGAGCATTTTTATGTGTATAAGAATTTTTGTTGGAATACAGTTACGTCAAAAGGTAACTTTATTAACTTAGATCATTCAATAATATGTCTTATTATATTGTCATTATGGTCTTTTAGTTTTTTGTTTTTAAAACTATCATTCAATAATGTCTCAAATTAATATTTTCAATTATGACTATGCCTTAAAAAATTAACTAAGCTCTTAGTACAAAACTCTCACAGAAATACATTAAAAAAACATGTTTTTTTTAAGGCCTAGAAATAAATTTTTTGCAATTCAGCAAGACTAAAGTCAGAGGAAGCTATCACATACAGAAAAACTTCCATGAACGATTAGGCTAATGATTATGTTGAACACAACAATTACAACACCATATGATTTGGAATTACCAGTAAGAAGAAAGAAAAGAATATTAATTTTATAGTGAGTTATGTCTTAAGCAAGCAGTAATGTCAATTTCAGGAGGAAAGAAGGATTGAATATAGAACTTTTGATTAGAAGAACAGAAGTCATTGTTTTCATGCAAAACTTGCAGCTACCACAACCAATTATAAAATTCCATCTATTTGACAAGTAAAACTTTAAATAACTAAATTTAAGAGTAAAATACACAAATGTCATGTAGAGTTAGCACTTAATGCAAAGCTCTAACAGGAATGAATGGAGCCCCAATCATAAAGCCAACACCATTATATGGGATAGGGATAATGAAAACAGTGATGAGCGCATAGCAATCAGATAGTGCAGTAGGAGTAAGAAATGCAAGAAGAAGAAATAATAATAACAATTACTAACTTAGTTCCGTTTAAAAAATATAGTAGTAACTCAAATGTCAAGTTTGGGATAAAAAATTGGCTGAAAATCAGAGCTTGTACTCTTACAAAGAAATAAATTATTGAAGACGATAATAATTGTAATATTTATAAAGAAAGAAACTAATTTTAAAAAAAATGCTAGGTGGATTTGTAATAAATCAGAGCTTGTAATCTTGTAATGCTACGTGGAGCGTTAAAAGCAACTAATTATAAAAAAATGGAAGATAAATAAATTTTAAATCAATTAATAATAATGTATATATAAATAATTAGTGATCCATATTAGAATCAAATCCATGAAAGAAACTCATTTACATAAGTTGTATAAAAAAATAGATAATAATAAGTGAGTAAAAAAATTAATGATGTGATGAATTTATCAAAACATTATTAAATAAAAACATAATAAGAAAATACTCAAAAATAATTTTTAAAAATTGCAGTAAAATGTATTGCTGCTTATTTTAAAAATGTTGAAGGAAAAATAAACAAGACATATCAAGTATCAGTAAAAAAATATATATAGCAAATATGAATAATTCATTTTTTTTTTTAAATTTCCTCAATTTTGATTATTTTATGTTGAAGTTTGCCAACTTCATCCGAGTCCTTCTTTATAGATTGAACTATTAGTGAAAGAAATGTTCGGCTCCCATAAATTTTATCTTGAGCCTTTACAAAGAATGTCATCTCGTTCTCAAATATATTTTTGATGATGTTATTATAATCTTCTATCTTTGATTCTTACAAAAGAAAAATTTAAGATTATGCATATATAAAATTGAATATAAATAAAATAATATATAATATATATATATATATATATATATATATATATATATATACCTTGATTTTTTCTAATTCTATAACTGTCATGCCAATAATTAACTATTCTGCTTCATTATCAAACAATGTAAATATAGCACTTGAACTATTATCTTCAACAGACAATTTGATAAGATGCCTATATAATTCACGATGAAATATATTAACCAAACTTATATAATGAAATTAAATTAGGATAACATCATATGAATATTTTACCTCAAACTATATTAGACATTTTCATTGGTACATTTAGTACATTATACAATACCATCAATAATAGTAACTTTCAATTTGCATTTATTATATGAATTGTACCATATACTTTCTTCCTGATTTAATCCTTCTACAAAAACTCTTATGTAATAGTACTTTATGTGAAAGGTAATAAAGTAATGTAAAATAAATCATGATAAGAAATAACTAAATTAATTAATTACCTCTCCTAATGAATGTTCAAATGTATTGATCTTTTATAGATCTATCATCAAATGTGTATCAGAAGTAGATAACATATTCTGATGAATATTTTCTTTAGACCTGTAGAATAAAATAACAAATAATTAAATATAATACAAAGAAAATTAATAAATAATATTTAAACATAAATTAAAATATATCATTCTATGATCTCTTTTGAAGCTGGTAAAATTGGATTAATTTCCATGGTCGTTGAGATTATTGTTGAGAGTATGTAACATGTTATTATGAAATGCAATTGAAATCAACATAATGTAATATATATATATATATATATATATATATATATATATATATATATATATATATATATATATATATATATATATATATATATATATATATAATATATATATATATATATATATATATATATATATATATATATATATATATATATATATATATAAAGATAGATGTACCATTAAAGTATTTTTCGATGATGCCTTTTGCTAAAGTAATTTTTTTTTTCATTCCCTCATTCTTCAAGTTTTTTGCCTTCTACTGTCGCCAATGTTTCTCATAGAGTTAAAGTACACACTTCTGACCTATTATGAAATAAAGAAATAATATATGAGTTAAATTCAATTAAAAATAAATCAATTAATATTATTTACCTTAATTAAATAACTTGTAAATCTCGCTTGACAATTTTCTTTTTATCAGCATGTCTATTGATCATTCGTACTTTGTGAACTTTTATAACTAATAAAATGATATATGTATGAAATTTAAGAAATTAAAATTAAATATAACAAAATAATTAAAACAGTAAATAATGATAAAAGTAAGAAAAAATTAATTGACTAGCTTGATGGCAAATTTGGATTTCTCTTGATATCTTCAATTACTGATAAATTGATTTCTAGTGAATCTATATTATCAGTGATAGAGAGTTATCTGTTTGATGTGTTGTTTAAAATAATTTTAAATTTGTCATTGACATTATAAAAACTTTATTTATTTCTTTTATTTGTCCATTGGAGAAAATAAAAGTTTTCCTGTTTGTAAAATGTCATGGAATTTATCAATTATTTCGTTGAACATGATAGCATATATTTTTGAACCCTGAAAATAAAATGACAAAAAAAATGTCATTTAGTTATTCAAAATAAAATAAAAATACAAAAAAAATTATGTTCAAATTTAAAATCAATAATTTAAATAAAAATAAAATATTAAAAAAATTACCTCCTTATCCATTAAAGTAAGTTTTTGGATCTTTCCTTGACCATATTTGAATGTTCGGACTATATCAATTTGAGTTAAGACAACAATAATACTCCAATAGAGTTGTTGAAGAGATAAATTCCTGATAAGACTTGATGTCTCCATTAATCCTTATCTGATATTATTAAAAATAAAAAATTCGTTAGTAAAAAATAACAAACATGTTAATAATTAACTAATTTCATTTGTTATATTCAAATAGTAATAATATAACAATTAATTTAAATGTATGTTCATACCTTCTGATCGTTTGAAAGATTTGAAGATCTCTTAATATACAATATTTTTTGTATAAGAACCTTGAGTTGAAGTATATTTATCTGATATAATAAGCACTTTTGATTGGCTCATTGATATACCTCTTGATAATGCTATATATAGTTGTCCATGAGAGAAAACATTATGAGGAAGATAAATACCAACATTCGGAATTGTTTGACCTTATGACTTATTAATTGTCATTGCAAAACACAAACGTATTGGGAATTGTTTTCTCTGAAATTTGAATGGAAGAGTTGTTGCAAATCTATTTTTATGACTTATGTTTTCATGATTGACAAACACTATTGATTCTCTTGGACTGCAAGTTGCTTCTAACTTTTCAGGTATCGAAGATCAAACGAACAGACGAAGCAGTTCAAGATTGCGTAGGTCTAGGGTTGAGTCAGTCTGTACTTTGTTTTTTCTCTTCTTGAGTCTATTTGTAATGGTCAAAGAGACTGATGCTAAGTAACCCTATACACACACACTTGAGAGAATTAGAATTTATGTTATTACTCATATCGGTCAGGACGATATTTACATCGACCTGGACGATCAGGCTTAAAACAGAAAGTCTAAATAAGGATTCATAATTAAGGCAACCGTCATTATTAGATTGGCCTGGATGATACGTGTATCGGCCAAGACGATAAGCTCAAAATATAAAGAAGTTACCACCATAGACAATTAAGGTATACTGTATTTTTAAATTATCGGCCAGGACGATCATTAATCGGCCTGGACGATATTCACAAATTATGTCTTAATTGATCAGGAAATCAAGGGAGTAATTAAGGATGGTTGATACGATCATATCATCCTGGACGATCGCAGGATCGGCCAGGACGATCTATTCAAAAAACCTTAGTTACTTCAGGACGATAAATATCGGCCAGCTCAAATTCAGGGCGATGCTCTAGACAATTTTCCTCTGATTTGAACTGATCGGCTTGGACGATCGTGAGATCAGCTTGGACGATCAAGCCAATTTTAAATCGTCCAGTTTGCATTCAGGGCAATGCTCTGGCCGATCTTCTGAGATTTGTACTGATCGGCCAGGCCGATGTCCATATCGGCCTAGATATTATTGTCGGCAACTTGCAATTAATGAGCTCCTTTGAAGCTCTTCTATTTAAGAGCTCTTATTCAACGTTTTGAAAAACCTTTGGCTGCTGCCTTGACCTGAGAAGGACTTGAGGAGAGAAAGAGAGAGAGGGAGAGAGAGAGAGAGGATCTTGTGAGAGGGAGCTTGTGAGGGGATTCACAACGGTTGCTTCAAGGATCGCTCTGCTTCTTCTTCGTCTAGAGTTTCTCGTCCATGGAAGTGTCGGTAGAGGTAAGGAGTCAGCTTCTGGTTTTGGTTCTCTGCCAGCTTTAGGAGGAAGCAAAAGGAGATAGGTTCTCTGCCTTGCCATGGTGGCAAAAAGGAGGTTCTTGTAAAGGCTTCTCCGCCTAGCCATAGGGTCTAAAGGAGAGTCACATTTGTAGTGCAATACTTGGAGGGTGCCTCCAAGGAGTGGACGTAGGTCAAGTTGACCGAACAACTATAAATCTCTGTGTTCTTATTTTCTTGCTTCCGCACTTTTATTTTCGCATTTGTTTTTCTCGTGGTGTGATTTTGTTTTATGTGTTTTTGTTCTTTGTGAAAAGAAATTTTTTTAAAATACCAATTTACCCCTCCCCCCCCCCCCCCCCTCTTGGTTAGCTTGGGCCAGTTCTATAGAGCTTAACATCCCTAACAAACTTTCAAGTGGTATCAGAACGGGATTCAAAAATTTAAGTTTAAAAACTTTTTGATTTTGATCCATGGCTAACCTTGGGAATGTAACACTACGGAAGAGTATTCTATTACCCGACCTCCCCTGTTCGATAACCTACCTTTTGATTTCTGGAAAACCCGCATGTCAATGTTTTTACAATCTACAGATTATCGCCTGTGGATGCTTATTCAAGAAGGTTATTCTCCACCTTCTCATAAAATTAATGGTGTTAAAACTGAAATTGCTTTTACCGAATGGACTTTTGATGAACGAGATTTAGCTCAATTGAATGCAAAATGTTTGAACTGCTTTTTCTGTGCTTTAAAATCTGAGGATTACATGCGTCTCTACTTGCAAAAATGGTAAAGAAATTTGGGATAAGTTGTGTATCACCTATAAAGGCACTAATGAAGTTAAACAATCCCGTTTGAATTTTCTCTTGCATTAAGTTGTGTATCACCTATGAAGGCACTAATGAAGTTAAACAATCTCGTTTGAATTTTCTTCTGCATGACTACGAACGTTTTCATATGAAATCTCATGAATCAATTTTTGATATGTATACTAGATTTACTCAGATAGTTACTTCACTGCATGCATTAGGAAAAGAACTTTCAAATTATGAAAAAGTAAACAAAATTTTGAGATGCTTGCCTTCGTCATATGATGCTAAAATCCCTGCAATCACTGAATCTAAGGATTTTAACACTTATTCAATTGATAACTTACTTAGCTCACTCATTGCTTACAAGCAAGGGGTGAATCAAAGAAATCTTGATGCAGGTGAGAAGAAGAAGGAGAAAATAATTGCATTGAAGGCACACAAATCGGATTCTGAATCTTCCGGATCTGAAAGCGATGAAGTTGCCTTCATCACAAGTCAATTCAAAAGCTTTTTAAGGAAGAAACAAAATCATCATCAAAATTGGAGAAAATGTAAGGATCATAAATATGTTAAAGGATCTTCTGATGTTGTTTGTTATGAATACAGGAAACCAGGACATATGAGAACTGATTGCCTGACACTTAAAGATCAGTCAAGCAAAGGAAAGGGTGAGGAGAAACCTAAGCTAAGGAAGGACAGGATGAGAGTACAAAAAGCATTTTGGGCGGATTCGACATTGGACTCATCGGAGACGGAACCATAAGATGAGACATCAAAATTATGCTTGATGGCAGACAACAATCCTAATCAAGAAGAGATATGTGAACTTTCCTACGATTAACTTCTTGAAGTTTCAGAAAAAATTCATGCATCATATAGGAAATTAAAGAAAATACATGCTAGCTTGAAATTAGAATTTTTGAACCTACAAAAAGAGCATGAAATTTTGACTAAAGACCATCAAATGATTGAATCAAATCATATGACTTTACTTGATGAATTTGATGAGTTAAATAAAATTCATTGTGAATTAGTTGAAAAGTATAATGCATTAAAAGTTTCACACACATCACTTGAATCTAATTTTAAGAAGTCAAAAGAGATGGAGAAAAATTTGAGGATTGAAAATGAGGTCTTAAAAAGCATAAATTTGAAGATTCAAAATGAATTAGAAACATATAAGAAAACTAGGATGACACCTACTTTTGATCAATTGCTAAAACCTAGGAAGAGGCATTATAACTCAAACCACTTAAGAAATCTTTTTCCTGGAGTTAGATGTTTTTCATGTGGCATGCTAGGACACATCTCACACACTTGCACAGTACACATTGGGTGTGGAGACCTAAGGTGCATGACCCACAGCATACTACACATGCATTGCATTCTACTCTTCATAAGAAGGAACCCAAACCTGCTTGGGTTCCTAAATCTAACATTTGATAATTTTGCAGGAGGGCTCTCACAAAAGGCCTCGTGAGAGTATGTGGTACCTGGACAGTGGATGCTCTCGACATATGACTGGTGATGCCAACCAGTTTGTTGTACTAGAGTCCAGGACTGGAGGCAAGGTTACTCTTGGAGACAACAACACCAAGAAGGTGGTAGGCGCAGGTATAATTGGTAATTCCAAGAACCTTATGATTGAAAATGTTTTGCTTATATATGGATTGAAGCACAACTTGCTCAGCATCAGTCAACTCTGTGACAAAGGCTTCATCGTGCAATTTTTTGCAAATTCATGCATTATAAGTTTAAGTAACAACACTATTTTGCAGGAAAAGAGGATCAACAACGTCTACATGCTTGATTTAAATAACATTGAATGTGCTGCTTCTTTTTGCTTAAAAACTATGATTGATGATTCTTGGTTGTGACACCAAAGACTTTGTCATGCAAGTATTGATACTCTTAGGAAAGTGATCCAAAAAGACCTAGTTAGAGGTGTCCCTAAACTCAAGTTTTCAAAAGACCACCTTTGTGATGCCTGTCAACTAGGAAAGCAAATCCACTCCACCTTTCACCCCATTAAGGACATTAGCACCTCTAGACCTTTAGAAGTCCTTCACATGGATTTGTTTGGACCCATTAGCACTGCCAGCCTGGGAGGAAAAGTCTATGGATTTGTGATTGTTGATGACTACTCCAAGTTCACTTGGACTAGATTTCTTTCATATAAAAATGAGTCTTTTGAGGAGTTTAAAACATTTTCTACTTGGATTCAGAAAAAGCTAGGTTGTGAGATTTTGACAATTCATAGTGATCATGGGGGAGAGTTTGAGAATGAAAGATTTAGAAATTTTTGTGAGGACAAGGTGATTAGCCATAATTTTTCAGCTCCTAGGACCCCTCAGCAGAACAGGGTAGCTGAAAGGAAGAACCGGACCTTGGTGGAAGCCGCTAGAGCCATGCTTGCTGAGTATTCACTTCCAAAATACTTTTGGGCTGAAGCGGTTAACACAGCTTGTTATGTGTTGAATAGGGTGAATGTTAGAGCCAAATTAGAAAAGACACCCTATGAGATCCTTAAGGGTAGGACACCCAATCTTTCCCACTTTCATGTCTTTGGTTGTAAGGTTTTTATTCACAATAATGGAAAGTCTCACTTGGGAAAATTTGATCCTAAATATGATGAAGGAGTATTCTTGGGATATTCTAGTGTTGGGAAGTCTTTTAGGGTGTTTAACAAGAGAACTTTAATGGTGGAAGAGACAACCCATGTAGTATTTGATGAGTCTGATCCTAAGAAACATGGAGTTGAGAATGATGATGAGGTTGGAGAGATTACTAGTGGGGTAGAAAATTTGGGGAAGGGGATAGAACACCAAAGTAATTAAGGAGTAGGAGAAGTCACCCAAGGAGTAGAAAATTTTGATTTGGATGAAAGGATTGGACCTTCACTCACTTTGCCTAGAGATTGGAGATACTCTATAAGTCACCCCAAGGATTTGATCTTAGGAGACCCTTCTAGTGGAGTTAAGACTAGACATGGACTTAGGAAGGAGGTAAACCACTCTGCCTTTATCTCAATGACTGAACCCACCATCATTAACCAAGCCCTTACTGATGAGTTTTGGATTTTAGCAATGCAAGAAGAATTGAATCAATTTGTAAGGAATGATGTTTTGGAGCTTATAGAAAGACCTAAGGGACAAAGTGTCGTTGGGATAAAGTGGATCTTTAAGAACAAGGTGAATGATTCAGGAGTGGTGGTGAGGAATAAAGCAAGATTGGTGGCTAAGGGGTATAACCAAATAGAATGGATAAACTTTGAGGAGACATTTTTTCCCTGTAGCTAGATTGGAAGCCAATAGAGTGCTATTAGCCTTTGCCTGTTATAAAGGATTTAAGCTTTTTCAAATGGATGTCAAGAGTTCCTTTTTAAATGGGGAAATAAAAAAAGATGTGTTTGTAGAACAACCCCCAGGTTTTGAGAGTTCCCAATTTCCAAATCATATTTTTAAATTAAAAAAGGCTTTGTATGGTTTAAAGCAGGCACCAAGAGCTTGGTATGAGAGGCTTAGCACATTCTTACTAGAGAGGGAGTTTGTCAAGAGGAGATTAGACACCACCCTTTCTCTTAGGAGAGTTGGAGATGATTTACTCATTGTTCAGATTTATGTGGATGATATACTCTTTGGATCTTCTAATAAAAAATTGTGTGATGATTTTTCTAAAATAATGAGTAGAGAGTTTGAGATGTGTTTGATGGGAGAGTTGTCCTACTTTTTGGGGTTTAGCATAAAATAATTGGAGGATATATCCTTTTTAAATCAAATAAATTACATAAAGGATATTTTGAAGAAATATGAGATGGACAAAGCCAAGCCAATTAACACTCCCATGACTTCTAGTGCTCCATTGGATAAGGACCCAAGTGGTAAATCTGTTGATCAGAAGAAGTATAGAGGCATGATTGGATCTCTACTTTACTTGACTGCGAGCCGACCTGATATTATGTTTAGTGTTTGCATTTGTGCTAGATTTCAAACTGATCCTAAGGAGTCCCACATGACTGCTGTTAAGAGAATTTTTAGATACCTTTTGAGGACACAAGGCTTAGGGATTTGGTACCGTAGACACAGCAGTTATTTTGAGATTATAGGATTTTCTGACTCTAACTTTGCAGGATGCAAGGTGGATAGAAAAAGCACTTTAGGAACTTGTCAATTCATTGGACAGTCTTTGGTCTCTTGGTCTAGTAGGAAGCAAAACTCTGTTGCACTGTCCACTGCTGAAGCTGAGTACATAACTCTTGAAAGTTATGTGGCCCAAGTCCTTTGGTTGAAACAACAGGTATTTGATTTAGGATTACCTGTAGGCACCATCTCAATCTTTTGTGACAACACTAGTTCCATATGCATATTTAAGAATCCTATCCAACATTCAAGGACTAAGCACATTGACATTAGACATCACTTCATTAGAGACTATGTGACTAAGGAAGATATTGAGTTTCACCATGTGACAATTGAAAATCAATTGGCTGACATCTTTACTAAACCACTGGCCTTCGACACTTTCAGTTCTTTAAGGACCAGATTGGGTGTGATTGACATAACTGCATGAAACTTGATCTTTTAGTTACTTTCTTTTTTATTTTTTATTTTTTTAGTTTTTGGTGTGTTTTACTTTCTTTTGCTTTTTTCTTTTTCTTACTTAGTTTTCAAAATCATCGCTGAAATGATAACATATTCCATGTTTTTTTTTTTAATTTGTAGTCAATGTGATTTTCTTCTCTTAATCTCCTAGATGGTAAAAATATTTTGTGATTGTGTCTCTTTCTCTAACCTATTTTAGTGGCATAGTTTTCTTTTCTAATCAAAAGTCTATCTCAAATTAAAGATTGTTTATGAAATTGAGATCTTTTCTTAAGCTTGCTTAAGCAAATCTATCTTGTATTTATAATGTTTAAAGTTTTTTTGTCACATCAAGATCCCTCGTTACTCTTATCTTTGATTATTAATTCTGTTTGTGGTAAATCTTCCTTATGTTAGAGAGAGAGCTTCTATTCTCTAATATCTAAGAAGATATATTCACAACTAAGTTTTTTTAAAGAGATCATAAAAGAGAATGTAGCTTGCAAAAATAAAAGAAATTTTTTGCCAATGATGCCAACAAAAGAAGCGCAAAGACGGCAAAATTGAAAAATCTATAAAAAGATGCGCAAAGCGCCACTCAAATTGACAAGAGGAATAAAATGAGCCCACTCAAAAGCAAGCTATTCTCTCTTTTTAAATCTTTTAGAACTTAAAAGTTTTGGTTCTCAAAGACTTGATTTTGATTGTTTTGCGATCGTGACAGATTTACTTTGGTTCATTATTTTATAAAGATCGTTTTATCTTAAACCAAGTGATGGATGGATTCTTTTTCTCATATTTAATTAATTCTTTGAGTTAGGTCATTGATTTCAAAAGACGATTCTACCCTAAGAAAATGTCTGAGCTAAGGGTAACCATGACCGGATATTCGACTATTCTATGGATGGTTGAGATTGTTAACTCATTAGCCCACAAGTTTTTAAATTAATCACATGGAATACTACATCATTTTCATGCCTTGGTGAAAAAAAAATCGTTGTGATTTACTATTATTCTTTTGTGTTCCCTCATCCTTTTTGATATGTCAAAAGGGGGAGAAGTTTATGAGTTCGTACACTTGTCGATCCTGAAATTTTTTCTGCTAATTGTCTTCGTAGTGTTTTACCACATCAAAAAAGGGGGAGATTGTTGCAAATCTATTTTCATGACTTATGTTTTGATGATTGACAAATACTATTGATTCTCTTGGACTGCATGTTGCTTCTAACTTTTCAGGTATCGAAGATCGGACGAACAGACGAAGCTAGTTAAAGATTGCGTAGGTCTAGGGTTGAGTCAGTCTGTACTTTGTTTTTTCTCTTCTTGAGTTTATTTGTAATAGTCAAAGAGACTGATGCTAAGTAACCCTACACACAAACACTTAAGAGAATTAGAATTTTTGTTTTTACTCATATCGGCCAGGACGATATTTACATCGTCCTGGATGATCAGGCTTAAAACAGAAAGTCTAAATAAGGATTCTTAATTAAGGCAGCCATCATTAACAGATCGTCCTAGACGATACGTGTATCGGCCAGGACGATAAGCTCAAAACAGAAAGAAGTTGCCGCCAAAGATAATTAAAGTATACTGTATTTTTAAATTATCGGCCAGGACGATCATTGATCGGCCTAGACGATATTTACAAATTATGCCTTAATTGATCAGGAAATCAAGGGAGTAATTAAGGATGATTTATACGATCATATCATCCTGGATGATCGCAGGATCGGCCAGGACTATCTATTCAAAAAACCTTAGTTACTTCAAGACGATAAATATCGACCAGCTCAAATTCTGGGCGATGCTCTGGACGATTTTCTTCTGAATTGAACTGATCGACCTGGATGATCGTGAGATCGGCCTAAATGATCAAGCCAATTTTAAATCGTCCAGTTTGATTCATGGAGATGCTCTGGCCGATCTTCTGAGATTTGTCCTGATCGGCCAGGCCGATGTCCATTTCGGCCTGGACGATATTGTCGGCAACTTGCAATTAATGAGCTCTTTTAAAGCTCTTCTATTTAAGAGCTCTTGTTCAACATTTTGAAAAACATTTGGCTGCTGCCTTGACCTGAGAAGGCCCTGAGGAGAGAAAGAGAGAGAGGGAGAGATAGGATATTGTGAGGGGGAGCTTGTGAGGGGATTCACAAGGGTTGCTTGAAGGATCGCTCTACTTCCTCTTCATCTAGATTTTCTCGTCCGTGGAAGGGTCGGTGGTGGTAAGGAGTCAGCTTCTGGTTGTGGTTCTCTGCCAGCTTCAGGAGGAAGTAAAAAGAGATAGGTTCTCTGCCTTTCTGGGGTGGCAAAAAGGAGGTTCTTGTAAAGGCTTCTCCGCCTAGCCGTGGGGGCTAAAGGAGAGTCATGTTTGTAGTGCAATACTTGGAGGGTTCCTCCAAGGAGTGGACGTAGGTCAAGTTAACCGAACCACTATAAATCTCTGTATTCTTGTTTTCTTGCTTTCGCACTTATATTTTCGCATTTATTTTTCTCGTGGTGTGATTTGGTTTATGTGTTTTTGTTCTTTGTGAAAAGAAATTTTTTAAAATACCAATTCACCCCCCCTCTTGGTTAGCTTGGGCCAGTTCTATAGGGCTTAACATCCCTAACAAACTTTCAAGAGCTTCATCATCACTTGTGCACAATGGAATCCGAGGTATCATAACAACTCTGCCTAAGAATTGTCCCAATGAAATTGTTGCAATAATAACATTATTTTTAAATTATTTACATATCATTCGTGTTCCATTACACAAACCATTGAAGGGTCAAAATTTCATAATAGCATTATTGGACAATTCTTCTTCAGAGTAAGACGGTGTGGAGGAAGTCCATTAGGTGTCAATGAATTAAGAAATTCAATTTGATAAAGATTACTACTATCATCAGTAACACTGTCAAAACTAAAGTAAGTTACATCATCACCTGAAAAAATCTTAATATGCTTCTAATTAAGCTTATCAACATACTCATTTTTTGTAGCTAGAATAGATCTTTCCATAATGTAATCTGAAGATATGGATTTTTCTTGTAGTGATGGAAATATAACATTTATTAACAAATCTTCTGAAGTCTGATCATCTAAATAATGTATTATCATCTAATCTGGAATATGCACCAGACCATCTTCAGATTCCTCTTCTTCTCCATTTCCAATTCTAAGAATGAAATCACAAAATAATTGATCTGTCCTCGCTCGCATATTCTCTCTTAAACTAAAAACTTCCATATCTGACCATAAGTATGACTTAACCATGCTATAGTTAATAGTCTCTAATCTTGATGCACGTCTAACCACTAGCACTACTTGACGGAAGTCGCCTCCAAATACAATCACTTTACCAACAAAATAAACAGAATTATTCATAATATCTTTCAAAGTCCTATCCAAAGATTCAATAGCTGTTCGTTTAACCATATGAGCCTCATCCCAAATTAAAATACTTGCTTTTTTAAGTAACTGAGCAAGTCAACTTTGTTTTTTAATTGAACAAAAACTGATCTCTGTTGAATTTATAGGTATCTTAAACCTTGAATGGGATGTTCGACCTCCAGGTAATATTGATGCAGCCACTCCCGAAGTTGCTGTTGCAATCGCTAAGTGTCCATTATTTGTTAACGTTGCAAGCAGTGCACGATACATATATGTTTTGCCTGTCCCTCCAGGACCATCTATAAAAAATATGTCATTCTGTTTCTTATCAACATGATTTATAATTTTTTCGTACGCGTTCCTCTGATCTATATTAAGAGTGAGTACCATATCTATATCTTCAACCAAAGTAATAACATGTCGCTCTTCAAATATTTCTCTATTATGAAGTTCATTATTATAATCAATAAAGTCCTCTTCAACAGGTAGCAATTTTGGCAGGTAAAAATCATCAATTGTCTTTCACATTCTCTCAAGAAATGTATTTGTATCTAATAATGTTTTTGAGATGCATTCATTAGAAGAAATTTTCTTATTGGTTTGAGAGTCGTGAGACAAATCCATATAATACTCATTCCATAATTGAAGAAAATTAGTTGGCTTGCAATAAATAAGAATAATAGAAAATAATTGTCGCAGTGCATCTGGCAATCGATAATTGGATGTATCATCTAAACAATCTGATATATAATGATATGTTTCTTGGAGATCATGTTTCTCTGTAGCTTCTTTAAAAGTAAAACATTGAATTCCATGAACTTGTAATAAATCAGAGAATTATATTGGTTCATACACATGATTTAATAAAATTCTGAGATAATATCTTTTATCTTCTGATGGATTTGTTCTGTTTATATGACCTATTTGTTCATATCTTTGTCTTCACTTCCATTTTTTTTTTTTTGTTATATCCCACACATATTTTTCAGGAATTTCTCTATAAAGGTATTTCTTTGCCTATGAATCAATTTTATTAAGATGAAAGAACTCGGTAAGAAAAAATTAAAAATAAGAAGTTTTGTTATAAAAATTGGTTTAATTTTAAAAATTCTGATAATTGGGAAATATATAAAGTGGCTCATAAGGATGCTAAGAAAGCAATATGCGATGCAAAGACATTAGCTTTTAGTGATTTATATAATAGATTAGATACTAAAGAGGGAGAAAGATATATGTATAAGTTAGCCAAACAAAGAGATAGGAGTAGTAAGGATTTAGTTCAAGTGAAGTGTATTAAGGATGAAGATAAAAAAATACTTTTCTTAGAAGATGATATTAACCAAAGGCGGATGAGATATTTTGCTAAACTTTTTAACGAAGATTGTGAAAATAAAATTGACTATAGTGATCTTAGCACCCTATATAAAAATAAAGATTTCTATTTTTATCGGCGTATTAGTAAAACTGAAATTAGAGAGGCTTTAAAGAAAATGAAGGGTGGAAAAGCTGTTGGACCTGATGATATTCCAATAGAGGTGTGGAAATGCTTAGGAGATGAAGGAATTTCATGGCTTACTAAACTTTTTAATACTATTTTAAAGACTAAAAAGATGTCAGATAAGTGGAGAATGAATGTGTTAATTCCTATTTTTAAGAATAAAGGTGATGCACAAGATTGTGCGAATTATAGAGGTATTAAGCTAATGTGTCATACTTTAAAACTATGGGAAAGAGTTATGAAGCATAGGCTACGGCATGATACTAATGTTTCTCAAAATCAATTTGGATTCATGCCGGGTAGGTCGACTATGGAAGCCATACATTTATTAAGATGTTTGATGTAGAAATATATAGAAAATAAGAAGGATCTACATATGATATTTATTGATTTAGAAAAAGCATATGATAAAGTTCCAAGAGAAGTGCTATGGAGAGTTCTTGAAAAGAAAGGAGTCAATAATGCTTATATTCAAATCATTAAAGATATGTATGTAGGAGCCATTACTTGTGTTCAAACACAAGGTGGTTTGACCAAGTATTTTCCTATTTCGGTTGGGTTCAACAAGGATCAGCCTTAAGCCCATATCTTTTTGCTTTAGTCATGGATGTTCCACTAGACATTTGCATGAGGATGTACCTTGGTGTATGCTTTTTGCTGATGATATTCTTCTTGTTGATAAGACTAGAGAGGGATTTGAAGGTAAACTTGAATTCTGGAGGTTAACCTTAGAGTCTAAAGGTTTTCACTTGAGTAGATCTAAAACGGAATATATAGAGTGTAATTTTAGTAGTAATAGACCTAGTGAGGGGATTGCAACTTTGGGCGATCAAGTCATTAATAAGAGTACACGCTTTAGATATCTTGGATATGTTGTTCAGAGTGATGGTGAAATAGATTGAGATATTATCAGCAGAATTCAAGTTGGATGGTTAAAGTGGAGGAATGCATCGGGCTTGTTATGTGATAGAAATGTACCCCTGAAACTTAAGGGAAAATTCTATAAGATGATAGTGAGACCTGTAATTCTTTATGGTACCGAATGTTGGCCATTAAAAGAGAAGCATAATACTAAGTTAAGTGTGGCAGAGATTGGGATGCTCAGGTGGATCAGTGGCTTTACCCTTAGAGATAGGATACGAAATGAGCATATACGTGAAAAGGTTGGAGTAGCTTCAGTAGAAGATAAGATTAGAGAGATTCTCCTTAGATGGTTTGGTCACATAAAACGGCAGCCTTCCGATGACCCGCTTAGGAGAGTAGAGGTATTAGATTTGACTTATGTTAAGAAAGGTAGGGGTAGACCTAAAAAGACTTGGTTAGAAAATATTAAGAAAGACCTTTCTTTATTAGATTTAAATGAGAATTTGACTTTTAATAAGACACAATGGAGAAAAAAGATTCATGTAGCCAACCCCACATAGTGGGATAAAGGCTTGATGTTGTTGTTGTTGTTGTTGTTGTGAAAGAACTCAGTCAACATAGATTTTTTTTCCAACATTTCTTTTTAAGACATCAACCAAATTTTGATTGTCTTTATAATAAATGGATTGCTTATCTTCTAAATTTAGTTGTAAATTACACACTGATGGATACATCTCATTTAAGTCAAATTTAAATATTCTTCATAATTCTTCTGGTACTGATACCCATCTACTATCTTGATATTGCTGAATCTCATCTAAAGGTTGTTCTTCATTTTTTTGTGAAAATGATACTGAAATCTTATCATACCCCTTATAAATATATTTATAAATATATTTCACTGCTTTAATACTGGAACAAATCTCAACATTTATATTACAATTATATCTAGATAATAAATATGGATTATAAGGAATAACCCAATATTATCCAATAATTATTTCTGACTTTTACTTGTTGACCATCATTTCTTCTCCGATAAATTGGATATGAGTCATCCCCAACCATAGTTTGGCTTGAGAAAGATCTGGGATATTTATTCTTACATAATCCTTTTTTCATACAAGCATTATTTTTATTTAAGTTTCCACATAGACCATGCATCATATGCTTAACAAACAATTCGTGTAGCCTCTTATATTTTGAAGGATATGGTAATTCTGCAGATACAATTCTATCAAACTGTACTAGAACTGTTATCTTAAATGCAATCTTTAAGATAATTAAAAAATGAACATGTGGAAACCCTCTTTTCTGAAATTCTATAACATATACATGACCAGCTACACCTCCAAAAATAGATTTCTTGAATAACTGATTCTTTAAATCTTGTAATTTAGACCTAAATATACGCGTTGTTATGTCAGGTCTATCATGTGCCATTTGACATGGCTTTAACTCATTATGAATTTCTTTCCAATCAGGATTATACGTCATTGTTATGAATAAGTCTAGTTTTCCAAAGCATTGACATAGAGCCATTACATCTAAATATCTTCGTCTCATATCACGAGGTCTGCCAATGAATGATGGTGGAAGTATAACTTTTTTTCCAGTATTATTACTTAGTGTTTCTCCAGCTATTACACTATCAATAATACCTTTATACAAATCAGATGGTATTGTATGTTGATTTTGTCAACAAAAAATTTAATCGACTTGTTTCAATCTTTACGTACATAACAACAACATATTGATGAAGTAATCGCTTAACATACAGAATAATTGATTTATCATTTTCTCGAATTTGAAGCTTGTAACTATAATATTTCCTGCATGAAACTCTTTTTTTTATGACTTCTTAATGCCTGCAAATTTTTAAAATAAAGAAAAATTAATTAATATTTATATATATATATATATATATATATATATATATATATATATATATATATATATATATATATATATATATATATATATATATATATATATAAAACACTTAATAACATACCATTTTCTTCTTGATTAAATAGCTCTTCCTCTATTAGGGACGACCTTATAGTCTAAACTAGAATTTGTTCGTTCATTCTTTCAAACTTGGAAGTTCAATCTATGTTTTGATGCCATCCAACCTCACCATTTGGGAATAGAATAGGATATTATAAAGGATTGTAACATCCAAAATAATGCTTGATCTTTCAGTATGTTCCTGAATGTGAAGTTAATATGATATCACATTCAATGAAATCTGTAATATTGCCTTCAATCCATATTGCTGCTACTTGTGACATAGTAGGAGCATTATAAACTAATGTGTATTTGAAGGTTTTCTAGTATACCTCTATTACTTAAAGAACTGAAGAATTGAGCGTACGGAATTCCAAAAAGTATGTCCATTAATTTATTTACTAATTCTTCTGAAAGATTTAAATCTTCAAGAACATTCATTCGATTAATTGGAAGTAACATGGACCATTTGAGCTTTTTGTAATTGGAGGTAAACTATGGTAAATTTGTCCTTGAGCTCTAAATGTGTAAATCCCTTGTCTTGCATTTGCTAAATTTTTATTTAAATAAGCTCAGAAAGATGTGAATGCAAATATACTGTTATATGCTCTAATCTTACTTCTGAATTCATTCGAATCAGATGAAGAGGTAGTAAATAATTCATAAAATTTTCATGAACTTTTGTCGGAGCAAGCCGGACTTCACCCTTGTAACAACAAAAGGTTGGCAGCTCGAATTGAAATATCTTTGGATTACAGTAGAATCATGAACGTGGATGTTCGAGAAAATGTAATTCTGACATACTTGATTCATAATCTATAATAACATTTTTTATATATTATACTTCAATATCTATGTATTCAAATATAAAAAATATTAGACATTTAGAACTATGAAATAGACATAAGTTAATTATTGTTGTTCGGTAAAAATGAACCTGTAGAATTTGATGTTGATGGCAAACAAGCAATTTCTAAATTAGAAAATTGCTTTGTTCTTTTTTTAGCAGAATTGTTAGCTTGAATTTTTTTTTTTTTTGGGTCGGTAGACAGTTTAGCATATCGTTGCTTGTCATAATCTTTTTTTCTTTGATCTTCCGTAGAAAATAGATCTATAAAAAATGTTAACAATATTAATATATGTCAATAATTGTGAAAAAAATTAAACAACTAAAAAATTAAAAATAAAATGAACATGACTCATCAACGTTCGTTGGAAGGGAACAAATTCATAATTTGAAAATTTAGAAAATTAAATAAAATATTCTAAGCTTAACAATAAGAGGAGTTCATGTAGATAAGACTAAATATTCACAAAAAAAAGACTTAATATAAAGCAAAACAAACAATACTCAAATATAAAATTAAAACAAAAATAAAATTTAACTTAAATTATGCTAAAAAAAAACTTAAATGATGCTATTAGTCATTTTTAATTTTTAATAAATGAAGAAAAAATTATAATGTGAATAGACAAAAAAGTGCACAAAAAAATAAAAAAAAAATCATTACATAACAAAATAAACAATAAAATGAAATTAAATAGGCATAATCATTTAAAAAATTATAAAAAAGATAGAATTAAATAAAATAATCAAGAATGACTAACCTTAAAATAGAAGCCTTCATTCAGACAAAATTATTTCGAACAAATCAGATTATTGGAATAAAGGATAAACTAAACAATCTTGACGACCCTTCGTCTTCCTCAAACACAGTAGCATGCAATCTATAGTAATGAAAAATAAATTGGTAAATAAACCAACATTCAAGAAAATTAAAAAAATAACCCTCTCAATTTGATGACAAACCACTAATAAATGAGGGTGTAATAAAAACATGTAAGAATAGATAACATGGTGCAAAAAAATATATTAATAATACGTCATCAAAAATTTATCTTGATCGGGCGCGAAGATGTAAAATCAAGTTGGAAACTTCAAAAATTAATTCAGAGACCATCCAAACTCTGATTTTAGTAAGCTTACAGTCAAACTGAGCGTCTCGAAAATACAAACCCGACGACACAAAATCCGACTCAATCCGAACCCAAATGAGCCCAAATCAAAGATCTGAAGCACTATTAGAAGGTTCAAACAACAATTCGGATTACCAAACGGTTTTCAAATATTACGTGCTTATAGTCAAATTGAGCGACTCGACGAGACAAATCCAACGAGCCCAAAATTGCCAAATTTTGACATCATTAAGGGCTTCAAATGTCTAAAGAACGGTGCATGATCAAGGGATTCAACATCGGTCGTCCATCCAACCATTCCCCATTTACCCTTGATCTCTCACCTATTTAAAGGCCATGCCACTCCAGAAAATATATAAATAGACCACTCATTTCTCTTGAGAGGGGGACCGAAGAAGGGAGAAGAGAATGAAGAAGCTTCTTGTCGACCACTGCCGGAGTTTTGCCGGACCACCGCTAGAGTTTCGACAGACCACCGCCGGTCCACCACCGAGTTTCGACGAACCACCGCCAAAGATTCGACGGACCTCTGCCGAACCACCACTTAAGGCCCTGTGCTCCACCAGGCCACCATCAGAGGCCCGGACTCCCACCGGACCATCGCCTGAGGCCCGGACTTCGCCGGACCACCAGCTTAGGCCCGGACTTCCACCGAACCACCACTTAAGGCCTTGTGCTCCACCAGGACACCACCTGAGGCCCGGACTTCCACCAAACCACCACTTGATGCCCTCACCTCCTCCGGGCCACCGCCTGATGGTGTTGCTCCGCAGGACCACCACTTAAGGCCCTGTGCTCCACCAGGCCACCATCTGAGTCCTGAACTCCAACCAGACCACCACCTGAGGCCCAGAATTCCTCGGACCACCACCTTAGGCTCGGACTTCGTCGGACCACCACCTTAGGCCCGGAAATCCACCAGACCACCACTTAAGGCCTTGTGTTCCACTAAGACACCACCTGAGGCCCAGACTTCCACTGAACCACCGCTTGAGACCCTGAGCTTCACTAGGCCACCACTTAAGGCTCGGACTTCTACCGAGACATCACTTAAGGCCTTGTGCTCCACCATGCCACCACCTGTGGCCCGGACTTCTGTCGGACCACCACTTGAGGCCCTCACCTTCGCCGGACCATCGCCTGACGCCGTTACTCCATTGGACCACCACTTGAGGCCTTGTGCTCCACTAGGCCACCACCTGTTGCCCGGACTTCTGTCGGACCACCACCTGAGGCCCGGACTTCTACCGAACCACCACTCGAGGCCCGGACTTCTGCTGGGCCACCACTTGATTCCTAGAATTCTACTAAAGTACCACCCTACTACAATGGTCTTTCTGACCCTGGTCTCTTGCCGACTATGGTCCTTATGACCTCAGTCGCTTACTATGGTCCTTCCGACCTCCATCAACAGACAACGGTCTTTCTGACCCTGGTCTCCTGCCGATTATAGTCCTTCTGACCTCTGTCACCTACTATGGTCCATCCGACCTCCATCACTAGACAATGGTTTTTTTGACCACGGTCTCCTGCCAGCTACAGTCTCTCGGGCCCCTATCTCGTGCCGACTATGGCCCTTCAAACAAAACAAACATATCTATATTGATTATTGTAACTCCCACCATGTAATGTGCTCTATATGATGTACATTTGTGACATCAAGTTAAGGCCTTCTCCCAAGGAAGGGCCCCATTTGTAATCGAATGCAAATACTAGTGGATTCATTCAAAGTGGGCTAGGCCCCGTAGTTTTTCCCCCTTTTAAGGGGTTTCCACGTAAAAACTCCGGTGTCTCTTATGAACGCTACACCCTCTCTCTTATCTGATTGTGTGCTAGATCTTCGTACAATGCTAAGACGGTAAACTATATATTTCTCTACCGCCGTGAATACTCCAGAACGCAACAATTATGTCAACTAATTCTATCGCAGTGTCATTCTATATTGTTAACTAACACCCATTGCCAGTCAAAATTTTATCAAAAAGTAGTAATAAATTTTTTCAATTATATCAAATAAATAACAGAAATAAATTTTAATTTTAAAACCATTAAAATCTATAAAAATTCTCAACTTAATTGTAAAAATTATGAAATCATCGTGTAGATAAAAATTTTCAAATTTCTTTGTAGACAAACTAAAAAAAATGAGGATATCAAATTCAAAAAAGAATAAATAACAAAGTTATGATTTAATACCAATATCTCGATAATAGATTTAACAACACAAGTAATCAATTGTGTGAATTATCATTTATCTATTATTTTAGTTTGCATGTTATTTCTATCAAAGAAGGTTGGCAGTTTAGTCTAAAATAAGCATACAACCAATCCTGTTTTATAGCAGGAATTTAAAAAAAAATGTAATATAAACATCTAAACGAAAGGAGGACTCGACTAAGGTCCTTGCCACTAGGAATTGTTAGTTATCTATTATTTTAAACTGCATGTTACAGATACTTTTTATTAAAAAAAAAAAAAAAGTGCTCTTAAAGTCTAACATGCAGTAAAAGATTGCTTCAAAGTTAAGCAATTCCAAACTACTAAAACCTGCAAGCTTGAAGTTCTTATTCATGTTCTGAATGATATTGTTTCATTTGGTTTGAAAGATCAAGATTCATAACTTTCCACAGTGTTGGATGAAATTATGATATTAAACTAAACTTATTTATTTCATTATAATGCTCCAAATAAGATGCAGTTTTTGTTACTTCAATTGTAGTTGTTTATTTAAAATTTCTCAAACCACAATTATTAACTTGGTTGCTAGTCATATATTTTTGTGCATAATTCTGAAATTCATTCAAGCGGCTCGTTTTGGTATACACAGCAAAAGAATATAATTGTTTGGACTCACTTTAGATCCACATTCATAATTATATAAATCATTAAATTTTGAAAAAACTAGACAAATAATTGATCTGAGTTTAATTAAATTTAAAAATTATTAATCCAAATAAATTTTAGAATATAATCACATAAAACTTATTAAAATTTATTGCAATTCTACTTTGATCCAGACAATTTATTAGTGGATGTCAAAGCCAAGGAATTGAAAACAGATAGTTTGCAATATATTGGTTACCTTCCACTAAAAACTAATTTGAACAACATAAAACTCACTTTTTTTTTTTTTTGAAGATACATAGAATTCACTTAGGATCGTGATAATAATAATAATAAAAAAAAAGGTTCCGGTCCTATGAGTATTGGGAAAATAGAGGGAAAGAAAGCAATTATTCAATTTGATCGGAAGAAAAAAATTTAAAAGAGCTTCCACCTAAAAGCTTAGTCCTACTGTTTCCTGATGAATCAGACAAAACAGACAAAAGAACTTTTCATCAAGGAGAGGGAGGGAGAGAAAATGAGTGAGAGAGAGATGGAGTGAGAGACAACTGGCAGATGATGAAAACCTTCCCTATGTAGCAAATCTTTCCTATGTAGCACAAAAAATAGTGGTTGGTGGACTGCTTATGAAGGACAGGAGGGTGGGGGATTGCCAACTTGGTTGATCAAATGACTTGTGGGAATTACATTTAACGGGGGAGGTGCCTGCAAGGCTAGTTGAGCCATCAGGATGGCAGCAAGCCCGCAGGTGCTATAGATTACCAAGGTGGCACTGGATGAGGATTTTCATAATATTTGCAGGCTACTCAAGCCTACTTCCCTTCATGGAAAACCACCAGGTGCATGCATATCTGCCTAAGAAGTAGTTGGGATAAATAATTTTTGGTAACATCTAAATGGTTAGAAAAAAAATACATTAGAGTTATGTAAGAAACCATTTAATTAGAATAAGTATGTCTTTGTTGATACAGATTGTGTTAACCATTGTTAATAAGAATGTCTTTGTTGATTTTCATTGCTTTTTCAAATTGGAAAACTATTAATTTTTACAGACATTGACACAAATTGCAGGAAAAATATTCCAGTAGACCTCTTAAGGAGAATTGCATGCGTTTTGCTGCAAGCATTGGGACTTGTATCAGTTATTTTTTTTATATGCTCAAGGACGGCACTCTATTTGTGGCATATTCTTATTTTCCATGGCCTTTTATAACTATAGTCTTACTGGTCTATATGTCATTATCTGAAACAAAGTGGAGGCCCGGATTTGGTGTTTCCCATGAAATTTACCTTATTGGGTGTTGTCTTTATGAAAGAATTTAATTCTAGATGGTATGGCATAAAAATTAATATTAAACGTCGATGTTGAATTTGAAATTTAGGAAATAAATCAACGTTGATTTCAGTTATAAAATTTGGAATCTCTATTCACTCCGGAACAGAAGCATTGGAAAGATGTGCAATCTCATAAACTTAAATTAGAAGACACTTACTCTATTACGATACAACTCACAAGCTAAATTCATTACAATTACCCAGTATAAAGTGTTTGAATGCAAAGTGTAGGACCAAATATCCCAAAAAAAATTTCAATGGAATACGGAGTTTCACCTCAAAAGGAACTTGGCCTTCTACAAATGAACTTGCCTCAAATAGGTGACTGCGATCTAAGAACTCATTCATTCGAGGGATAATACATAATGAAGAGAGCGATGGGATGATCACCATTACTAGTGGTTGCTATCACCTTCAATTTGCCTATTATTGTCTATGACTCCACTGTGAGTCTCAATTGTCGAGCTCATCGAGGTTATGCAGATGTTGACTTCATTTTTGTATGATGTCTATAGGATTCATCCAGACTCCTACCTATTGATTGGTTGGCATTTCACCCGGTGTCAATCATCTAGACTTCAATTTATGATTCAATCCAGACTTCAAATCAAACCTAGGCTTTAAATCAACCCAGAATTCAAATTAACCCAGATCTTAAATCAAACCAGATTTCAATTCATTGACCAAACCATATTCCAACTCAATATCAATCCAGGCTCCAATCAATCAAAACTCCAGATCAATATAAATCCAAACCTGAAATCAATCCAGGATTTAATCAATCAAAATTCAAACCTATCCAGACTTTAAATCAATCCAGATTCAAACCTACCTAGACTTCAAATCTATATAGCCTTCAAATCAATCCAGACCTCAAATCAATCCAAGATTTAATCAATCAAACTTCAATTAATCCAGACTTCAACTGATCCAGACTTTGATCCAGTCTCCAAATTAGCTTCAATCATATCCAATCATTAATAACCACTTAATTGATTGTGATTGATTTGGATAATTCAAATTCAATCAATCAAATTCAAAATTTAGTTCAAATCTAGAATTCCAGACCAAAATTCAAGGTTAAAGGCCTTCCTAAAATCCTTTTTGAGTGATTTTTCAATCATTTCAAAATCTAGCCATGCCAATATAAATTCATTGAAAGAAAACCTTCCCTATGACTGAGAGTGTGAGACCACTGGCAGATGATGAAAACATTCCCTATGTAGCAAATCTTTGAATGGTTTCCTAATGATTAAAACAGAAACAGAGTGACCTAAGTATGTAGAGGGAGAGAGGAAGAGAAAATATATGTGAGGGAGAATATCAAATCAATCTCTCTGCAACAAAAATATTTTTTCCTTATGAATCACAAAGAAACAAAGCAAATAAAACTGTAGAGAGACAGAGAGAGCTATTTCATTCATGCTAACTTCAAGTAAAATTGCATTGCCTTGGAGGAATTCAGTAACTCCTTAATTAATACTATAAAGTAAATCATGACCTAAATCCTTTTGTTGTGTCCTTTTTAAAAAAAAATATTTCTTAAAGTTTTAGTGAATTTCGTTTGCTAAGAAGCACTTTTCATCAAGTAGAGGGATACAGAGAGAATGTGTGATGGAGAGGTAGAGTGAGATAACACTGGAAGCAGATGAAAACCTTTCCTATGTAGCAAATCTTTCAATGGTTTCCTAATGATTAACACAGAGATAGAGCATCCTAAGTGTGTAGAGGGTGAGAGGAAGAGCAGATAATGGTGAGGGAGAATATCAAATCATTATCTATGAAACAAAAAATATTTTTTTCCTGATGAATAACAAAGAAATAGAGCAAATAAAACTGTGGAGAGAATTGGGGCTATTTCATTCATGCTAACTTCAAGTAAAATTTGATTGCCTTGGAAGAATTCAGTAACTCCTTACTTAATACTATCAAGTAATGCATATAGGAAAGGCCAGCAATAAACACAGCTGTCTCCATATCATAGAGAATAACATTGAAAATAAAGCTAATCAATAATTTGAACAATGGTTGGGAATGATAAATCTTCTTATAAAATTTTTAAGGATGCATAGGAAATTTAACTAAAAGAACAATAAACTACAGTCAGACCAATGTAATTTTTTAATGTTTTATAAAATAACTTTCTAATACAAACATTTCTAATTCAAAAATGTTTCAAATTTATTAAATAGATTAGATTGTAGAAACAAATCTTAATTAATGTGAAATGAAATAATCAAGCATCAAAATTTGATTAACATTAAACAGGTGGATATTACTATATTCAACAAAACCATTTGCATAAGATTTATATGAGCAAGATCGTTGAAAAACAATTCCTCTTTCTTGAAGGTCAGCAAATTCAAGTGACAGATATATTACCTCATAATCAAATATTAAAACTTAGATGTTTCATGAAAACTAAGTAGCAACATACAATACAAATTTTTTAAATACAATTAGTACTTCAGATTTCTAGCTAAAGAATAAAACCATAGCAAGCTTGTTGTAATCATACACAAATGACACAAAATATTAGTAACTTGCATCTGATATAGTAAGAGTAATACCCTCTGCGTACATCACTTTGAATAAGCTCAAAACAGTTTTCATCCTATTTGCAATGAAATGAAAAAGGAAGAAGCTTTCTTTTCCCGATGGTATATGTAAAACAATTTTAAAAAAATGATAAAAGAACTGATATTTATAACCCAACAAGTCATAATCCACAAAATGAAATAACATATTAGAATTTGAATGACATAATAGTTTATTCCATAAGTTATCATTTGTATTTTTCTTAATAAAAAAAACAATGAAATCTTTGGCTGGGAAAAAAACAATGAAAGCTTCCTAAAGACGCTAAAATTGGACACTTCGGTGCCCTTAGAACTTCTTTCCCGAAAAACATGGAAGATTAAAGACATTAACTCAAATTGCTACAGTAGAATGAATAAAATAAGGATCATAGAAACATAGTAAAAGCTTAAAGGAGAACAACGATTAGAAGAAAACGTACATCTGGTTTAGAAATGCCGATCAGTCGGAGGTGATAACTAGAATCAAAACAGAAAAGTTGTTCTCTGTGCAGCTTAGAAATGCTGAACTGGAGAGCTTATCAGTCGAGCTGACTGGTGGGTTGATGCTTTTGGCGAGACACAAAATTGGTATAGTAGTTGTGTTTGGCGAGTGGGAGATGAGAGAGAAGAAAATGAAAGAAGTGAAAAGAAGTGCTTGGGCTTTAAATCGGGGACTGTTCAGTCAGGAGACTGGTTCGTGCGGCAGCGACAACCATGGTAGCCATTGAATTCAAACGCCCTGGTTAGGTAGTTGATGAAAGGGTGGATGGTGGAGTAATGCAGAAGTTTTTCTCTTCATTACACTACAGGAACATGAGGTCTCCAGAAATGAAACGGCAAGGGGCTGCTTTTGGAAGTGGAACGGCCGGATGATACAACAATTGAAACGCTCAAGATGTACCTTTTTTGGAAGTCGAGCGGTCAGCCAGATGTGATAGAGAAAATTTAGGGTTGGAATCCGACAGCGGCAGCGGCAGAAGTTGAACTGAAACGATCGGTAAAAAAATAACAGTTAATAAAACATTTACTCCTCTTTAAAACATTTTAAAGAATCGCGAAAAGCTAAAAAAAATATTTATTCCTTTTAAAATATTTTAAAGAATTGACAAATGCTAAAAAATTTATAAATATAATGATAAATAAGAATTTAAAGAGGCAGATATGAACGTGTCAGATTAATTTAAAATTTAAAGATGAACGATTAGGATTTGCTAAGAGTGGAATCCCAAGCCACTTTTATATAGTTGTATAGATTTACCTCTGTTCCACTGTTGGCATCTCTTCTACTTCCTCTTTAGAAAGCTCCTGAATTGTCTAGTCATTAAAGCTATGTCATCTCTTCATCCTTAGGTTGTAATAGACCACTCTTTGAATCCTCCACTTTCAGTGCAATGTTCTTCTCCTTTCGTGGCTCTCCTGCATCAATCTTTCTTTAACTCACTCCTTGCTCATAAGCAATTAGTGATCCAAAAAGATTGTCAATAGAGTAAACATTCAAATCTTTAGACTCTGTAATTACATTAATTTTAACATCATATATAGTAGGCAAATAATGGAGAATCTTATTAACCATTTCAACATTTGTTAGTTCCCTACCTAATGCATATAAAGAAGTGACTATCTGTGTGAATCTTGTGTACATGTCAGAAATATATTTATTAGGTTTTATGCGAAACAATTTATAGTCATGTAACAAGATGTTTAATCTATACTGTTTTACTTCATTAGTTCCTTTGTAAGTTATACAAAGTCTATCCCATATGTCCTTTCACTTTTTGAAAGTGAAAACCCGCATGTAGCCTTATAACTTAAGTACACAAAAGAAACTATTTAAACATTTTGCATTTAACTGTGCTAAGTTATGTTCTTCTACAGTCTAATTCATAAAGGGTGTTTCAACTCTAATGCCATCAACTAATCTAGATAGATATGTATACCCTTCTTGTACTAAGATCCACATATGATAATCTAAACACTATAAAAATATAGACATGCGTGATTTCAAAAAATTGAAAGGGATGTTATCAAATAAAGGAGGTCTAGTAATCGAATACCCTTTAGGTGTGTTTCAATTTCAAAAAGTAGCCATGCTCGTTAATCAAAAAGTAGTCTAAACTTATAATTTTGAAATAATGCTCTGATACCACTTGTTGATTCTTGTTGAATCTTGATTAGGTTGTTAATCCTAATCTAATATCCCAAGGCTAACCAAAAGGGAGGGGGGTGAATTAGTAATTTAAAAAATTAACTTTCTTTGATTTAAAAATGAAATCAATTAATAAACTGAGAAAGTTAATTAAAGTTTTCAAAATAACTTTTCAACCACAACAGTTAACTTGTAGAAGTTAAAGCAGTGGAAATAAAATGACACATGTTTATAGTGGTTCGGTCAAACACGACCTACATCCACTCCCTAAAGCCTCCCACTTCAGGTATTGCACTATTACTAAAATGACTCTCCTTTTATCCCCACAACAAGGCGGAGAAGACTTTATAAAACTCTCTTCCACCAATCCACGGTGCGGCAGAGAACCATTGTCCTTTCACACCCTCCAAGTGTAGGCAGAATACCTTCGGTTGTTCACACTCTCCAAGTGTCAGTAGAGAACTGTCGGTTGTTCACACTCTCCAAGTGTCGGTAGAGAACCGTCGGCTGTTCACACTCTCCAAGTGTCGCTCAATCACTCTCTCACACTCTCTCCTTTAATTTTCCTTTACAAATCATGAAGATCAGATGACACAAAGATTAAGTGTTAGTTTTTAGTGGACCTTTTATACAAAAGATATGAAAAACTGTCCAGAAAATTAAAATTTTCAATTTTGATCATCCACAATCGTACTGTGTGATCGTATATTCGTACAAACGAATAGTTTAAATATTGTTGCGTACAAACTCATTATGAATCAGTACAAATTCATTTCATGTGTGATCATCATCCGGTATGAACTAAGTTTGTCTGGGACGAACAGTTGGAAAATTAAATTTCATTTGTACGAAACATCAGGATAAAATGAGCAAAAATAGAACAAAGATGTTTGTCCTAAACAATCATAAATATCATATGTACAATCTTCGTCTGATGACAAAACAGTGACGTTCATCCTGGGATAATCATAAAATATCATCTATAAGATCTTAGTCCGATGACAGAACAAAGACGTTCATCCTGGGATGATCATAAAATATCATCCGTGCAATCTTCGTTTGATGATAGAACAGAGACGTTCATTCTAGGATGATCATAAAATATCATCGATACGATCTTCGTCTAATGGTAGAATAGAGACGTTCATCCTGGGATGAAATTAAATATCGTTCGTACGATCTTCTTCCGAGGATGGAATAGAGACATTCGTCCTGGGATGATCATAAAATATCATCTGTATGATCTTCGTTAGAGTACAAAATAGAGGTATTCATCCTAGGACGAAATTAAATATAATCCGTATGATCCATACTTAGAAAAAAAAAATTTTAAACTGTTCGTTCAAATGCTCGTTGGGGATAATAACTAACCAGATCGTTTCATACGAAAGGGTATCGTACATTACAATCAGTTTAAAATATTAATTTTAAAACTCTCTCCTGGTGTGTGTGTGCTCAGTTACTCAATTACAATCACACACTCTTAGACTCAATAAAATGAAAAAATACAGACTTTGATTACAATAAATTTTAAACTATTCTTAATTTGAACTCTTCAACGATCTGGAGTATGATTTCACTAAAATGTTAATACACACAAGAGAAAAAACAATTCTTTCAAAATATGTTAGGAGATAAAATAATCAAATTAATAATATTTGGAATCATCAAAAATATACAAGTTGCAAGAATATCAAACATGCAAAATTAGGTAGCAACTATCTCAACAAACCTATCTACCTTCCCAAAATTTACCCCAGAACTTAATTCTATTAAAACTTCTCTGAGAAGGAAGCAGCGGGGGAGGCTGGGGCCAAATTTTGGAGCCCACACTTACAAGGTATAGTTACAAAACCATAGAAGGTAAGAGTCTCAAAAAATTCAAGATTATTCAAAAACCATTAATGGTAAATTCCTCAAATGAAATATGTGTACATAAAACCATAATAGCAAAAAGACTCAAAAGATAAATATATGCCTAAAACCTTATAAGGAATAATCCTCATTAGGCATAGGATTATCCAAAAGTCTCAGAAGGCACATATCTCATAAGATACCAGTACACCAAAAATCTTAGAAGGCTAAAAGCCTCAAAAGATATAGGTATAAAAAATCTTAGAAGGCTAAAAGCCTTATAAGATTAAAATTTCTTCAATTCATCAAAATCTCAGAAAGAAAAAACTACAAAAGGAATAATTTTTTTTCTAATCTAGTTGCTTTAATTGGGGAGTAATATCTCAAAGCATATCTAAAAAATGTGTAAATGATTTAGTTTCTTTTGAGGGCAAGTTCAGAAATAAAATTTTTTTTTATATAATGATGGAGCATTCATTACTTCAAAAACATTGAAATCAAATATTGGGCTCATATAAACATCTTAAAGTCATATACAATATTTTTAGATTTACATGATGTTAACATAGTATTATTCTACATCAGATTCAAACATACAGTATTATTCATCTAATGTAAGGATCTAAAAGTAAAATTTCAAGAATTGAACTATTTTCATCTATATTATTTATATGTTTAGTGTCATAATTATTTGCAATGATGACCTCCTTATCAGGAGAAAATTTGAAGCTTTAAAATATAGTGAAAAGTCTCCGAAAATGAAGGCAATCATTGTTCTTTCACGATAAAGATTAAAGCTTTGTCGTTAAGATAGAAATCTTGAATATCACTTGTAACACTACACAAATAACAACTTCTACGCAAGGAGGGGTACTAGAGCTTTACTGGGGAATGCTTATAATGTAAGAAGAAGTGGAGAAGAAGAAGAAAATGGGGACAATAACAGATTCTTCTACCAAACGATGCGTATTGGATCTTGATAGTGGATGATGCATATCCAAGAAAGTTAAATACCTCTAATATAAGAAGAATAAGCATAAGAAGAGAAGAGCAAGAAATGGGGGCAAGAGTAAATTCATCTACACTAAGAGGGGTATTAGAACTTGATAGAGGATACTACATATCAAAGATAATGGAATACCTATAATACAATAATAAAAAGAGAATATGAAGAAAAGGAAGGCAAGATCAATTCTTCTATATCAAGAGGGGAAATAGAGCATGTTAGGGGTATTGCCTATCCAAGATAGTGGAATACCTCTAATGTAGGAAAACGAAGATAAGAGGAAGAAAAGGGGGGGCAAGAGTAAATTCTTTTACACGAAGAGTGGCATTGGAGCTTAATGGGAGATATCGCCTATCCAAGATAGGGCAATGCCTCCATTGTAAGAAGAATAAGAGAAGAGAAATAGAAGAAGAGCAATAAAATATTAGAGAGGATAAGTGCAAATTCCCCATCCCATGAAAGGTATTTATAATTGAGATGGAGGAGAAGAGTTATATGACTTTAGATGAGAGAATTGATTTATGGAAAAAATTACATGAACATATGAGAAAATGTTACACGAATTAATAGAGGATAGATACATGCATTTAAATTTAAAAATGACTTCTATAAAAAAGTTGAAAGAAGAAAATTTCCAAAAAATAAGAAAAATAAGAAAAAATAAAAGGGGTAGCCAAATGGCACCCCATTATTATGCCAAAAGGTGCCAAGGCACAGGCACCAAAATGTACCTTTCGTGCACATTACTAGCGCATAAAAGTGTAGTAAGGAAAGTAAGTCAACGGTGTTGCTACCGATGGTGATTGACCAACCGGCTAGTCAAATAGACCAAGTCCAATTCTGGCCCAGAAAATCCCATTCCAATATATTTTCAACCCTCGAGCCATTTTTTGATATTCTGGACTTAATTTTGGCATTTCTAAAGCCCAATAAAGCCTCTACAACTCTTTTTAAATAATTTAAAATATTTTGAATCAAAATTCTTTAATATTTTTTTATTTGATTAATACATTAATTTCATGAAAAGCTTAAATTATAGTTAATGTTGTTTTACTTGGTTCGCGGCCCCGAGGGGAGGTCCACGTTGATGTCCATGTAGCGGATGTTTCTTGTAAATATCCAAAAAGTATAGCCTTGCTTCACAATATTTTGGAAAGATCAAACACATGCTTTCAGACTCCACTAGCTTCGACTGTTGGCTCGAGCACTTTCAATCGATTTAATCGAACCCCGTCGAGCTCAATTCGAGCTCGAATCGACCCGACTCGAGCCGGATCAGAGTCGCCTGCGTTCAATTAGACTCGACTAGTTGGTTTTAGTCGCGTCGTGCCTGATTTGATTTAAATTGATCATTATTTTGAACCCAATTTCGTATAATTAAATTCATTGCGCAGGCTCGAACACGGACCAACTTGAATCGAGTCGGGCTTGGACCCGAATCTAGCCCGATCTTAACCAAACCTGACCTGATTCAGCTCAATTTAGTTCCACTTAATTCCTTTTGACTTTCTAAAATATTTTGAATTAATTCCTAGATCGGGGAATTATGTTGATGGCCACGATCAAACGTGATCCGTGATTCGGCTGAAATCACGGTGATCAAGAGATTTCTGCGATTCGAGCAGACATCGAGCGAAGAACAAAGCTGTTTGAAGAAATGTCGAACGCTGGAGCACGATGGAAAAAAAAAAGCACGGGCTTCTTCTTTCTACAAAAGAGCTCATTTTACTCAAAACGAAGGCCCTAGCCTTCGGAACTCTCGCCCACGCCTTCTCTCTCTCGGTTCTTGCATTCTCTCACGCCCGCTCTCCCTCTCCGTTTCTCCTCTATTTGGATCAAGCCAGTAAGCCCGATGCTGGCCTCCCAGCCTCCCTTATTCGTGGATGCTGACCAAAGCCAAAGCCCTAGCCGACCAAACTTGTGAGTCTGTTCTGCCTCCAGGAAGACCCCGACCGGACCCCTCTCCCTTTGTCTCCCTCCGTTCATGCATCCAACAATGAGTCGGAAGCCCGCCAACTTCCTCCTTCCTCTCTACAGGTGAGTATCCTCTCTTTTTCCTCTTCTCTACTTTTTCTTTCTTCGCCTATATCTTCTTCTTTCTCCTTCTCCTTCTTTTTCCTTCTTCTCCACTCCCTATATTTCTTTCTCTTTTCATTCCTTTCTTTCCTTCTAGTTTGCTGTTTGGATGCGATCCTTTTAAGATTGGAATGTTGTAGTATTAGGCTAACATGCTTTGATGGCTTCATCCGATGGAAGCAATTTGGTGAAGTCTTGTCTTTTGCATTGTTGGTATGGCTACTTAGTGTATTAGACAATTATGATTTCCTGTGAGTAAAGGGAAAGGGGAGCAAGAGTAGATCTTCTTTCCACTTGTGGTTGAGTGAGTAGAAGTTTGATTTCCATGTCATATTATTTGCTTAACTTCGTATTATTGCATTTCAATTGTTTGGTGAAGTGTGTCTAAAGATTTCATGAGAAAATTTTGTACTTTCTCTTGTGGTTTTGCCAAATCCTATATGAATGCTAATGGTTTCATCATTATTGAAAACTTATGGAAGACTTTAAATATAAAGAGCTTCTAACTAGCATTCCGTGGAGAGTTGAATTAGAATTTCAAGTTGTAGATTCATGTTCTTGTTTCTATATACATGTTTTGAAAGTTGAATGGTTCTCGTGAGATTGTTGTATATCTTGTTTTGGTTTAGTAAAATGCATGTAGGCTCATTCACCCAAGCAAAACTCTCATGTTAATATCATTCTTGTGAGAAATCAGAAAGTTTGTCGTGGAAGAAAAAAAATTTGGTTGTTTCAAGCTTCTACTTCTTGCTTTAGATGGCTATGTTTTCATGCTTGTTTTGAGAATCTGGTTGGAAATAAAGGCAATGAGGCTTGTTGTAGATTAGAGAAAAGTTGAATTTTCTTCTTTTTTTATGTGCCTCAGGTATAGGTTTTGCATAGATCCAAATGTGATATCATTTATTGATGGTTGGAATATTTTCTTGAATGTTGGGGAAGTATGGTCGCATCGAATCCTCTTTCTTATCCTATTTATGTTTTGTAAATATATATATATATATATATATTGATTGGAAATATGCACATGAGGGTTTTCTTTTTTTATATATAAAAAAAAAAACCTGGGAAGATTTTCTTAAGTTTAATTACATGGACTTTGAGAAAGAAATGGTTACCTTATTTCTTCAAAAACAAAATATAGCAAGGAGTTGATTTGTTGTACATGGTATTGTATGAAAGAGCATGTGTTTTGAATATCAAATATTTGCACCAAGGTTTGACACAATAAATATTTATGTTCGTGATCTTCTTATGCAATGACATTGTGCGAGAATAGGTGTTGTTTTTTTTTGGTAAATTGATTTGAGTCCTAAACCCTTTTTTTAGACAAATGAAAGCAGTTTTTGCTTATTGCTTTGGCTTCTAAATTGTTTCGGGAAATAAGCTAAGTGCAGTTTTTTTCTATGTTTTGGCACAAAGCATGTTTATAAGTTTAAATTAGAGCATCTTCTAAACTCTTGATGTTATATAGTGTAGGATTTGGAAACCCTTATTTTAGAAGTTCAGTGTTTCATACCATTGGAAGCATGTTTAGCTATAAGAGTTTGCGAATATCGAGATATCTCTATGCTTCCTTCTCTACTTGACTGAGTTTTGTATGAAAATGCTAATCAACAAATGTATTTGGAAATTCTCATACACCTTTTGTTGCAAACATAGACTTGACATATAATCGATTTAGCATCAAGTTGGATAATTGAAGAGTTTTCTTGAAGCATAGTGAATACCCTTATATTTTTGTTGCTTATGAGTTGTTGAGTTTTGTAGTTGTTAGACAACGACATAAATTTGACATTGAGTTATGAGTAGATTTTTGTTAAACGATTCAAGTTTGGAATGTTTTGACTACACTGTGGCATATTAGTTGAAATGCAATAGTTTAATATCACATATTTTATCTTATATTAAACCCCCTAATGAGCTCTTTTTAGATTTGTGCTGTAATGAGACTATTTTCTTATTATTTTGGCAAAATCTTAGCTAAACCCCATAAATGTGATTATTAACAATGAATATTTGGAAACTTTTTTAGCATGATATTGTCTCTTTACATTCCATGTAAATGATTGGAATAAGTTTAAAATATCTTCTTATAATATTGAGTCATGTTTTCATCCACATTTGTGTGAAATATTGTAGTTGTTTTATGCGTCGTCGCTAGTTGTGACATTTGAGTTTCTTTTAAAAGAGTCTTATGAGTTGTCTTATATTTAGAGAGCTTTGTGAACGTTTCTCTTTGCTTTTATTGAAGTTTTCTTACGAGTCGCTTTGTGTTGCCAATTTGGAAAGTCGCCTTTGATTGAAAGATGTTTTATTTTGCTTTGGTTGGAATGATTTATTAGTGGCTTTGGATATGTTTTATGTGACGAATTTTATGGGTGCTTCTCAATGAGAGATTTTTTTTATAAAATCTTCTCGTTGGAAAGCTTTATGTTTTTTTTTCTACCCCACTCCAAATGAAAGAAGAGGCACTTGGTTATTGGTTATTTTGGTAGGATTTGTGTTAAAAGAAGAGATTTTGATAAATGATTTGTGTAGCATTTGATGTAGCTTTTCATTCAAACAAAACAAGAAAATTTCATAAGTTACATTTAGGTTTAATAATTTTTTGAAGAATAGATTTGTATTAGTAGATTCTTTATAGCTCTCTTTTTGGATAAAGTGGTATCTCTTGGTCTGAATTGTGTCTCTTTCATTAATGTTTGCTTCTAGATATAGAATAATGTGATAGATATAAATTTGGAAGAGTGTGATGGGTAGAAAGAAGTGATGTTTTAGGTCTAGTTTATTTTCTTTTTGGAACTTGAGTTTCCCTTGTTGCTTTGAGTTTGGTAGGGAATAGTTTGTGTAGTCATGTCGGGTTGGTATCAAGTGCCTTATTTGAATTGTGGGAATAACAAAGAGCATTGTTAATGTTGCTTTAGGGTACACTTGACTTCAAAGAAGTATGTCCAAAACAATAATGCCTACATCCCTTTTATATACGATTTTCATTCTTCTTCTTTTTGTTGCTTTTAGTTGTCTTTCACTTCACCTTTAGTTTGTTTCTTGTCGTTTCTTTTATTATGTGATGTTTGACACTTGCAAAATGAGGAGAACCCAAATTACAAATGACTCGATCGGTGTATAAAAGGTACGTTCTAGTTTTTATTGCATTTCCATTTCTTTGTATTATTATTTGCTTATAGAACATGCTTTGATCCACTTTTCTTCTACGTTTTGCGAGGTACCTTTTGAAAAGCAATAGAAAAGGAGCACTGGAGCACTTGGATAGGGAGCTAGGACAACCGGATCCGAGCATCAGTCGCCCCTATTCATTTCGGTAGGGGCGCAACGGGCGGAACCACCGGGTCATAGCCCCCGGTGCTGTAAGCTTTCTTAAAAACTTAGAAGACCTTTAGGGGCCTAAATGATTATACGCCTCCCACCCTTAGGGCCTTGTAGAAATTTTAATTATAATTATAAATACTTTACTTTTATTAGATCCCTAAAACCTTGTGACATCCGAGTAAAAGTCTTAGGAATTAGAAAAACAACACCACTTTTAGTTCTATAACACTAGTGACATTTAAGGACAAAAATTAAGGATCGAGTCTTAGAAAATATAGACTTAGGATGCATGTTTCCTATAGGATACTGACATCAAAACAAAACTTAGTGACACGTTTTCCTAAGTTTAGTTCTTCTTAATCCATTAATAATCATTCAATCATTTATAACCTAACTATTAAAATGTGTTAAAAATATTTAATTCTTAATCAAGTTATTATTAATATTCATAATCATTAAACTAAAAATCTACGACATAAACCTAAAACAATTCTAACTAATCTAATAATTAATTCTTAATCAATCTAAAATCTAAAAGATGTAGATTTTCTTAGGAGATTAAATTATAAATTAAAATTCGTTAGGATTAAAATACTTCTAAATATCAAACTTTAGAATAATCTTTAAAATAAACCAACGAACTTGATTAATAAATGATTAATACACCCTTTTCTTTTCTTTTCATAACCAACTAAAGTAAATCAACAAAGTTAATTATCACTGGGTAACCCAGGCCTACGAGGCTATTAAGTTAGCCCCAAGAAGGGTGAAATAAACCTCACGGCCTCGGTGTGAAATAAAGGTGATGATTAATCAAATACTAAAATAAAATATATAAAATTAATCTTAAAATACTATGATTTGAATTTCAACTAAAATTCCCCTTTGTCCCTTTTAACAAACAAGAATACAAATAACTTTAGTTAAACTATCCTATATAGGATCTACCAAAACCACACAGCATACACACACTTAGATGAGTTTGATAGGACACGACTATTAGCTTTAGGTTAGGTTGTTGTTCTGCTTTTCTTTTCTTTACTGTGTTGTGATGCCTTACATATAACCTGTGTGCTGGTTATTTTTGCTAGTTGTGTTTGCTTTTCCTTGATGCTTTTCTATCTCTTTCTTTTCTACACTACTATTATGAGCGTTAGAATACCCATAAGTTAGGCACGCTTTTCATACTAATACTGTCTTCCTGCAGGTGGCCTGAAAGTTCGTTAGGGATGTTAGGACCTATAGAACTGGCCCAAAGCTAAATTAAAAGAGAGAGGTGAATTGGAAAACTTTAAAACTAAAGATAAAACTAAAACCAATATCACCACATAGAAAACCAACGATGCGAAAATTAAAGTGCGGAAGTAATAAAGAAAGAACACACCGGATTTATAGTGGTTCGGTCAAACCTTGACCTACGTCCACTCCTTGGAGGCACCCTCCAAGTATTGCATTAACACAAGTATCTCTTCTTTAGCCCCCACAGCTAGACGGAGAAGCCATTACAAAATCACTTCCACCTCTCCCGGTGCTGCGGAGTTGCCGGGTCCTTTGACACCAAAGAGACTTCTTCTTTGGTGAACTTACCTTGAGACAAGCCTTGAATCCGATGGTACTAAGGTGCGAGTTCGCCGGAGCAACTGTGTTGAACCCCCTCCACACTCCCTTGAGTCCCCCCTCACAGGATCTTCTCCCTCTCTCAAACTCCACCCTTTCCTCTCTCCCTTTGAAGCTCTCTCTTCAAGTCTCCCGCACAAGAATGAAGCTATAATGGCTGCCAAAGACACTTACAAAGTGTCATGCCAAAGCTTAAATAGAAGCTCTCAAAACGAGCTCATTAATGCAAGTTGCCGACATTATCGTCCAGGCCGATAGGCATATCGTCCTGGCTGATCAGTACAAATTAAGCCCATTAGCCCGGGACGATTTGAGACAATCAAAAGAAAATTGGTTACATCGTCCAGGCCGATCTCACGATCATCCTGGCCGATTAGTTTAAAACTGATTTCAATCATCCTAATCATCGCCCTGAATACAAGCTGTTCGATATAGATAGTCCAGGCCATCGTCCTGGCCGATCATTCGATCGTCCCGTACGATATGATTGTATCAATTAACCATTAATGCTTTCCAAAGATACCATATCAATTTAGGCATGATTGAGTTAGATCGTCCTGGATGATAATAATATCGTCCGGGCCAATTTCCTAAAACAAAGAATTCCTAAACTGATTATGGTGGCTGATTCTTTCTGAATTGAGATTATCGTCCTGGCTGATACAAGTATCGTACAGGTCGATCTGTTGACAGCTGCTTTAATGAGGATGCCCTAATTAGGATTTCTGATTTTGGACCGATCGTCCAGGCCGATATTAATATCGTCCCGGACGATGTTACCAAAAATAGAAATCATATAGGGAGCAAGAGAAATTCTACCAAGTTATAGCCACACCAAAATATAACAAACTCAAGAAAGGAAAAAGATTACAAACTGACACAGACCTAGTCTACCCATTCTTGAGCTGGTTCCAGATTGCAGTCTGATCGTGTGGACCTGAAACGTTAGCACATTAGGCAATCGTAGAGAAATAAGGAATGTTTGCTATCATCAAAATCATAGATCCACAATAATCTCCCCCTTTTTGATGATGGCAAAACATTTCAAATTGAATTTTCAAAAAGAGCAATTTTCTCCTAATCTCCCCTCACTAGAATAAATCTTAAAAAATAGGGGAGATAAAAATATTTTTGTTGTTTTAAAATTTTTGAAAAGAAAAAAGATACAACGTTCTCCCCCTTTGACATTATCAAAAAGAGAGGATGCACAAACAAAAAACAAAACGAACAAAAAATATTCCCTGATCAAGTGAAAAAAAAATGTTCTTAAAATGAGAAAGTTACCTCTGGGTTTTAATCAAAAAACTTAGTAGAATTGGATTGACAACACATAGCCCAGTAAAGGTTAGAAAATCAAGAATTGATAATCCAAACTCAAGTTCTTTAAAAAGGCTCAAAAACGTTTTAATTAAATATCTAAATCAATGAATAAATTAGAGAAAGAAACAATAATTTTTCAAAACTCCTTTCATTAAATATATCTAATAGAAGATTAATGCACGATTTGTTGAATCATGAATCAAGATTTTTAAACTCAAGCATCAAAAAATCAAGGGTTTTCTTAAGCTTTAAGAAGTATAAGAATTATAAGCATTAAAATTTAGTGGGCTCATTTTATGCTTCTTTGATAGTTGGTTGGCGCACTGCGCATCTTTTAATACACTTTGTGTATTCTATATTTTTCAATTTTGGCGCTTTGCGCATCTTTTATTTTTGGCATCACTGGTCAATTTTTTGATTATGCTACCTTTCTGAAATCTTAAATACCAAAAGTAAACCCATACTATATATAAAACAAATTTCTTGATTAAGAAAATTTTGAATTAGATTCAACAACTTGCAAAAGATTCCTATGTGATTAATAAAATATAGGGAGATAAAAAATTTAGTTTCAAAAACCGATTTAAAAGATGACAAAGATTTTAAATCAAAAGTAGAAAAACCTCTTTTAGGAAACAGAGATTGAAGGTCAAAAACATGAGTTTCCTTCCTTTGATTGTTTTTAGGGAAGTCAATCACAACTTACTAAAGATTTCAAGAAAAATTAGGAAGTAAATTTTTCATTTCTAGAAAAGTGGATGTGTGTGTTGATCAGAAAAAAAATGAAACAAAACAAGTAAAATTAAAAAATCTAATAAACAATAAAAATAAAAAAATAAAAAAATAACAAAGAAAAACTCAAATAAGGCTTTTATCCATTATCTCTTTCTTGGTCTGATGCTTCAAAAACCAGGTATGCCCATGAGATTTTTTGCTTTTCATTATTTCCCCAGTTTAAATTTAACTTCACCTTACCCTTTTCTTTTGTAGGGAGAATTCTTAAATTAGGGCACTCATTTTTCATATGTCCAGATTTCCTGCATCTAAAATAAATAACGTCAGAGAAAATATTAACATCCTTACCAATTTTACCTTTTTTCCACTTTTGCTTATGCTTAGGCGAGCTTTGTGATTTGCTTGACAATTCATTGCTATCGTCACCAACTACGCTTCTTCTTTCCGTAACTTCAGCTTTTAGAGCGATCGTTTCACCTGCATCCAAAAGTCTTTGACCCAACCCTTGCTCGTAGGCAATGAGTGAGCCAATCAAATTATCAATCGAATAATCATTCAAATCTTTTGATTCACAAATAGCAACAACTTTAGCATCGAATTTTTCAAGTAAACAACGAAGAATTTTGTTAACTTTTTCAAAATTTGAAAAATCTTTTCCTAAGGCATACAATGATGTAGTAATTTGAATAAACCTTGTATACATGTCTAAAATTATTTCAAAAGGTTTCGTAGAAAACATTTCAAAATCATGCATTAAAAAATTCAACTTGGATTGCTTGATTTCACTAGTGCCTTCGTATATGGTGTGCAATTTATCCCAAACTTCCTTACCGATAGTGCACGTGGATATTAACATAAAATCATCAGAATTTAAAGCACAGAAAAAATAATTTAAAGACTTTGCATTTAATTGAGCATCCATTCGTTCATCCATATTCCATTGATTAAAAGGAATATCAGTTTTAATTCCATTAACAATACATGATGGTGATGAATAACCAGTTAAAATCATATGCCACATACGAAAATCAATTGATTGCAAAAATGTAGACATGCGAATTTTCCAAAAATCAAATGTAATATTTTCAAACAATGGTTGTCTAGTGATTGAATATCCTTCCGCAAAAATACGATTAGCCATGGATCGAAATTCAAAAGCTTTTTAAAAACTTATTTTATGAAAACCGCTCTGATACCACTTGAAAGTTCGTTAGGGATGTTAGGCCCTATAGAACTAGCCCAAAGCTAAATTAAAAGAGAGAGGTGAATTAGAAAACTTTAAAACTAAAGATAAAATTAAAACCAATATCACCACACAGAAAACCAACGATGCAGAAATTAAAGTGCGGAAGTAATAAAGAAAGAACACACCGAATTTATAGTGGTTCGGTCAAACCTTGACCTACGTCCACTACTTGGAGGCACCCTCCAAGTATTGCACTAACACAAGTGTCTCTTCTTTAGCCCCCACAGCTAGGCGGAAAAGTCCTTACAAAATCACTTCCACCTCTCCCGGTGCGGCGGAGTTGCCGGGTCCTTTGACACCAAAGAGACTTCTTCTTCGGTGAACTTACCTCGAGACAAGCCTTGAATCCGATGGTACTAAGGTGCGAGTTCGCCGGAGCAACCGTGTGGAATCCCCTCCACACTCCCTTGAGTCCCCCCTCACAGGATCTTCTCCCTCTCTCAAACTCCACCCTTTCCTCTCTCCCTTTGAAGCTCTCTCTTCAAGTCTCCCCCACAAGAACGAAGCTACAATGGCTGTCAATGACACTTACAAAGTGCCATGCCAAAGCTTAAATAGAAGCTCTCAAAACGAGCTCATTAATGCAAGTTGCCGACATTTTCGTCCAGGCCGATATGCATATCGTCCTGGCCGATCAGTACAAATTAAGCTCATTAGCCCGGGATGATTTTAGACGATCAGAAGAAAATTGGTTACATCGTCCAGGCCGATCTCACGATCGTCCTGGCCGATTAGTTAAAACCGATTTCAATCTCCTGATCATCGCCCTGAATACAAGCTGTCCGATGTAGATCGTACAGGCCATCGTCTTGTCCGATCATTCAATCGTTCCGTACGATGTGATCATATCAATCAACCATTAATGATTTCCAAAGATACCAGATCAATTTAGGCATGATTGAGTTAGATCATCCTGGACGATAATAATATCGTCCGGGCCGATTTCCTAAAACAAAGAATTCCTAAACTGATTATGGCGGCTGATTCTTTCTGAATTGAGATTATCATCCTGGCCGATACAAGTATCGTTCAGGCCGATCTGTTGACGGCTGCCTTAATGAGGATGCCCTAATTAGGGTTTCTAATTTTGGACCGATCGTCCAGGCCGATATTAATATCGTCCCGGACGATGTTACCAAAAATAGAAATCATATAGGGAGCAAGATAATTTCTACCAAGTTATAGCCACACCAAAATACAACAAACTCAAGAAAGGAAAAAGATTACAAACTGACACAGACCTAGTCTACCCATTCTTGAGCTGGTTCCAGATTGCAGTCTGATCGTGTGGACCTGAAACGTTAGCACATTAGGCAATCGTAGAGAAATAAGGAATGTTTGCTATCATCAAAATCATAGATCCGCAACATGGCCGTGCTCACACAATGCTAAAGGGGGCTAAAATTAATAATAAAAATATATAATTGCTTTAGGTACCTGCCTCAGCTGCTTAGCCCCCAATGATTAGAGCACGGCCAAGTGTGATTTATTTTTCAGCATTTTTATATATATAACTGCTTGGATGAGTTTTGTTTTTATTATAACATCTTAGGATAACCCTTATAGAAGAGTCTAGATTTTTTTTTTATTTTTCATGGATGTAAATGTAATGTATTTGATAGTGATTGTTGTGAAGATCTAAAAATAAGGCATTTTTAAATAGATAGGAATCCAAAGGGAAAAGTAAACCTCTACATAAGATTTTCTTTTTTATTTGGATATCCTTTTGGAGCAGTCACTACGAGGAGTCCAAAGGAAAAAGTAAACCCCTACAGGGGGTTTCATTTTTCATTTGGGCATCCTTTTGGGAGCGTTCACTACAAGGAATCTGAAAGACTGAAGATGATCCATAGACAAATCAAAGAAGGCAAGATGCAGACTGAAGACATAAAATGCCTTATTTTAAAATTTGCGTCGTTCTCGGGTTGTTGTCGGTGGAGCCCGGCAACCCTTACTTTTCTGTACTCTGTGATGTAATATTATATGGTACTTTCCATGGACACTCTTTTTCGTGAATTTTTCTTTGTTTTTTTTTTGCTGTGTTTTCTTTACTTTGCTTGCTCAGTAGAAATGACATGCTTTTCTTAGGTTTCTTTCTTACATGTGCTTGTGCCTGACCGTTAGGATTTTTTAGAGATAAAAATTCTTCTACTCGTAATTCCTAATAAAATTTTAAGATTAACTCACATAGAAACATAACGATTTAGGGAATAGCCGGAATCGTCCGGGGTCGCATACATGCATTTTCTCTCCTTTTAGACAACTTCCCCTCCTGCGGTTAGAGTCCGGATAATCTGGCCTATGAGGATGAAGTGCCGGACCTGGGGAAGTTTAGTCATTCTTAAAAATTATTTTATAAGCCTTTTTAAAATTTCATACCTTTTTTGATTTAGAGACTTTGACCAGCATAAATTACATTAGCAAATAATTAAAATTAAAACTTAATTGCATTAGTATTAGAAGTATAATACCACTCATAAGTGTGGGATCACTTAGGAATTTTCCTAGTTGTCGATCCCGAATTCCAATGTCTAAACTACCCTCCCATCTTTCATATGGACTGGACAGCATGGATTTTATATGATTAGATGGTTTTAGTTGGCTTCCTCTTTCAAGCGAGGAGTAAGTCCAGGATTGCACTAGTTAGATCGTAGATGTTAGTATCGTATGTACAATACTACATCTCTTATAGATTTAGGATCTAAGGTGAGTGGTACGAGTGAACCACTATACGCCTTATCGGTGGGTAAGCATTCCTTTCTTTCGGAAGCTATAAACCCTACCCATCTGCGTCACACAGATGACGCCACCTCCTTCCTTCTCTCGTGCATGTTTGAGTGCAGTGTCTTCTCTCTTTTTCTCCAGTTTTCTCTTCCTCGGATCGGCCAAATTATGACTGAACCATGTGTGACTAATTGAACCAAGTTGAGCATATCTTTCCCTTTGATTAGGAAAGCCTAGAAACCCCATTGCACTAAATCCATTTGGAGAAGATAATCTAACATCCTTAATCGAGAGTTTTCCTAAGTCAAGGCTTAGGAAGTAATTAACTACGGGGGCTTGCGCCCGTAGGAATCCGATCCCCACAATCAAATAAACCTAATTTGATGCTGATGTATCGAATAGAGGAAATCTCATGAACTTTTGGGTTATGTATATTATTATTCATCGAGGTTGGTAGGTGAAAGCCGCTACCCTCCATGGCTAATCGTATATATAACTCAATCTGCTATTCCATTGACCTGCTTGTGTTGATTGTAAAGGCCTACGACCATTTTGTCCCACGGGATAGTGTGATTGTACTATTTGCATTGAATTCACATGAGAAAAATCCTTTCGGAGACCCACAAATTTCTGGCGACCACGGTGGGATAGGTTTCTCTCTCCATCTTCGGATGATAAATTATCTTATTTTGTGTGCACTCCGGGTTTAGTGCTCTTTAGTTAGGTTCTTCCTCTTTTACCCTTATGGGCTATTTCATCCTTTTCCTTTTCGTTCCTTCCGGTGGTTTTGTTTCATGCTAATTGTTACAGTTTGTGTTAGCTAACAGTGCAATGGCGTACTCCGGCCCTTCGGTTACTTTCTGTTTTGGCTTTAACTAATGGGTGACACTCCCTAAGTTCATGCTATCGAGCCCACCTATGGGGGGGATCACCTTCGATTCTTTTACCAACTTGGCGTACGCCACTCTGGGCGCTCCGACCCCCTCCGAGGCTGCTGCCTTCTCTCCCCCTCAGAGGAGAGGCCGCGCAGCCATACGACCTTTCGGACGGCTAGATGCTCGGCAGTTTGCCTGAGCACCTGCTTGTCCTGTTGCTATTTGTGCGCAGCCAGTGCGCTCGGTGGCTAGGCAGCCAGTGCCTAGGCCACTCCCTGTTCACCCGGTTCGTCCAGCGGTCAGGCGGCCAACGCCTGTCGCTCCTGTTGTTCGTGTAGCCTCGGCCCCACAGTGCCGGTAGCCAGTAGCAGCTCCTTTACCTGTTGCTCTAGTAGAGGCTGCTCGTGCTCGGGTCTCCCCTCCTCCTTCCTCTTCGAGGAAGAGGGTTGCTCAGGCTGAGTTTCCTCCACCTCCTACTCGTCGGGTTTCTATTTTCACCCGGTTGTCTCACCCTGAGGCTGCCGAGGAGACCCCGACACTCCCTTAAGTAGTTTCTGTTCCTCCTGTCCAGCCAGTTAGTACGGACATAGCTTCTTCCTCCAACTCCGCCCTTGAGAGAAGGGCTAGGAGGAATAGGAACAGGAGATTGTGCTAAGCGGCAACCAATCCAGCAGTTCAGCGGATGGCAGATTCTATGGCTCAGTAGGAGCCAGTTCAGCAGAGGTTGGTTCCCTTACAGTGAGAGCCACGTAGACAAGTAGTTACCCCAATATTGGATATTGTAGTCTCCCCTGAGATCGACGCAATCCAGGGAGGATGCTTCTCACAGCTAGTACATAGTGGTGACGAGGAGGATGTTATTCGCATTGCGGTGGTTCCTCCTGTCCCCACTACTCTTTCTCGCGCTCGAGTCCCCTTGGATACTGTTGCCAGGTCCCTCACCCAGAGAATCCGAGGCATTATCTATTAAGTACGCGGTAGGGGTCGTGTTAGTGAGGAGAGGTTACTCCACCAGATCTCTTAGGTGCACACCCAGTTGCAGCGGCAGTCAGTTAGGCAGAGTTACCGGTGGCAGAGAGGACAGCCACCACGACTGCAGACCAGAGTAGACCCTACTGTTAGACCCTAGACAAGTGTTCCTACTATTGAACGACGCCCTCGCCGTCACGGACGCCGCCCACAGTTGGAGCCTGTTCGGCCTCAGCTTGGTTCAGTTGTCGTTCCCCCCTCAACTCAGTTAGATGTTCCTACCTGGTTTCGTCATAGTAGATGGGTTTGGAGACACCGACAGGTGGAGTAACCTGTCGAGACAGAGCAGACAGTTGGGACGATCCGATGAGTTGATATAGTCCATTCAGTGTCGGTACTAGTTCAGATGAGTCATGATGCATAAGATGTTGAGGATAGTACCCCGGCTCGAGTGGAGCCAACTTTTGTTTTTAGTCTCCATAGGATTTCTTCTCCTTTGGGTCCGTACATCGATGCTCTTTGTCAGACCCTCTCCAATGAGGACTTACTCAAAGAGGAGTCAGATGAAGACATCCTCGTTCACCTTATTTGTGTTTTCACGAGATGAGGCACGTCGGATGATCAGCGTGACCAGTACGATGATTTAGAGGAGCAAGGGGAAGCTGATGTACCTTCCACCTCAATACAGGGTGGACCTCCCCTTCAGTAGATACGGATGCCACAGTTTTACAGTTGCAGACTCAGATGGCATAGATGGCTAGAGCCATGGCGGCGATGACCGCCCAGTTGACGGCGTTGGGGGCTACACCCCATAACATGGATGTAAGTACTCCTTCTACATCTAGAGACAAGCCAGCGGTACCACAGTTGGCAGTGCCAGAGCATGTTAGAGTTGATAGAGTTCAGAGGACAGTTTCGATGTCTCTCCCACCAACACAGTTGAGTGCGCCAGTTTATAGTTAGTTAGTACAGTTATCTCCAGTTCAAATTCAGGACATGATTGTACAGAGAGTAGACCAGGCTATCTCTTCTAGAAAGTCTTGAGATTCTGTTAGTAGAGGTCGTCCCTACCCGATAGAGTACGACCAGGAGTCTTACCCCGCTAGTTTTGTTCCTCCTCATTTTCGAGTGTTTGATGGGTTTGGGAACCCAAGACAACATGTGGCTCAATATTGGGCCATATGTTACAATATTGGAGGAAATAATGCATTGATGCTGAGACTATTTGTTAGTAGCTTAGGGGGAGTGGCATTTGTGTGGTATGCTGACCTCCCTAATGATTCAGTTCATACTTTTGCTGAGATAGAGCAGTTGTTTGTTCAGATGTTCATTAGTACAGAGCATAGAGTGACTGTTGGTGAGTTGGTAGTGACCAAGCAGCGCCCCCACGAGTCTCTACCTAACTATATAGTTAGGTGGAGGAATCTTAGTCTTTAGTGTGAACCTCAACTACAAGAGCAGCATGCAGTTGAGATTCTGTTGAAGAACATTGATGGTTCTATTGCTCCTTATCTGAAAGGCTTTAGCATCTAAACCTTCTAGAAATTGTTAACCAAAGTTACTAGCCTGCAGGAAAGCATATCCACTGCAGTCCCTTCTAAGGTTGAGAGTCAACCCAAAAGTAGACCTCAATAATTGGAGTTTTCTGGGGCACCACCTCCTAGGAAGGGGGAGGTATATAGTACTTCAGATGCTCATGACAGGGGCAAGAGGCCCATGGTTAGTTCAGTACCACATCGTCCACCACCACCACGACCTCAGTTTCAACCTCGACCTCAGTTACCACCACCAGTACAGCCTCCTGGTCAGTTTCAGCCACGACCACAGGGTTAGCAGCCTAGCCCCTCTTATAGAACTCCAAAAAACCAACATTACTTACAAGACAAGCTTAGCAAGGAGTATTCCTTTAAAAGGGAGAGTGTAAAGAAGATTTTTAAGTTTTTGATTAAGAAAAAGAATTTGACATTTCCACCCAACAAAAGAGTAGAAGAGGAAGGGCAAACAGAGCATCCTTTGTATTGACAATTTTATAAGCATATTGGTCATGTGATTGAAGATTCCTATGTGTTCAAGGATAGGGTGGAGAGTCTTATGGCTAGTGGTGAGATTCACTTGTAGGATAGTGATTTGGCACATCCTCGGGGCAAGGTTGCTCAGGTTGTTCAGATGATTACTAGTTCTAGTCAGTGTGACAGTCAGTATGGTGTTCATAATAGTGATAGTAGAGCACCTCTTAGTTCTAGGGAGGAGTGGCAGCTTGCACTCTCTAGCAAGATAAGGGGTATGATCAGACGGACAGTTCAGAGTTTAGAGGCAGTTGAGAGGAGGCCCCCATAGGCCAAGTCGACAGTTGTCAACCCAGTTTCTTTGCCAGTTTCTTTTTCTTCTTCTGTTGTAGTGCCTACTGAGAGCATTTCTTCTACTTCTCCTTGTATTAGAAAGATGTATGAAAGAGAGAAATTTATTGTAACTTCTGATAGGAAGACAGGATCTCTTCCAGTACTTACGCTGAAGGATTTTTTTCTCCCTTCAACTGATGATGAATTAATGGAAGAAAATGATTCTGGCTACTTTGGGTGTCTTGCTCCTTCTAGTTTTACATTTTCTAGCACTTATTCTTCTCATGTTTTATTTATTTCTAAAAATAATGATGATGGTCTTTCTTATGGAGAAGAGATTGAGTGTGAGGAAGAGCCTGTGTTTGCTATTTCTGAAGGAGGTTGTTACATGAATTCGGGAGATGAATCCGAGAACACTCCTCAATCACTTTTTGTTGAACCAACACAAGCCATGCCACCTGAACTAAATGAGTCCTCTATTGAGTCTGACTCAATACGAGAGATGCAGTTGCGTTCAGGTAAGGTCCTACCACCTAAAATGGCTAAAAATAATAAAGAAAAAGATAGAAACATCATTACCCAACAGGATGATCCCATTCCCCCTCCTCAAGCACCTGCTAAGGAAAAGGGAAAAGGCCCTCAGTTGGATGTTGATTACAATGTGTTGGCTCATTTGAGAATGATCCCTTCTCTTTTTAGTGTTTATGATTCACTCATGATGTCCTCCGACTTGAGAAAGACTTTGGTGAAAGCTTTGCTTGAACCAGAGTCTTATCAAGCCTTCTTTGCCACTGAGTTAGTTAAGGATGCATGCTATTTGAGAGAAATGCCATGCATTACCTTTTTAGACCAGGATCTTCTCCTAGGAACTCTGATCACAACCGTCCCTTGTACGTCACCACTGAAGTAAATGGTTATAAGTTGAACAAGATCCTCATTGACCAAGGAGCTTCAGTTAATATCCTTAATCATGCCACCCTACAGAGCCTCTCCCTTGGACATTTGAAACTAACTTCAGATAAGATTATGCTGAAGGGTTTTAATAATCAATGTCAACGGGCTCTAGGTTCCATCACTTTGCCTTTATATTTTGGATATCATTTGACTGAGATAAAGTTTCATGTTAATGAGGCAGATACCTCATACAAGGCTCTCTTAGGAAGGCCTTGGATTTATGAATATGGAATGGTGCCCTCTACACTGCACTAGTGCATGAAATATATGAGGAATGATGTAGAGTTTTCTATCCTTGGAGATACTCAACCTTTTGCCGTGCATGAGGTCTTTATGATGATGCCGAGCATTATATGCCTCAAAAAGCTTGTAGACCTCCCACTGCCCAGTCACCAGTGATACCTACTAGTGTTGTACAGGATCTTGCGCAGTCACTTGCACAGAATTCTATACAACCACTAGCACAGGGTCCATCACAGGTTAGGATTGGGGAATATGTTTCCACTGCAGACCTCGATGAATCTTTATGGTTTGTAGTCAGGCGCGATGTTCCCCTTAGTAGAGGTAGGGGATTGGGTGGTAGAGGTCAAGGTAGAGAGTCAGTTCGCTCTCCGAGGAACTTTGATACTCGAATCCCTCCTCCCTCTTACTTGTACACTTCCTCGTTGACTATTGAGTCTGACTCTGATGATGAGATGATTGATGTTCCTTGTCATTCAGTTCCTTCGCCCGCCTTTAGTGTTGATCACAATTTCTATCCCACATTTCATAAGAGTTTGATACCTCATGGCGGTTTGATTGTTGATAGTGATTCAGACGATGACGGAGATGTCAGACGTCAGACTACTAGCCAGCAATCCCTTTCTTTCCAGATGTACGGGATGAGAATTGAGGAATCTCCTCAACCGCCCCCTACAACTTCTGCTAGTGTTCGTGGTGCACTACCCTTAGATAGGCACTCTGTAAAAGAACTGCACAATCTGTATATGCCACCATAAACTGCTTGGCATGCATCGTTGTTCCATAGTGTAGGTGTCCCATAGAGTACTGATATACAGGATCCTGTGGAATCCAGTGTGGATGATGAGATCATGCCAGTTCCCCGGTACCTTTCCCCCACTGTGGATAACTTTGTTGAGCGAGGCATTGTCCCTTCGACTTGGTCAGGTAGACAGGCCCAACAGCAGGCCCGTATTTGGCGAACTGATTTTCCTCAAACTGGGCAGGGTATTGGCTATTCTCAAGAGAATCAGTCCCCTTCCGCCAACATTTGGGTTGTGTCTCATTCCTATCTGGTCGTTTCCATCTCCGATGATGATGACCCAGAGGAGAATGAGGACAGGGTCCTTGAAGCTCCACGTGAATTCGAAGATGGCGTAAGTTCTGCCATGGACGAATTGTGTGAGATTAATTTGGGCACTGAATTGGATCCTCGACCCATTTTTTATAGCACTTTGTTTTTCGAATCAGAGGCTCAAGAGTATGTTGCACTCATTTCTGAGTTTAAGGATTGCTTTGCCTGGAACTATACAGAGATGCCAGGTTTAGATCTATAAGTAGCAGTCCATAAGTTAGTATTAGTCCTGATGCAGTCCCTGATAAGCAATTCCTTCGTCGGATGAGATTAGAGATTGAACAATAGGTGATCGCCGAGACTAAGAAGCTTATAGAAGCTAGTTTCATTCGTGAAGAGAAGTATCCCACTTGGCTTGCCAATGTTGTTCCAGTCCGGAAGAAGAGTGGTTAGATCCATTTTTGTATAGACTTCCGTGATTTGAATAAGGCATGTCCTAAGGATGATTTTCCTCTTCCTATCCCTGAACTCATGGTTGATATTGCTTCATCCCATAACATTTTCTCCTTCATGGACGGTTCATCTAGTTACAATAAGATTAATATGGCCCATGAAGATGAGAAATTTACTGCCTTTCGCATCCCTATAGGTGTGTTTTGTTACAAGGTGATGCCCATTGGCCTCAAGAATGCTGGGGCCACCTATCAGCGTGCCATGACAGTCATTTTCGACGAGTTGATTCATGAGCAGGTTGAGTGCTATGTGGATGATTTAGTGGTCAAAAGAAAGATCCGTCGTGATCACCTCCGAGACCTACGAATCATTTTTGAGCGCTTGAGAAAGCATGATTTGAAGATGAATCCCCTAAAATGTGCATTTGGTATCACTGCGAGGAAGTTTCTTGGTTTTATTGTTCGCTACCGCGGTATTGAGATTGATCCCTCCATAATCAAGGCCATAGTGGACTTGAAACCCCCTAGGAGTCTTACCCAGTTGAGGTCTTTCCAGGGTAAGCTTGCTTTCTTGCGGAGATTTATCTCCAATCTAGCCGGTAGATGTCATCCCTTTGCTGCTCTTGCAAAGAAGGATGCCCGCTGTCATTGGGATAAGAGTTGTCAGGAGGCCTTTGAGAGTATAAAGTACTACCTGATGAGTCCCCCAGTGTTAGCTGCACCCATCCCTGGTAGACCATTGATCCTCTACACTACGGCCTTGGATGAGTCACTCGGTGCACTTTTAGCTCAAGAGAATGAGTAAGGCAAAGAGAATGCCTTGTATTACCTTTGCAGATGTTTGATTCCTGCAGAGCTAAAATATCCTATAATAGAAAAATAGTGTTTGGCTTTGATCTTTGATATGCATAAGCTTAGACACTACATGCTCTCACATAAGATCAGTTTGATTTCTCGAGTCAACCCTTTGCAGTACCTGATGACCCGTCCGACTTTGTCAGGTCGTCTAACACATTGGTCCATGATTTTATTGCAGTTTAACATCACCTTTGTCCCTCAGTGGACCGTCAAAGGACAGGCTCTAGCTGACTTTCTTGCCTCTCACCCGATCCCTGCAGATTCCCCACTTAATGACGATTTGCCTGATGAATTAGTCATGAGTGTGGAAGAGCAGGAGTCCCCTACCTGGGAGTTTTACTTTGATGGAGCCTCTTCCATCAAATCACTACGTCCTTATAAAACTCCTGTTGTTAGGGTAGGTTTGAGGCTTATTTTTATGTCTTCTGAAGGCCACACCCTTCGTTACTCTTACAATCTTTCAGAACCTCGTACTAATAATGAAGCTGAGTACAAAGCCTTGATTGTAGGACTTGAGTTGGCCATTCAAATGAGCATTGTGCGGGTAAAAATCTTTGGAGATTCCCAACTAATTATTAATCAAGTGGTTGAAATTTTCAAAGTTCTCAAACCTGAGCTCTTGCCTTATCACAACAAGGCAATGAAGCTCTTGTGTTTGATCCCTGAAGTAACGTTAGTTAGAGTCCCTCGATCTGAGAATGGTAGAGCGGATGCACTAGCTAAACTAGCTAAGGACTTGGCTAACCCGACTGGAAATCCGGTATTGATTGTTATCAAGTATCGATAAGCCTTGTGCCCCGCGGACTTGTCTTCTTCCGATCAGACCCTCGCAGTGTTCATTATTAAGGAAGAGTCAGATTGGAGAGTCCCCTTTATTGAGTACTTGAAGCATGGTAGACTTCCGGATGACCGCTCTCTTACCACTCAGATTAACAAGAGAGCCTTGTCATTTTCATATGTGAATGAAACCCTATATCGACGCTCTTTTGATCAAATATGGTTGCGTTGCCTCAACAACGAGGAGGCTCGTAAGGTCATGGGAGAAGTACATGAGGGACTTTGTGGTGCTCATCAGTTCGAACTTAAGATGAAGGTAAGAATTAAACGCCTTGGTTATTATTGGCCGACTATGATCCGTGATTGCATGGAGCATGCTAGGAGGTACCACCAATGTTAGATTCATAATACGGTTATCCACCAACCTCCAAATCTGCTACACCCCACTGTTTCTTCTTGGCCTTTTGAGAGTTGGGGTACGGATGTAGTAGGTCTTATTGACCCTCCTTCGTCTAAGGGTCATAGGTTCATTCTGGCTGCTACGGATTACTTCTCTTAGTGGGCGGAAGCTATCCCGCTTAAAGAAGTCAAATCAAAAGATGTGATGTGCTTCTTCCGTGATCACGTTATCTACCATTTTGGTGTTCCGAGCCGTATAATTTTGGATAATGGCCCATCTTTTATAAGCACTAAAATTGCTTGGTTTGCCCATCGCCATAATATAAATTGGCGTTATTCCTCAATTTACTATCCTAGGGCTAATGGTTTGGCTGAAGCATTTAATAAGACCTTAGTCCAATTGATAAGAAAGATACTTGTGGCGAATAAAAAAGAATGGCACGATAAATTACCTGAAGCATTATGGGCCTATAGGACTAAATACCGTACTCCTACTCAGTCTACCCCATATGCTTTAGCTTTTGGGCTTGAAGCTATCCTCCCACTTGAGGTCAAGCTCCCTTCATTGCGTGTAGCAGTTAGCCACAATCTGTCCCACGAGGATAATGCCCAACTCTGGTTGGAAGAACTTGATGGTTTAGAGGAGCTTCGATTACAACCTTTTTAGAACCTCAAGTTGTACCAGGCCCGGATGGCCCAAGCCCATGATCGCCTTGTCCGACCCCATTCTTTTTCAGGTCGGGGAATTAGTCCTTGTCTTGCGTAGGCCTATCATCTCACATCATCGTCGAGATGGTAAGTTTGAGCCTATTTGGGAAGGCCCATTCGTTGTAGAGCAAGTATACGAAGGTGGATCTTATTTGCTAGTTGATGGGAATGGTGTTCATCCCATGCCCGTCATTAATGGGCAATACTTGAGAAAGTATTACGCTTGAGTTTTCACATTGCAAAGGGCATACCCCCGCCACTTGTAAATATCTTCTGTATAGATATAACTCTAAAGGGTTTCTTATACTTTTCGGCAGTCCGTGGTCATGACGATTTGTCCTCTACCACATGATGTTCGTCATGCAAAGTATGAGATTATCTTTAAGGGTTGTATGTAAATACGCCGTAGGGATGTTTGTGCTCATGTCCACAATCACTAGTCACTTTGATATTGTTGCACAAAACTTCTTTTTTAGTCTCCTCTTAAGGGTTGGCACTCCCCAGTTTCACTTGTTACCTTCAAGTATGGTCTGGGATATCAAAACTACTATCTTGAACTTCTATGGAATATGATACTGGGTCCATCCTTGATCTATATTAGTCAAATATAATGATGTTGATCCGTTGTCACTATGCAAATTTCTCTATAAATTTTGTTGTGATATTCGTGCTCCTCAGTTCATTCATATGAGTTGAATGTGGCCTGGGTTATCAAAGCCAATGTTTTGTTCCTTCATAAATCCTGTATGTAATCTTTCTCTCGCCCTAGTTTTATTCATGTGGAGAGTATGGCCTGGGATATCAAAGCCAACAATTTCCTCCTCTCTTTTTTACTAAAAAAAAAAGGAAGCTCTTAGTTGAGTAGAATCGGTTGCCCTTGTCACAAATGGAACCTGGTTCTACACTCCAAGAGTCCAAAGTCCCTCCAGATTCTTTTCTTTTTCTCTCCTTAAAGCATTTTGATGATCGCTTAGGAGATGATTATGTCAATTTCTTCTATTATCAACATTTATAACGGAGATGTTTTTCCTCCCCTATGATGTGGTACATCTTACTCTCGATGTTAATATCATTTCTTAATGGATTTTGATCTTCTGGTAGAAAGTCAATCCATTTCTCCCTCTAGCAACACGATTTTCCATTAAGAGATGACTTTTAGTTGTAAGAGCAATCTCTTTGAATGTATAAATGTTGCTCGTACGTCTCACAAGGTCCCATCAGTTAGCATGGGTGTTACCACTATGATTCTTTTAGTGATCATTAATTTATGATATGATGAATTTTGTTCTTATTGGCAAGTGTGTCCCCTTGTCACTCTTACTGCTATTCCTTTAATATGAGATTAGCCCTTCTACTCGACTATTTGTATGTTCCTCTTTTTAGAAAGACATACATTAGTCAGTTGCTTTATATTATGTGATTTTAATTTTTCCTAAAGAAATTCTACTTGTATTTTGATTACTCATGACCATGACGATTTGTCCTCTACCATGTGGTAACTAAAATATAAGTTTGGATTTTCTTAGATGATGGATTACTTACATCTCTTTCCCTCACATCACCACGCACATGTGCGTTGGGTGGTTGTATAGGAGACTTTCACTCTTTGTTTCGTCGTTTCGATCTGGTCAGGCGAACATCGAGTCGTCCTAATTCACTGTTTCGATCTGGTCAGGTGAATGTTAGATTTTGTCTTTTTTCCTATTGTTTCGATCTGGTCAAGCGGACATTAGACCTTTTGGGAAGCTCTTTATTCGTTGTTGCGAATATGGTTAGATGAGTATTGAGCTGTTCTCAATTGCCATTGCAAATATGGTCAGGAGAATGTTGAACCCCTTTTCTTTCACCCTTTGTCTCGTTGTTGCGAATATGGTCAGACAGACATCGGGTGTCCTCATTCACTATTTCGATCTGATCAGGTGAATGTTGGACTTGTTTCTTTTGTCCTACCATTGTGATTATGGTCAGGTAGACATTAGACTTTCGGGAGGGCTCGTTATTTGCTGTTGCGAATATGGTCAGGTAGATTTTGAGCCATTCTCATTTGCTATTTTGATCTGGTCAGGCAAATGTTGACTCCCCTTTCTGATTGGGTGCCTGATAGAGTCCCTGGGAGGCATACTTCACCACCTCTTTATTCCCCCTATTTTATCTTCCTGTTTAGGGGTTGTTGAGTTTTCTGCTGATTCTTTGTTTCGTTGTTTCGATCTGGTCAGGCGAACATTGAGTCGTCCTCATTCGCTGTTTCAATCCGGTCAGGTGAATATTGGACTTTGTCTTTTATTCTACTGTTTCGATCTGATCATGCAGACATTAGACTTTTGGGAAGCTCATTATTCGCTGTTGCGAATATGGTCAGGTGGATATTGAGCTGTTCTCATTTTGCCATTGTGAATATAGTCAGGCAGATGTAGAACTCCCTCTTTTCTTTACTCTTATTCACTGTTTCGAGCTGGTCAGATGAGCATTGAGTCTTTCTCCATTCATTGTTTTGATCTGGTCAGGTGAATGTGGGATTTTTCTTTTCCCTTCTGCTCTGTTGTTTTGATCTGGTCAGGCAGACGGTTGGTTCTTCTCTTTTTCTACTCGTGTTCACTATTTCGATCTGGTCAGGTGAGCATTGAGTCTTTCTCCATTCACTGTTTCGATCTGGTCAAGTGAATGTGGGATTTTCCTTTTCCCTTTCGCTATACTATTTTGATCTGGTCAGGCAGATGGTTGGTTTTTCTCTTTTTCTACTCATGTTTACTGTTTCGATCTGGTCAGGTGAGCATTGAGTCTTTCCCCATTCACTGTTTCGATCTGGTCAGGTGAATGTGGGATTTTCCTTTTCCCTTCCACTTTACTGTTTTGATCTGGTCAGGCAGACGGTTGGTTCTTCTCTTTTTCTACTCATGTTCACTGTTTCGATCTGGTCATTGGAGCATTGAGTCTTTCCCCATTCACTGTTTAGATCTTGTCAGGTGAATGTGG